>JAZEWT010000018.1:8215964-8251270 GCA_036362905.1 Mordacia mordax
GGGGGGGGGGATTTAGAAAGAGCAATTAAACCCAGGCAGTAGCTTCCCTTTCTACAGTGGGAGGAAACCGAAGTACTCAGAGAAAAACCACACGGATATAGGGAGAACACGCAAAATGCTTAAAGGCACCCGAGGCAGGCATGAACCCAAGGACCTTCTTTTTGTGAGGTGGCAGCACAACTCACCGCACCGCCCTGCCTCTGTGTCTCGCCGAGTTCGATTCAGTCTCAAATGAGTACCTGGTGCAGTGTGCTAACATCACCACTGGAGAGACAAATGTGGTCAGGTCTGGTGCTGGCCACACCACTACCGTGTGCGCTGTGTTGGTCTAAAAAGGCGCTCGCTAACAGCACTTTCCCAAACTCTGAATTCAGGCTCCAGAAGAAATTAGTTTTTTGTGTGTGTGTGTCAGAGACATCTGTAGCATCATCAAAGTCGTCACTCTTTCAAATCTAACGCATTAAAACCACTCTTTAAAATCCACTAATCTAAACCGCTTAATTAAAATCAGGAATAATGTTTCAGGTAAAGATCTCATCTCTCATCTCATTGTCTGAAACCGCTTAGTCCTATACAGGGTCACGGTGAAGCCGGAGCCTATCCCGGCAGACACAGGGCGCAAGGCAAGGATATACCGACGATGGGACGCCAGTCCATCGCCGGGCACTGCGGGGCAATTTAGCCTGCGAGCCAATCAACCTATGCAGCAGCATGCTTTTTGGACTGTGGGAGGAAACCGGAGTGCCCGGCGAAAACCCACGCGGACACGGGGAGAGCATGCAAACTCCACACAGAAAGGCACCCGAGCCGAGAGATTCGAACCCGGGACCTTCTTGCTGTGAGGCGACAGCGCTAACCACTGGGCCACCGCGCCGCCCTCAGGTAAAGATCGTGTCGGCTATTTTTACATTAGTTTTACTTAAAATATACCCAAGGGAAGGAACAAAATGACACGTTTTTCTTCAAAGTGAAACCAACCCGAGACTGGAGTTCGTTATGTGGGCGTACAAGTTACTAAAGAGGCGTTGATTATTTTCCGGGAACATTTGCAAGAATCCACGTGGCACGATTGGTTCCCGAGAGTCAGCCTCACACTTTCCCTCATCCGCACACTGTTCACAGGAGTTCTATCCATGATAGGTTTCATCTACCGCTGGACGTGAACAATATTGAGAGGTGCTCTCCATAGCTGTTCTTTTGGGACAGCTGTGTCCAGTGTTCTTGCTCTGGCTTTCGCTGGAGTCGAAGCATTAATTTGGCTGGTGTTGCAGCATTAACTGGCCCGTGACTTCTGTCATCGTGGGTGAAAAGATGTTCAACATATGTTGTAAATCTGCTATGGTTCCTTCCGTCAATCCGTCAGTCTTAGCTGGAGAAAATCTCATCTCATCTCATTATCTGAAACCGCTTAATCCTATATAGGGTCACGGTGAGCCGGAGCCTATCCCGGAAACGCAGGGCGTAAGGCAGGAATACACCCGACGACGGGACGCCAGTCCATCGCCAGGCATTGCGGGACAATTTTAGTCTGCGAGCCAATCAACCTATCCAGGAGCATGCTTTTGGACTATGGGAGGAAACCGGAGTACCCGGCGAAAACCCACGCGGACACGGGGAGAGCATGCAAACTCCACACAGAAAGGCACCCGAGCCGAGAGATTTGAACCCGGGACCTTCTTGCTGTGAGGCGACAGCGCTAATCACTGGGCCACCGCGCCGCCCCTGGAGAAAATCGTTGAGCTATATAGCTCGTTTTAACAGTAGTCCAGCAGGGAGGGGTGAGCGACTTATGCTATCTCAAGGCGCTGGGGGCAAATTAGTACGACAGTTAACATAGGCAGCAGCGTGTCTTTGAACAGTGGGAGGAAATCGGAGTACCCGACGAAAACACACGCAGACACAGGGAGAGAACACGCAAACTCCGCGTAGAAAGGCACCCGAGCCAGGAATCTAACCTGAGTCCTTCTGGCTGTGAGGCGACGGCGCTGCCCACCGCGCCACTGCTCACCGCGCAACTGCTCACCGCGCCACTGCTCACCGCGCAACTGCTCACCGCGCCACTGCCCTACACTTTCCGCCATGTGAGACCGCATTATTCTCCTGCCATCTCGTGGATCTGTTTACAAGGAGATATTAAAATACGGCCCACAGGTGCCGCTTGGCATCAGCCGTTCTCTGACCACCATCGCATAGGGACAGCATCATTCACCAACAGCAACGGCCTCGTGCACGGACGACACAGGGCGACCTGCACAATGACGCACGTGTCCACGACACACGGTTTTGCGGCCGAGATGAGACAAAGTGAGACGGATGATGTCTGAGCGTGTGACAGCGAAAGGGAATCTAAAGCCGCTTGTCAGAGCGCGGCGCTATCCTTGAGCGGCAATAATTACCTTCGCTCCGGATTAGCGCCGGAGCAGTACATGAGCTTCGTTTGAAAGAAAGAGAATTATTACCATTGTGTGGCTTTTCTCGTGATAACTGGCGATGGCCAGACATATATCTCGGAGTTGAAGATCTTAATGCTTTGTGGCATTGTTCACGCACGCGTGTTTAAATTTTTAACCTCTCACTGACGTTTGTCGTTGTGTAATAATAATAATGTCTTTAAAGTTTGGAGAGAAAAAATGCTGGGAATAAGTAGAGTTCGTATTGTGTGCTTCGTGCTATGATTCGTACGCGCCAACAGCAATTAAGATTAAACCACCGCTTCACAAGAACGCACTGTCGCGGTTAGAAATAATATTTAATATTTTGGTGCTTTAAATAATGGCTGTTGACCGAACGTTTTGTTTGATTTTAACGCTGAGGTTTTTCACGTAAGCTTTAGGTGCTGTGAACACCCACATCATCTCCGCTGTGTCTCGTCAGCGGATAGCGGCTTTTGCAAAAGGGCGCTGCAGTCGATTCGTTTCACCGCCGCGATAATTCCGGGTTGCATGCGTCCCGACAAACCGGCGACGCTGCCGGCAATATTGAGCCCAGCTCTTTCCTTGACCACGTTAATATTTATCACGTTTAAATATTAATTTGGCCACCGCAATAGCCTGTGGGAAGAGGTGGCTGCAGGTGTGTGTCATGAGTGACAAGTAGCGGCCGGCATTGTCCAAACAGGGGGGCTGTCATAAAGGGAATGGTCGTGACTCTGTGGATGCACGAGCCCCCTCCCATTGCAGCTGCCCAAGAGCTTGACCAACTAAAGAAGGACGTGCTGATAAATAATGGCCCGTGGCCCCAACCCAAGCCCTGTTTGTTTTCCTTTCGAGAATTTTTAATTTGAAGTCACCTGCCATTGACGGCCTCCGTTGTTTTGGCTGCTGGGGTATTGCGCTGGAGAACGCATCTTGTTTATTTTACGTGCTTAACCGTAATTTGTTTTTCATTTGAAAGGGAAAATGCACGAACGCACGTACGACTGCTGGGGGAAATATAAATGTGTTGTTGGCCTCCTTTCTATGCACAATTGAAGTCGTATTTATTTTATAAACCCTTGCAGTTTTCATAGCAGGAGCAGCAGGAGTGAGCATAATGTATGCATCAATGCATGACGAAGGCCAATGGGAAGAGAGTTTCCTTCACGTTTGGCAGAAAACAAATTAGTTTTCAGTGTTTGGATTATTATAAAAAAACATAAAAATTTCCCAATGTGTCAGCCAAGACTTTACTATATACCCCCCGGTATATCATTGTTTAGCTAAGCCACCATAATTGCATTTTTGATGAAAATTTTTTAAAAAATGATATCATTATCATGATCAACATCGGCTGTTGCCAATCCACTGCTTAATGAAGGCCTCCCCAAGCCACTGCTATCTCTTTGCGATCCTTGCGGTGCAACGACGCAGCTAAGTGCCAGTGCACGAGCTGGTCACAATGCTCCGTCTCCCAGACTGACCGCAAGAACAATTATAATTTATCACGAAATTTTCATGTCTGGTCACAGACGAGATACGGAGGCATAGCCCGGAAAGTACAGAGAGAGGGGAGAGGCAGCCACTGCTTACTATATGCTGTGACGTGATCGGCTAATTAATTAACGAGTGTTTTTTAATTGGTAGATGAAACCGGAGATCCTGGCGGAAACTCATCGCAGAACATCGGCAGAACACACAAACCCCACCCAGACAGGCGCCTGAGATGGGAATCGAACCGCCTCGGGCAGGATTTTCTTTCTGCGAGGCACGGATGTTACTGCTGCACGGTCACCCTGCCGCCCAGAGTACAAATCATAGCATTGGACAAAACGTTCACTGGGAATAGGCACAGAGGCTGTCGCTGTTCTACCTTATGGCGAAAGTTGGTGTGAGATGTGGACGGAATCACTAATTGCTTCAGTCGAGCTGGAGGACAGGGTGGAAGCTCACAGTAAATGGGGCATACTTAGGCTCCTGTCAAAGGGCCCACGCATTAAGTGGTAAGAGGGGTTGACTTGTAATGCAGACGTCCGGTCATTTATGACGTGAAATTATCCTTGGACATGTAAAAGATATTAATAATTGAAATAGCATAATCTATGCTATCTTTAAAAAATCAGTTTTTTTGGGTTAGGTCAGGTTAAATATGTGTCGTAAACCCTCCTCCACCTGACACAGCCAATCAGTAAGGTTTTTTCACGTGAATGCAAATTGCTCTGCACGTTCAAATCAGTGCGGGTACCTGATGAAGTTGATTGCAGTTATCAGTGAAACGTCGTATTTCATTGTAAATGCTGTGGATTTGCTTTCCAATGCACCGGTGGGCTGAGATAGTGAAGAATTGTCACGTTCTGTTCACTTGATAAAACCTTACTGATTGGCTGTGTCGGGTGGTGGAGGGTTTACGACACATATTTTGCATGACCTAACCCAAAATTTAGATTTTATGGATAACATTGGTCACGATAGCCTTTGTATTCAAGTTCTATGCTATGCTTGCCAGAACCCACACAATCCGCCCCCCTCCACCAACCCCCCCATCCTCTCTTCTCTATATTCAATGAAACTGTGGCCCATAGCCGTCGGCAGTTTGGTGGCAACTTTCACAACTCGAATTAAAAGTAATTAGTTTGGAACTCACGATCGGTGGAGGTTCCAGACCATAACCCGTTAACTCATCACCACGTAGTTCCCCTCGGAGTCACCCGAGCGGTTTTTGTGGCTGGGACCAACAACCGTCACGTGGTTTTCCCCAAAGATGCGTTCCAGTTGAATTTCCTCATCCTGCTCGCGCTTAACGGGGTGATTTTGTGGCGTTTATAAAAATCGGAACTCAAAATCTACCGTGCGCAGCTGCGGGGATACGGCAGGGAGTCTGTGTACAGTGGTTACGTCCGCGTCTCACAGAAAAACTATAAAGTTCCGACCGAGGCGGTTCGATTCCTGCCTCGGGCGCCTTTCCGTGCGCAGTTTGTGTGTTTTCCCCCTGTTCTGTATGGGTTGCCTCTGGGTTCCCCGCTTTCATCCCACAGCATAAAAAAATCCACTCATTAATTGGCTGATAACATCATAATATATTGGAAGCAGTGTCTAGCAGGTTGGCGCCGACTGACCGTCTTGCTGACCCCCCCCCACCCCCCTGCGGTTTCCTCGCTACGCTCCGTATCCGTGTCTCGTCCACCACCAGGCACGGAATCTGCACCGCGCCTTATTAATTGTATTATTATCATTATACGGCGTGCCTGCTGCCTGCTGTGGGCAGCTGATCTTGAGATCTTCTCTGAATGCATTGCTGACTCAGACGCCACTCTTTGTTTCAAGATAACCCGACTTTATTATAAATTTTTGGACCGTGCTTTCTCTGTGTTGCCCACGTGCAATCGCTCCATACAGCGTGCGGCATGAGTCGCTTTACTGGAAATATTTACGTTTAATATTTGGCTGCACAAGAAGGTCCGGGGTTCGAATCTCGACTCGGGTGCCTTTCTGTGTGGAGTTTGCATACCTGTGTCCGCGTGGGTTTTCGCCGGGCACTCCGGTTTCCTGCCACAGTCCAAAAAATATATTCTGCTGCATAGGTTTATTGGCTTGCAGACTAAATTGCCCGCAGTGCCCGGTGATGGACTGGCGTCCCATCGTGGGTATATCCTTGCCTTGCGCCCTGTGTCTGCCAGAATAGGCTCCGGCTCACCGCGACCCTGTACAGGACTAAGCGGTTTCTGACAATGAGATGAGATGAGATAACACAGAACCTTGCTGCTTCCACGCTGTAACTAAAACAATATTATTCCTAGCAACTTAATTTCGTTATTCTCACTAAAGTGACTCGGGCAGCACGGTAGCCCAGTGGGTAGCACTGTCGCCTCACGGGTTCGAATCTCGGCTCGGGTGCCTTTCTGTGTGGAGTTTGCATGTTCTTCCCGTGTCCGCGTGGGTTTTTGTCAAGTACTCCGGTTTCCTCCCACAGTCCAAAAACATGCTGTTGCATAGGTTAATTGGCTTGCAGACTAAATTGCCCTCAGTACCCGGTGATGGACTGGCGTCCTATCGTGGGTATATCCCTGCCTGGCGCCCTGCGTCTGCCGGGATAGGCTCCGGCTCACCGCGACCCTGTACAGGACTTAGCGGTTTCTGACAATGAGACATGATGAGTAAAGCGACTCATGCCGCACCCTGTACATTAAAACTAAAATGTAAAACGAGCTGTTGTCAATCCTGAACTATTTGTCTCTTCCGAAGAATTGTAATTTTTACCGAAATGATCTTTGTAGTGGGCGGCGCGGTGGCCCAGTGGTTAGCGCTGACGCCTCACAGCAAGAAGGTCCCGGGTTCGAATCTCTCGGCTCGGGTGCCTTTCTGTGTGGAGTTTTCATGCTCTCCCCGTGTCCGCGTGGGTTTTCGCCGGGTACTCCGGTTTCCTCCCACAGTCCAAACGCATGCTCCTGGATAGGTTAATTGGCTCGCAGACTAAAATTGTCCCGCAATGCCCGGCGATGGACTGGCGTCCCGTCGTTGGGTGTATTCCTGCCTTACGCCCTGTGTTTCCGGGATAGGCTCCGGCTCACCGTGACCCTATATAGGATTAAGCGGTTTCAGATAATGAGATGAGATGGGATCTTTGTAGTCCAGTGCGTTTATTGTTGTTGACAAAGCACACAGTCTGCAGCTCCGCGGCAGGGCCTGTGTCCACGTAGGCACGTGCCACAGCGCCGAGTCATCCATTCAGATCTATTCCTAGGGTCATGATGCACGCATCCGATGGTGCGTATGAGAACCGATTCTTTAGGTATGTGCCTCACGGACAGAATGTCCTGGCCGAGTAAGTTCAATCGCTGTCTGTGTGCGCTTTGTGTGTTCTCTCCCGCTGTTCTGCGTGGGTGTCCTTCGAGTTCTCCGGTTTCCTCCCACAACTAAAAAAGCACTAATTAATTAATTGGCCGATAACATCGTAATATATAGGGAGCAGTGTTTGGTGTGTTGGCGCCGGCTGACTGCATGGCTACCTTCTGTCCGCTTCCCTGCGGTTTCCTCACTACGCTTCCGTATCCATGTCGCGTCCTTGACTGGGCGTGTTATTTTCACACATTATGGATTGTTTTAGTATTATTACTGTCACGTTTGGGCTGATGCAGTGACGATAACTGGATAAGCAGAGCAAAAAATAAATGGGAAACAAACGAGAAGCTGAAATTGTGGCAAAATTATTTTAGAATAAAAATTTCGTCCTGAATAAATATGCTACCCGGCATTGCTGGGAAATGTGAATCCTTACATGAATGTGTAATGATTCCCATGATGTATGACCACGGCTAATATGTTGACTCGTGGTTTTGGGATGATAATATTATATACAGTGGAAAAACATACTGAAATTGTGCGGGAATATATGAACGATTTCTTTATTAATATAGGACAAATTGTTTAATGCTGTTGTCAGAGATTGAGATATATACCAGGGGATACCTGATTCCTGGACATTTTTGTGTTATTTGAAAGTATTATGAAGGGAACATTGAGCAGCTGTGTTTGAAAACAAAAACGTGTATTTCATTTTTCTTTAAGACCTACGTGGCACAAATCTGATCTCTATGGTAAAAAAACATACAAGAACGTTGCAAAAACAAGAAATGTTAAAGTATTTTAATTGCAATGCGGACGGACAAAACAGAAAATGTATATTTGAAAGTTACAAACTTTCACAACAGACATATTTTACACGGTGGACATGAATCATAAATGCGGAGCACATCTAGTGGAAAAAATACGGAGATGGATTGTCAAATGTACCGAAGTAGGTTGCCACGGCCCCATGCCTGAGAATCGCTCTCAAGAGCTGCTCTTTTGGGATAGCCGCAACGAGCGATCCTTCTGTCTCCTTCTCGACTTTTCGCCTCCAACGTTGGAGGCGTTGACGTTGACAGCAACTCTCGGGTGAGCGAAATTAACAATGGGAACCGGAGGTCGATGTGGGCATGGAGGGAAGAGGAGAAGGCAAACGAGGAGATCACAGGACAGGGTTGGAAGATGTGGAGAAGCTCGCTGCGTGGAGTTGTGGTCGATCTTGAAGAGTCAAGACAATAATGGGATTTGATGATTGCTTCCAAAAGCTGCTCTTTCGGGACAGCCACACCGATCGCTCCTCCTCTCTCCTCCGCGACATTTAGCCCACGTTGGAGGCATCCTTAGGAGGAGCGATCGACGCGGCTATTCCGAAAGAGCATCATTTGGAAGCCATCATCATGCAAAGAGCTGTGAAAACAAACATCAGTAGATAAATGATGGGATTTTTCTGAGCAAAGCGATGTTAATCCCTAAGACATAAAAACAATGCTATAACAAAGTTATAGTCTTTTTACACTGATGATTGCACATTAAAGCCGTTCTTTCGGGATGACCGTGCCGAGCTCTCCTCCTCTTTCCTTTGCTCGACACAACCATCCCGTGAGTAGAGCTTTGTTAAGCAAATCATCACGCATTAGGCCGTGGAAACCTACATATTTAGCCCTGTGCTAATAGACCTCACCCACTGTAGAATAGTAAGTACGGATGAGTGAGACGCGGCGATTGAATGCGTCCCATCGATAGCGGCGCCGGTTCGATCCTTCATTTAAATCTTTTATTACCTCCGTTCTGATCGATATGTACCCTAGTGGCTCCATGGTGGAGTGAGCGGCTCATAATCTAAAGGTTGCGAGTTCGATTCCCGTTTGGTGGTTGATTCAGCCCATCATTTCTCTGTATGAAACGGGAACCGTTTGTTGGCAAGGCGATGGCGCTTGTCATATGGACAGACTCACCCTCACCTTAGGAATGGGGAATTTCCACCACCGGTCCAGGGTTGTAAATAAGAGACGAGCATCACTGTAATGCCTATTTGAGTAGCAAATCACTTGGACTTTGTTTGAGATCCTTTACTTAATGATTGTTTCCCAAAGCTGTTCTTTCGGGATAGCAGTGAGTCACAGGACACCTGAAGATTCCTCCAACGTGGGATGTGAATCGCCGCAAAGGAGAAAGGAGGAGCGATTGACGCGGCTATCCCAAAAGAGCTTCTTCGGAAGCAATCGTCATGCATGCATCGAGTCGTGAAAACTAACATCAGTATAGATCTTTTGCCTGTCCACTTGTTTTTGATATTAACTTAAACGACTAACGCTAGATTAGTTAATCGCCTATTAAATTTGATTCCAAATTCTCTCCACCGATTTTGCACAAATGCACTACCGCGATCGTGTCTTTAGTATCCCCGCGGTCTCGTTCTTGCCGTCTGGTAGATGCCGAGAGGAGAGAGAGCAGCCAATTATTGTCGCGTGTTATTACGACCCTCCTGTATTTACGGCCCTGTCCGTGCCGTGATTGTTTTTTTGGTAGTTTTTCCGACTGACGCAATTGTGACGTCACGTCCGTTGCCGGGCTTCAACGGGCCTGCTGTTCTGCGCTGTGTTGTGCAGTGTCCAGCGTGTATTGTTGTTAGCTAACCGTATGCTTCTCCGTGCCCTTATTCTGTTCCGTTTCATCCGCCACTCATGCTGTCCACACTTCTCGTTGCGCATGTCAGTCTAGGCATTACCATGACATTA
This sequence comes from Mordacia mordax, assembly GCA_036362905.1. NCBI lineage: Eukaryota > Metazoa > Chordata > Hyperoartia > Petromyzontiformes > Petromyzontidae > Mordacia > Mordacia mordax. Next base: position 8,225,962 of record JAZEWT010000018.1, read on the forward strand.
TCATCTCATTAAAACGTACTTTCCATATAATTTGCATAATCACACATCATGGGTTCTATGACTTGTAAATCTATGCATGTAACATTTGGGTAAACAAATATTATATTTATTGCACTTGTTAAACGACGAAAGCCTTGTTGGGTCTCTTGGTTACAGGACTTTATTGACAAGTTATTGCAGTAGGGGCAATAGTCGCTTTGCATAACCTCAATCGAGTGATTTTTACAAATATGCAGGAGAAGATTTAGCAAATGTTGAGCGCGACCCCGACACATGATGGCCTACTCTTGTTAATGACGTCACGGGATCCTTGAACGTCCTCTGCGAAGCAGATGGCGTGGTTCTCGACGGTTAGAATACCCGCAGGAATAACCAGGCAAGCCTGGAGGTTTCAAACCGCGGACTCACTGCGAGAAGTTGTGAGCACGCGACCGCATGTCACTCTGGGTATGTCCAAATACATTCATCATCCTGATTAAGTTGCCCCCAGCTCCCTGAGATATTGTAACTTGCTTACACCTCCCTGATGGACAACTGTTAAAAAGAGCGATGTAGCTCAACGGTGCCTTCCAACGAAGCTTTAGGCTACAGTCGTTAAGCTCTCTTAGATCTCATCTCATATCATTATCAGAAACCGCTTTGTCCTATACAGGGTGGCAGTGAGTCGGAGCCTATCCCGGCATACACAGGGAGCAAGGCAGGGATATACCTACGATGGGATGCCAGTCCATCACCGGGCACTAAGGACAATTTTGTCTGCAAGCCAATTAACCTATGCAGCAGCAAGTTGTTTGGACTGTGGGAGGAAACCGGAGTGCCCAGAAAAACCCCACACGGACACGGGGAGAACATGCAAACTCCACACAGAAAGGCACCTGAGCCGAGATTCGAACCCGGGACCTTCATGCTGTGAGGCGACAGCGCTACCCACTGGGCCACCGTGCCGCCCCTTAGATCCCCATTAGAATTTAAAATTCTGAACAGCTGCTGGTGCAAAGATTGATGAGTGTTTTTGAAGGGTTGCGTTTGCGCCTTCATTTTCAGAAGCAAACAGCATCTTCAATGTATTCCCATTGCACTGCTTTTATGTCACATTTATTTGCCTCTTATTAATTCACTGGAGCTATTATCATTTGTGTGCCGTGCGATTTGTGTTTTACTGTCTACTTCTTGATTACGGGTAGGGTTTAGTCTTTGCACAAATTGTTTCTGTGAGGTTGTTCATTTACCCGTTTATTTGATATGTTGTTGCGTTAGTTCGAACTTTATTACGTATCAGAAATCCCGTATCTCGGGCTTGCAAGCTGCCTGGGTACTTTTTATATCATCTCTCCATACTCCAGCTGAAATAACTTCTGACTTGCTGACTGTCACTGCCCCGTGTCAATGCATGGCTCAAGCTCATATTTAGTACTTTTGGATTGACTTAGAAGGCAAGAGTAAAGCTAACAAGCTGTGCCTGCGTCTGTCAGCGGACATCGTGTTGACATAATGAACAGAATGTCCTGAGTGCTGGTGTCAGAAATGAAGTGAAAAGTTGTGTGGACTGTGTTTGTGTGTGTATGTGTGCACACACGCACGTGCTTTGTTAAAAGCACGTTGCCTGTGGAGTTCTTCAAGTGTACCACGTGTGCCTTGAAGTGTACTCTGAATCCCACGTAAGCTGTACTGGGACGCACGATGCATGTGGGTGTTACGTGTGCACCGTGCGAATTAGTCGTAGCTTGCCCTCGTGCCATCTCAAACTCAAAACATCATTTCTCACGTGTGCTTCGGAATAAACCTGTATGAACTTTAAAAAATTACATATACACCAACACGCTCAGTCACGTTAAATGTTAGAAACTAAGCAGGTCTAGCCTGGGTTGTGCTTTACAAATAGATTTCTCTAGGCCGCTGTGAGCCCCTCACAGGCAAGAGAAGGCAATGCAGCAACATCGATTGTTGTATTGCACTAGGGCTCCCACGTCTATGCTACCAGCCGTACTGACTAATGCAGTGAAGCACTCTCAAATAAACTCACACAGCGTCGAGAGGTCTCCGTTCATCAGAGTATTGACACAAGGGCTGCACGTCCACTCATAAAAGCGATTTCATATAGCCCTGTAAATGTGATCGATAATCTATTCGTTTTGCAGCTTCTCTTTAAAACCATAATTTTTCGACAAAGTTTCTTGGCGAATGACTTGGGCCGAAATGATCCGCGGAATGGCAGCCGTGTCACTGTTCATAATCCGCTACTTTAAAAACATTCTCAGTTGAGATGGCTTTCGCAACGAAAAGGACAATACGCGTTTATATTCACAGTGGCACAATTAATAGTCGACTAGCTCTTAGTTTGTTGTTAAAGCGAGCAGCCTAGCCAACAGATTTTAATAAAAAAGCCCACACCTAGCAGCCGAGGACTAAACAGAATAATTTAACAGTCGATTTAAAATTCAGCAACGCTCCTGTTCTTGCTCCTGCCTTGGTGCTAAGCTTGTGGGGCGAAATGCATACCAAGTACGCAGGCATATTCATCGCCATAGGATGGAGACCTATACTCCAGGGCTTAATTTAGATTTTTAGAGCTCAGATGAAATATATAGGCAATGAAAACGTGTCAGCATATTTTTTTGTGCGTGGTGGGTTATCGTTAGCTTTTACAAAGAAACGGACAATTCAGTGACTGTTCAATGTGTGCTGTGCCCACGTTTTTTCACATTCGTTTTTTTATCGTTGGTGGGTTTTTTTGTTTGTTACTGATGTATGTTTTCAAGGCTCAGCGATGTCGAGCGCCCCCCCCTCACGTTGGAACCATCTCACGCGTACTGCAACTGAACAGAGATAGGGGAAGCGCTCGACACAGCTTTCCTGAAAGAACAGCTTTCGAAAGCCATGATTATTTCATTTAGCCTCGCTTGTATCCGTGTGAGAGGTGTGCGGTTGCGTAGCATACAAGCCTGCCCTGATTGTTAATGATGGCATCGTAGGCTTCTGGGTCACAGAGGTCAAAGTAAATACAAATTCTGGAAAGCCCTCATGGGAACAACTGATTTTACAAAATGTATAAAAATGCAATTCTCGCCACACGGGTTTCTTTTATACGTAATGAGATCAATATCAATGAGGATTCAATAAAAATAACGATCGCATTATTCGATCTCCCAAATAAACCATTGCACTATTGATCCAAATGTGATAGTATTTTACGTAATTAATCACATACGTCGGGTTGGTATAAAGTAATTCTATGAGCATATCGGTGACAATGTCCCATTGTGTAAGGCATTTAGGCAATTTAGATACAATGAAATTAACAGATTCTCTTTTTTGTTAACGGCTTATTTATAGCAGGCGGAATGTAAACTGCTACGACCGCTGCCTTTCCATCTTTGTAATTTTTATTATTCGGTTTTGATGGAGGGCGGCGCGGTGGCCCAGTGGGTAGCGTTGTCGCCTCACAGCAAGAAGGTCCTCGCTTCGAATCTCGGCTCGGGTGCCTTTCTGTGTGAAGTTTGCATGTTCTACCCGTGTCTGCGTGGGTTTTCGCCGGGCACTCATATTTCCTCCCACTGTCCAAAAAACATGCTGCCGCGTAGGTGTTAATTGGCTTGCAGACTAAATTACCCTCAGTGCCTGTTGATGGGCTGGCGTCCCATCGTGAGTATATCCCTGCCTTGCGCCCTGTGTCTGCCGGGATAGGCTCCGGCTCACCGCGACCCTGTACAGGACTAAGCGATTTCTGACAATGAGATGAGATGAGGTTTTGATGGAGGTAAATGTTAAGCTGTGCGCCTGTATTTTTCCCGTCATTTTTCAACAGTGATGCGCTCTTAAAGCCTGTACTTGTGGGCTCGCACAGTGTGTGTGTGTGTGTTTGCGTGTACGCTGTATGAGGAGCGGTAGCTCAGCGGTGAGTGCGCTGGACTACAAACGCGACTTCAATTCCTCGCTCACGGCCCATACAAGTGACGATTGTACGAATCGGTCCTGGGCCTCGACTAGGTCGACTCAGTCTCCAATTCGTAACCCGTGCGGCAAGTAAACACTGGCAGTCGGGAGACAAAGGCGGCCGAGCGTGGTGCTGGTTATCCACCTCCTCGTGTCTTGTCGACCTTCATGGGTGCTCTCTAACGGCACTTGACCCTCGTCTGTCAAGGCTATACGGTGGACATTCGCCTTTGTACGCGCGCACACGTGCGTCCGCACGCGTAAGCCCGTCCGTCAAGACTGTAAATGCCACCTCATTCTCAAGCACCTGTCAAACATCTCCAATGTCCCCTCACTTCGCACAGAAGACAATTCGCCCACCAGCGCGCGTAAGAGATTGTTTTGAGAGTACCGTACATTAAATGTATATATTTAATACGTTCCGTTTGAAAAGAGCCAATTACGCAGCGGTGATGTTGTTGTAATTATTAACGCTTTAACGATCTCTTTAACTGATTTATTATTATTGTGTTGCTGCCGCGCCGTCAATTACGGAGCACAATCTTTTGAACGCTATAGCGCCTTCCTGCGACTGAGCTATGGCTGCAAGCCGTGGAGAATATTTGAGAAGCTCAGACGTTGTGGAGTCGGAGTGACATCTCTGTGCTTTCCTGTCACCGTCCGTACTCGCTGTGTTGATTCGCATCGCGATTTTCCACCGGGTTCGGTCCTGCAGCGAGGACTCCGAGTCGTTTGTATTCTCGGCCGCCTCCACACCCCTCTCCATTGCCAATTACATCCTCCGAGCTAGGCGCAGGGCGGAACGCACGCAAGCACAACTCGTAGGTGAAGAGGTAAAGGCGTAGGCCTGCAATGTCCGGTTCACGCCTATTTTGGAGGAAGGGCCTCCACTGCAGACGGCTCAACAGACGTTAGAGGCAAGGTGTTGTGGCCTCTCCTTTCGCACTGGCCGCCTTTGAAACATTGGCCGTACCCACACTTTACCCCACTACATGTAACCTCGCGATGGATTGACTGTCGTGAAACCCATTTCTACTGCCGGTGGGGCAGATACTTTGTCTCGATGATTGGAGTTCTTTTTTTAAAGATATGCGAATTAACTTATCACTCGTGTCTCTTACTCAATGAGCCAATGTGAGAGACAGAAGCCGTTGTTCGAGAAAAGAGCCAGTCTTAGAGCCCGGAGCCAGTGCTAGAGATAGGAGCAAGTGTTAGAAACAGGGGCAAATGTGCGAGATAGGTGCCAGTGTTATAGATATGAGCCAGTGTTGTACCACAGGAACCCCGCATCCAGAGCCTGCAAGCTTACCGGGTATTTTCTGCTGCAATTGTCAACATCTATCTTACACCTTCGGCGATCATGGGAATTTAAAAAAAAAATACATTCGTATAATAAATGGGCGGCGCGGTGGCCCAGTGGTTAGCGCTGACGCCTCACAGCAAGAAGGTCCCGGGTTCGAATCTCTCGGCTCGGGTGCCTTTCTGTGTGGAGTTTGCATGCTCTCCCCGTGTCCGCGTGGGTTTTCGCCGGGTACTCCGGTTTCCTCCCACAGTCCAAAAGCATGCTCCTGCATAGGTTGACTGGCTCGCAGACTAAAATTGTCCTGCAATGCCCGGCGATGGACTGGCGTCCCGTCGTCGGGTGTATTCCTGCCTTACGCCCTGTGTTTCCGGGATAGGCTCCGGCTCACCGTGACCCTATATAGGATTAAGCGGTTTCAGATAATGAGATGAGATGAGACATTCGTATAATGCTGTACCCCTTCGTTAAAACAATGTGTGTCTCAGATCCAGTCAAGGTTTTGTTGTACATTGAGAGTCGTAACTTTAAGGAATGGGTGGTTGTTTTCTTATGGGTTTGTGAGGAATTTAAAAGCGATGTGGAATTTGAGCCATGCCACGCTGACACATGCATACAGGAGCGTTGAGACGTGCATGCCTGGAGACAGACAAAATAAAATATGGATTGAGGAACGTAGGCAGGTTACTGATATCGTGTTGACTCTTTAGAGATGTAAATGGGCTCCGGCAGGACGCATCGCAAGAAGAGACAATAGCCAGTGGTCGAGACTAAATACAGATTGGCAACAAAAGAAGGAATCGCGCCCATCGTGAAGATGTAGGAATGCAGTCAGCACTCGTGCAGGCGCTGGATGGATTGTCAAGTCACAGCGCGAAAGTATGATGATGGCTTGGAGGAAGGCGGCCTTTACCCAGCAGTGGATAGATCATGCCTGGTGATGATGATGTTCGTACCGCTTGTAAAACAAACAAAGAAAAAGCACCTGCTTTTTCGTAGCATCTAATCAGTGGGAGCGGACACCGTTTACATCCAGAGAGGCTGTGAATATAACGCCTGTTATTCACAGCGGGCGACGAGAAGACACCGCGGTGACCTGCCCTTGTTGACGCAGAGGCGAACGTCTCGAAATGGCTCTGCAGTGGGATTGCCCCGGCAGCGGCGGCTGCCACGGCCGTGGGTGCGAACGTCGCCGTGAGCCCACGGAGACCGATTTGAATCACGCGGACGCCGTTGATATTAAATACCTGCCAAGCGTATTTTGAAACTCTCTAATTCCGGACGATGTTAAATCGGCGAACTCCACGACGATGAAAGTTCGCACGTGAGCGATTTCAAACGCGTGACTTTTCCCAACCGTACGTCTCTCGACGCTAAATGGATTTTATGACAGAACAGGGCGGAAAAAGAAAATCGTACGTAAGGTGTGAATTTTCTTAATGCTTTCCAGCGCACGTCCTCGGAAATATTTCATATGTTCGATCTGCGACACAAAAGCTGGTGCGGTGCCTGGTGATGGGAAAATACATTTACGAATAGCCCTTGCGCTGGTCTGAGTCTCCGAATTCTGGGCAAGAGATTTGGCCGTTGTACCAGTTCTCTCCAGAATAATTCCACAATAGCCACACAGTCTCCCAAAGTTCCTTTCATTACGGATCATCTTTACGAACTTCATAATGACCCCCCCAACCCTTGAGAGAAGGATGGACGAACAGACGGAGATCTTGCACGAGCACTTTTCGCCCAAATCTAGAAATCACTCAAAATGCAACTGGAAGGAGCCGTTGAGCTATGCAGCTCTTTTTTTAACAGTTGTCCAGCGGAGAGGGGTGAGCAAGTTACAACAGCTCAGACACCGGAGATATTTTAACCAGCAGGGCAATTATCCTAGGCAGCAGTATATCTTTAGACGATGGGCAGACAGGAGTACCCAGCCAAAAAACCCCACACGGATACGGGAATAGAGAACACGCAAATACCCCACACAGAAAGGCGGCACCCGAGCCGGGAATCGAACCCAAGGGATTCCAGCTGTGAGGCAATGTGGGTCGTGGCCCAGGTGAGACGGAGCAGCTTCTGAGATTCAATACTGAAATAGAGGGAAAGATTTTGTTTGGGCACAAAGTGTGTGGGCAGTATCCGCCTCCCTGCCCCCTCCAAGTTGCTTATTATGAACGAAGGGCAGATGTTGCTGTTGAATATTATTCCTAATAATAATAATAATTCATAGCCTTTGGGCAGTCGACTGTGGAATGAAGTCCCCCCTTACAAACGTCTTGTAGCTCGTGGGAATTGTTGGACCCTATCACCTGGATGGTGAAGCGAATTCCAAGACTGCCTCAGATTTCACTTTCCGCTGATTCTTAACCCTGGCTGGGAATATAATTTCCAACACAGGCTCGGTAATAAATAAAATCAGCACGTGGAATAACTACGCGAACAAGAGAATACCTTACAATCTTTGAAAATACAACTTGCGTTCAAACAGGGCCAAATAACGAATCTGGCAGTTCATGGAAACATTTTGATGCCTCTTGCAATCGTCTTAATTCACACCAATATAAATATATATAATAGCATAATAATGGAACCTAATAATACACCGTAACTCAACCTCGAGCGATTAGAGGAGGCAGCCCCCACAGCTGCACTGAGACGCGACGCTCATTTAGCCGTGTTCCAGAGAGACCGTACCTCCAAGCCAATGAGTGATCAACAACAGAGCCGCTGTCATCGCTTAGCCAACATTGCAGGCGCACACCAGAAGAGTGAATTATGCCAGCCGATCCTATTTACTGTCTCTCTCCCTCTCCCCGGGCAGGATACATTTTCCTGCCCCCCTCAGTTATCCTCTTGCCGTACGCCCGGCGCTTCCATTAACTGTGCTCCGCTGGCGTGGGGATTTGTATGTCGCGTTCACACAAACAAATCATGATTCTGGCTTCTTGTACGCATGCGTCGAGTTGAGACGCTTGTGGTCTGCAGATTCGTGAACGGGAATTATCATCTCCGTCATTTGTTATCGGCGTTCCACAAACAAGGCATTGCGGTCTTAATCATTACACTGGCAATTTATGGCCCCAATTATACATCTGCTACTGATTGAAGGTCTCCCCGATGCCTCTCTGTCACAGTGGGGTTTAGATATATACAGTAAGCAAATGTTTCTTATAATTACAGCAGCAAATACCCAGCGAGCTTGCAAGCTTTGGATGCAAGCTGGGGTTTGTCTGACCATACCTCATCACAATGATCAGAGGAGCCCAGGACTCCTTCAAATATCACTCAAACCGTTTTTATGTAAGCCGGATGGAACCCTTGAGCTCTGTAGCTCTTTTTAACAGTTGTCTATCGGGGAGGGGTAATCAAGGTAGAATCCCCCCAAAATTCGTAATTGTTGCTGATTTTCCGTTCTGTCGTTGTTGGCATGCCTTTCTCCCCGCAGCTCTGTGCAGCGATTTGTGACCCTCGGGTGAAAAGCGCTATATAAATGCAATTATTATTACAACTCAGGGCGCCGTGGCTAATTTAGTCAGGATTATTAACCTAGGGCAGTATGTATTGTGACTGTGGGATTAAACTGGAGAACCCGGCAAAAACAATGCAAACTCCACACAGAAAGGCACCCGATCTGGGAATCGAATCCAGGACCTTCTTGCTGGGAGGCGACAGCGCTACTCGCCGTACCCTCACTGTACCGCTTTACAACTGATCTCAGCCAGGGATTGTAATCAAACTCAGGTTACGTGATTCATAGAGCGAATCGCGCCGAGCGATGTCATTTTGCTGTGTTTGTGTCATTGCACAGCGTGGGCAGGAAATCTCTGACACATTTCAAACCACATTAAATATAAATGTGTCAATTTACGGCCCACCCTCGATGTAAACACAGCTGTCTATTATGCGCTTCCCGTGTTGACATTGTTCAGCACAGGTGAAGAAATGGTTACGCGCCGGGCAACATTGGGTACTTGAACCCAACTCTCACTCTGGGTGTCCGTTTGCTCCTTCATCTCATACGCACCAAGTTCGTGTCAAGGTCTGTGCGCTGCCCTCTTCGGTGCAAGCCCGCACGCGTCTGAATCCCGTCTCAGATCTCGGTGCGAGCAGTCCGGCGGCATGTGCCAGGAGCCGAGGTATTCGTAGTTCAATGACCCCGCGAGAATTATATTTTGATTATAATTTTATTTTTCTCCGCCGTGCCTCAGGTGTTCAATTCACAGGGCCATTTGTGATGCAAAATCAGTCTGGGCCCTATGTGATTCATGCGAAAAGCCGCATTGATCCGCACCACGCTCTCAAGCGGAAACACCGGCAGATCTGCTTTTTGGTTCAGAGAGGCTCAACAGAACACCACGTGGCACTGTACGCTCGTGCGATGATAGCCTCGGAGGGCCTTCCTCTGCGGTGGCAGACGATCAGTCTTTGTACAGATTTTCCCCGTCTGCTCACTTCAGGGTTTAATTCGTCACCTGCTGACCTTCACACGTGGGCACTCAGGACCACTCCTCGCAGGGCAATGAACTGCGCCGTCGGCAAGACGATTTGTTTTGTGGATCAGTGGGAGCAGGTGGGTAACGGAGTGTCGTTGAGATACCCCAGGGAGAGGCGCTGACAGTCGCTATTGTGTCCATGTAAAAATGTTAATGCCTTATTTACAAGGTCACCGTCAACTGTCCGCACTTGAATTGAGACGAAATCTAAATTTCACGACGCCTGCTATAATTTATTTATTGCGTTCTCTGTAAAGGCACTTAATTATCATTGTTCGTTTTTACGCAGGACCAGGACCGATGCTGATGTATATTGGGTCGTTCATCAGCATCGGTCCTGGTCCTACGTAAAAAACGTTCATGCGAGGTTGACTGCTGATGAGCCACTGTATGTCGAAACCGGTCCAAAATTTGCTTGTATTAAACCAACGCTGCTGAAACGAAGCACTCCCAGAAGGCCGTGTGGGATATGGATGTGTTGAATCAAAATCTGTTATTTTATTACGTGGCGGAACAAAGATGAATAGGTGTTATATATCTACTTATTTATTTCAATATTAATCAGCCGGTGTATATATCTCATTTGTTCATTATTGGAGGGTGGAGTGATGTTGTGATGGTTCGTGGCGTGTACTATGAATCCAGCGACCTGGCTACGGCTGTCATCAGTGGAAAGAGACATCAGAACCGGTCCTAGGGGACATGGTGTCTGTGCAGCAGTAAAATTACGCCTCACAGAGAGAAGGTCCTGCCCGAGGCAGTTTGATTCCGATGTCGGGCGCCTTTCTCCATGGAGTTTGTATGTTCTTCTCCTATGCTTCGTGGGTTTCCACTTGGTTCTCCAGTTTCCTTCCAAAACTAAAAACACTCTCATTAATTAATTGACCGATAATATCATAATATATAGGAAGCAGTGTCTGGTGAGTTGGCACCGGCTGATTGTGTGGCAGGTCATCTCACACCTGAGCAATTCTCTCGTTTACTGCATACCTTCAGAATTGAATGACTGTATGGCCCCGAGATGTAAATGGCATTCATTAATATTAACTCACTGCTGGTCAGTCTGCTGAAGTTTGATCCAACAACCCCCTCCCCCTGGAATTAACCTCAGATGGGGAAGCCTCCCTTCAGCTGGGGAGTGACCAATTACTGGAATTTTATGATTAATAATAAATAAATAAAACACATAAACAGTGTTCATTATTCACAATAATTGCACTTCTATAGGGCTTTTCACCCGAGGGTCACAACGCGCTGCACAGAGCTGCGGAGAAAACGACACGTCAACAACGGCGATATTGACAATGGATGATCAGCAACAGTAACGTTTTGTTTTTTTACAAATTCGTGCTGTGGAAAAAACGGCATAACAACAACAACATCAGGACAGTTCAACTGACAGTCGAATAGTATCAATAAATTATCGGACATAAAGTAAGTGGAAACAAAACATTTCTTCAACAAACACACACGTGCCGTCCATAGCATATCGGCTTTCAATTTTTAGCGGTAAGTTACACCCCCCTCCCCCCCTCCCGTGTTGAATTTGTCCGCTGTAACGAATGTAATTTACGTTTGGAATCCCGCAATGGCGATGCGAAATGGCCGCAGCAACTGGGACCGCACACGCGCGCCCCGCTTACCCGGGTCTCTAGAAACAGGCACCCGTCGGCTGGCTTTCGGCGGCGTAAGCCTGCATTGCCGGCGGGCGCTTCCGTCGGGCCTTCATCGAGCGATTGTCCCCGAAGATCACCGAAGCGGCGGCATTTTAGTAGTGGCGGTGACCTTAACCGTTTTTTTTTTAAACCACGTCACGGGCAGCGCGCGATGTCGCATTGACGGAGTTTGTGACATCCACCTCCTTGTTGCTGGAGATGGGCTTTTCCGCGTCGTCCGAAATTGTTGATTGTCTCGTTTTCATCGCTTTCCGCGCGAGCGAATGAGCGTCGGCTCAGCGATGATCGCTGCCTGTTTTGACAGCTGCCGGCGTTCAACACTCGCTCATTTCATTGATGACCGCCGTCAGTGTCATTGTCGAACGGCGTTTCACCTGGAGAATCCCGCAGAGGCAATGTTCCTTACCTTTTTCCTTTGCGATGGTCACCGTATCCGGAGTAGATATTTCTAAGATTCATCTACACGCTGAGCAGTGACCTGTTACTCCGAGCGAAATGCGTAATTTCTCACTCGATATTTTCATGGTTTGGGCCGAAATTAAGCACCGCTCTTTGCTTAATCCATCGGTCAAACAAAGGCTGGAGTGTAGCATTTTACAATTTCTGGCGACTCATAGGCTCAAACTGACTCCTGTCTGTGTCACGGGTTAATCCCGCGGAGTTGAGAAAGGTTATTCATGGTGATGGAATACAATTATGTTCTTTGATTTATGTGCTTACGGGGTGCATTAATGTAGTGCGGTGATGGATATCAGCACAAATAAAAAAATATCCTAATTATGTGACCACCTGTGTGAAAAAATAACTAATTTGGCAAAGATGAATGGCTCGTCAAGTTGTAGGTTCTTCTTTTCTCAAACGCTCTCGTGTGGAAAGTTAATTCCCTACATCAACCTGGGCCACAATAACACGAAATAAATCATTCATATTCCTCCGTAGGGTACGGAGAGGACACGAATTGAGATAACCGTGGCACTTCTTTTTAATTATTCTGGGGTTGCAGTAACGATCGCGATGTCTCATTGCATTCAGGATTACGGGGGAGTCGAGGTGTGATGACTGTGATAAAGCAGCCTCATGCCGATGCCTCTGTTCTTGAGACTTACTCTCCGTAGCGGGTCATTCTGTTGGGGAGTCAGCCGCCGCCAACCCGCCAGACAATGCTTTATATTTATTATGATGTTATCGGACAATTCATTACTCAGTGTTTATATATTTTTTTACTCGTGAGAGAAAACTGGAGAACCTGGAGAAAACCCACGCGGAACAGGGTGAGAACACGCAAGCTTCACAAAGAGAGTTTCCCAAGGCGGGGATGGAATTGTCACGGGCAGAAATTTATTTTTGTAAGGAGATGCAGATGTTACCACTGCCACGCAACACCAAAAAGGTCTTCGGCCCCGTGATTACATCGCGTTCTCAAGGGTAGCGGGGTTGATCATCTTGGCCCAAATCACCGCTCGAAAGAATACAAAAAAACCCTGATCAAATTCAGTTTGTGTTCAACACTCGATCGGAATAAATGTTAGCTCTCAGAATTCAAGTAATGTCATTTGGACGGTGATGTTGACGCACCTGACTGGTGAGTGTTTGTAAAAGTAGATGAGAGGTAGCTCGATTACATCCGGTTGTAGGAACCATGTCTCTTAACCTGAAGGGTCGCACTGCTCTGCGCCAGATTACACTGGGTTCTTCATCTCGTTAACACGGCATCGGTAATGCGAAGGCGAAAATTGTTCTGATCAAAACAACCAAAACAAATCTAACATTCTAAAAATGAAATCCCAGAAAAAACGTCGCAAAGGAGAGAGGGAGAGCACTCTACACGGCTATCCCGAGGGACAACTTTGGAAAGCAATCATTAAACAAATTCTTCAATAATGAAATCGACTTGCAATCTTTGCGTTGTTGTGAGCATCAATCTCGCCCCGCTTTGTGTCGGTTTACTAGTGATTCCCAATGTGATTCGCAAGCGGTTGTTTGTTCCTAGCCTTGTAAATTACATTTGCACAACAATGACACGACCGGGGAGCCTTTTCCACCTAATACGAACACTTTGTTTTTAATTAACAAAGCGTGAGATTAGCAGGATACGATAAACGTGAAGAAAAACGCATGATTGTTTTATATTTACGGTGTATCTCTGTACTTCGCGTACGCATTTATGTTGTATAAAAAGTTTGTAAAATGAAAGTGTATACATTTCGACATGCAGTTGAAACACTGGCACAGTTTAACCCCACTGCCTCTGTCCTTCGAAACCTACAGACGTATCCATCACAGTCGATCGGCAAGCGGTTGGGGCAAAGTGTGGGTACTCCAACCTGTAGGACAGAATGGGCCGAGAATATTCTCCGGTATAGCGCCTCTCCAAAGCTCCCTCTCGTGGAGGCCCTTCTGCTGGCAGTGACCTATAAGCATGCCGCTGCGGGGCCGCACCTTTGTCCTTCCACGAAATGTTCATATCAGCCACGGTTCCTTTTGGCAAACGGAGAGGAGTAAGTTTGGAAAGTTCACGCTTGGGTGAAATCGCAATAACAAAAGTGCTCAGTGGTCATTCTTCAGCTGGCTGGTGTCTCGAGGTTTTATGTGACGACTTTGCAACCGTTGCAATGGTTAGATTGTTTCTTGAGACTTACCGCGTGGATTTTCACAATAGGGCCTCGCCGAGTCATGGCAATAAGCGCAGCATGTACGGCAACGATCATGCCAGCCTTTGCTTTTATTTTTTGGAGACCAACACAAAGACGAACGGCACGGCTCTCTTCTCGACGTGCATTCGGCCTGTGCCGTGTGCGGCTCGACACGATGTCCTACGTTCCACTCCGTCGTGGTCGGAGCTTCGGCAGGAACTGAATTCAGTTTCCGGAAAGTAAGCTCCCATCTCGACCACGGGTCTCACCGCGTCATTCAGCTCGCTGTCTTCTCCGTTTCACCTCTTCACGGTTTTCACCGAAAATGATCCGTCGTCAGCGGCGGAACGGACTTGAATTTCCGCTCTTTCAGACGTTTCATTCCACGAACCGGGAAGAAGCCTCCGCTGTTCGTGAATGAAACGACTTCCCAGACTATGGCGCAGAGCGCAGAGCCACACAACGCTCAGGCTCATCCCTATAATAAACAAACAAATCCCCAATGGATAAAGGCGCTATTTTTTTTATGTATTGGCATGGTTACGTGGTAAATGTTGCGCGCTGATTACCGTTCGAGCGTGAGTGACAACACGCGGCTCTCTCGCCGGCCGCGAAGTTAACATTGAGGTGCTCGCTCGCGTTACGCGCCGCGGAGCCCTGGTAACGAATGCGGCACGCGTCGCCGTGCGGCGCCGCGGCGGATCCGGCGGCGCTGATGGAGGAAGGGAGGAACGACAAAAAAACACTGGAAGAGAGAAAAAAGGGAGAGGCAGAAAAACAACGATGAGAAGGAAACAGGGGGTGTGCGTGCGTGCGCACGTGTGGGAGACGGTGGCCCAGCGGTTTGCGTGCTGGGCTACAAACCTGGAGACCCGAGTTCAAATCTCGCTTTAGGTCAAACACAAGTGATGATTTTCTAAACCGGTCCTGGGCCTCCCGTAGGTCGGATCAGCTTCAAATGAGTACCTGGTGCAGTGCGTAAACATTGCTACTGGGGAGATAAAGGCGGCCGGGTGTAGTGCTGGTCACCCACATCTTTGCGTGCCGTTTCGACCTTCATAGGCACTCGCTAATGGCACTTGACCTTTACAGTCTGTTCAGGCTATATGGGGGATCTTTTGTGCACGTGTGGGGAGCAGCGGCTGAGTGGTGAACACCCTGGGCTTCGAACCTGGCCACCCAAGTTCGATTCCCCGCTCACGGTCAACAACAAGTGACGATTTTCTAAGCGGGTCCATGACCTTCCCTCGGTCGACTCAGCCTCAAATGAGTACCTGGTGCGGTGTGTAAACGTCACCCATCTCCTAGTGCGCCAATTTCACCTCCATTGGGTGCTCGGTAGTGGCACTTGACCTGTGAAGGCTCTGCGGGGGGCTTGTGTCTTTGTGTGCTCCTGGCCTGAAAGGGAAGCCTCTGGAGCTTGGGCCAAGTGCTTTTGTGAAGCAGGAAGGAGATCAGAACTTGAGCTGAAGGGGCTTTTAAATTGAACGCGGCCTTCGTGTGTTTGTTATCATGGGTGGTAATTTGAACGGAATTTGCACTGTGTTAAATGTGTGTTTTGCACTGATATAGGTTTTCACAGCTCGATGCATGATGATCGCTTCAAAAAGCTGCTCTTTCGGGATAGCCGCGTCGATCGCTCCTCCTGCCCCCTTCGCAATGTTTGGCCTCCCATGTTGGAGGCGTCAGTCCTCATTTGTGCAGCGTTTTGTGGCCCTCGGGTGAAAAGCATTCGAGAAGTGCAAATATTATTATTATAAATGTCTCATCTCATCTCATTGTCTGAAACCGCTTAGTCCTATACAGGGTCACGGTGAAGCCGGAGCCTATCCCGGCAGACACAGGGCGTAAGGCAAGGATATACCGACGATGGGACGCCAGTCCATCGCCGGGCACTGCGGGGCAATTTAGCCTGCGAGCCAATTAACCTATGTAGCAGCATGCTTTTTGGACTGTGGGAGGAAACCGGAGTGCCCGGCGAAAACCCACGCGGACACGGGGAGAGCATGCAAACTCAACACAGAAAGGCACCCGAGCCGAGAGATTCGAACCCGGGACCTTCTTGCTGTGAGGCGACAGCGCTAACCACTGGGCCACCGCGCCGCCCTATTATAAATGTGTGTTTTGTAAATACTTGAGCTGATGCGGGCTATGGATATGACAAAGGGGAGGGAGCCTTCTTTGGTTCCCTCTTCCCTGGCAATGCTCTCATCTCTAAGACCGTCTTTGGTTCCCTCTTCCCTGGCAATGCTCTCATTTCTAAGACCGTCACAGCTTTAGTTTCCATGCCAATGAGATGTAAATTGGGAGCTGAACGCACTCCACAGAACTTGGCTTGCATCGATTGAAATCAGATTTCTTTTGGTCATGATGGATTCTAATAAATACTGGAATCGTTACTTTAACAATAAGGTTGTTAGTAACGCGTACATAGTTTGTGATTCAGACGCAATGTTCGATCAGGAATTCGGAGGCACGGAGTTCAGTCTCTCCTAAGAGAGCCTGAACGGGTGAGAGTCTGGATGGGTGAGAGACTGGACGAGTGAGAGTCCAGACGGGTGAGAGATGGATGGGTAAGAGTCTAGATGGGTGAGAGTCTGGATGGGTGAGAGTCTGGATGGGTGAAAGTCTGGATGGGTGAGAGTCTGGATGGGTGAGAAACTGGACGGGTGAGAGACTGGATGGGTGAGAGTCTGGATGGGTGAGAGTCTGGACGGCGAGAGACAGGACGGGTGAGAGACTGGATGGGTAAGAGTGTGGATGGGTGAGAGCCTGGATGGGTGAGAGTCTGGATGGGTGAGAGACTGGATGGATGAGAGTCTGGATGGGTGAGAGATTGGATGGATGAGAGACTGGGCGGGTGAGAGTCTGGACGGGTGAGAGTCTGGATTGGTGGGCCCTTGAGCTGCGGCGTGAAAGTGGATGGTCATATGACAGGACAGTGAATGTACCAAGTGGCTGCATATCACCATGATTAGATCCATCAAGCAATTCTGATGCATCAAGCAATCGCTTATCGAGACCTTAATAGCATCGCCCACTGGATACCGCACAATATTGCACCGCAGTTGTGGGCATTGTCTTTTAAATGAAAACGATTGACAACAAACAATAGTTATCGCAGCCGAAGGTTTTCACAGAGGAAGTGTAATCTTTGGGGCAGATGTGGGTTTTCCGAGCAAATCGATGTTAGCCGTCTGTCTAGGTATGGAGGGGGGGGGGAGCCATTTTAACGAAGCAAATCCAGTACTCTGTGAATCCCACCCGGATCTTTCCACCACCACGCTCCCGCCCCAACACTCCGGCCCTACCAAACACGTATCGCCCCCAGGAAATGTCTGCAACTCTACCAGCGATGGCAGTCAACGTGCGGCGGAGGAGAATGGTGGTGCTGCGGTTAACGCGCCGCACGAACAACCCCGTGACGCGAGATCGATTCCCACTCACGGCCAACAGCAGTGACGGTTTTCTAAACCGGTCTTGGGCATCCCCTAGGGCGACTCAGCCTTAACTCAGTACCTGGTACGGTGTGTAAACATCACAAGGGAGACAGGGGCGGTTGGGCGTGGTGCTCGCCACCCACCCCGTAGTGTGCCTTGCCGCTCTTCATAGCTGCTACTCGCTAACAGCACTTGACCTTACGGTCCGTTCAGGCTCTACGGGGCATCTTTACCTGCGATATTCGAGGCCTCCTACGATGTCGCGCCCGTGAATGTCCTCGTGGGAAATCGTAGAGAAGAAACCGTGGGCATCTTCGGTAACGGAACCGCCACCTTGAGGGCGCGCACGGCGTCGCCCCACAGCACGTGTCGAAGCACGCACTGTGTGTGGGTGGCAGGACGTCCGTGCCGCGTAACGTCCTGCCCGAGGGGGTTGGATTCCCACCTCGGGAGTCTTGCTGTGTGAAGCTTGTTGTGCTCTCTACCTGTTCCGCGGAGATTTCCTACTGGTTCTCTGGTTTACAACCCACGACTGAAAAAAACATTGATTTATTGGCCGATAGCATCGTAAGATATAGGACGCAGTGTCTGGCGGGTTGGCGCCGATTAACCGTGTTACGAGCTCCGCCCCACCCCCCATCCCTGCTCTACCCCCCAAGTCTCCCACCCCCTCGCCCCCCCCCAAACCTCTCAGCTGTTTCCTCGCTCCTTTGAATGATCTCATCTCATTATCTGAAACCGCTTAATCCTATATAGGGTCACGGTGAGCCGGAGCCTATCCTGGAAACACAGGGCGTAAGGCAGGAATACACCCGACGACGGGACGCCAGTCCATCGCAGGGCATTGCGGGACAATTTTAGTCTGCGAGCCAATCAACCTATCCAGGAGCATGCTTTTGGACTGTGGGAGGAAACCGGAGTACCCGGCGAAAACCCACGCGGACACGGGGAGAGCATGCAAACTCCACACAGAAAGGCACCCGAGCCGAGAGATTCGAACCCGGGACCTTCTTGCTGTGAGGCGTCAGCGCTAACCACTGGGCCACCGCGCCGCCCCCTTTGAATGATTCGTTTTTCTAACGAATACCTTCGAATTTGAATGAATCCGTGCGAATTGTAAGTGGTATTTATTCATTCAATGTTTTCGTGATCAGTGGTATCCTTAATAAAGCCCTTTTTAGTTTGCATCTCGTAAACAAGAACAAGTGCTGTAAACCCATCTCCATCCGACACAGCCACTTTTCTAGGCTTTATCACTTGACCAGAAGGTGCCAATTATTTATGGTGGGTTTTCTCCGCAATACCCCGGTGTGCTGATGTAGTAAAGGATGGGAATGTTTAATGAATCCATGGAGGATGGTAGCGCATGGATAGCAACAAGTATTCACTGTGGCATGCTGGGTAAGCAAAATTAAAAATTTGGGGAAAGCACAAGAAATGAGCAACGTGCTTTTCATTTCGGTTGTGTTTGCTGCTAGCAACAATTCTCTTTCATCGTTTATATTTTAAATCAAAGAGGCTTATTTTTAAAATTTGCAATGCAGTTTCAAATTTGTACGGCGAGTGATTCAAAATGTTTGTTCATCATTGGGGAATATGCTAAGAGCCAATGCCTGGGATTATTTTTTTTATTTGCCCGTGTGGGATTATTTATTACACGGGCGGATATTATTTAATGGTGCAACAGAATTAACCCACATCCCTTATTTTATTTTATTGTGACAGGGCATGCGATTTAATTCCCCTCAACAATGAGCCATCAGAACGGGGCGTTAAAATTAACGCGATACAATGGCTAAACGAAGCCTTCCGAAATCTCAGTAATAAAAAAAAATACTGTTTAAGTGTGTCCTTAATGTGACGTTAAGTGGCTGAGAAAAATATCACGGTAGTGTTCTACTGATCCAGGGTAATGCTAAAGGGGGGAGGCAGAAGATTATTATCCGAGATAAGATAAAATACTTATATGGATAATGAAAAACATTTGTTGTTTAGGTTCTAAAATGACAACGCTGATTGTCATCTGGACGCCAAGCCACCAAGCATTGAGTGATCGTCAGCTATCAATCAAACCACCTCTGTATGGTGATTTGTTTTTTTTTCATTTTGCTTCTGGGAGCCGATAACAGATATTTGAGAGTAAACTGTGCATCGCCAACACACCCTCCTTGTCAATGTTGCAACAGCAGAAACAATCCCAGTTGCTAAATTTATAATTATTGTTTTTTAAATTTCTTATACAACTTCCTATATACGCTTCTTGGACAGATCAAAACGCTGTTTTTTTCTTCCTGATAAGATCATTCACTGAGTCGTTTAAAACATATTTCAGCTGCCAAAGTATTGCCTCGAGGTGCGCTCTGGCTCTTTGTGTCTGTAAGTGGTTCTGGAATCCCATACAAGCGAGCGGATATCCTCGGGAAATAAAATAAACATAACGTAAAAAAAGTGTAGAGTAAATTACAAAGCAAAGCGATGAATGAACATTTCAGTCACACGCTAGACAGAGAAGATTTAATGGAGAATCTAGGATTTTAATAGAGGAATGAGAGAGTTGTAAAAAAAGATGAATGTATAAACATTATTTTATTTACTTGACGTAAAGGCAAATTTTGCAATCTCTGTCGATATATCGTGTGTGTGTTGATAAAATGAGCCATCAATCAACTTTTTAATATAAATGATCAGCAACTCGTTAGTCAGTTCACCGTTGGATGAAGGCCTCCACATGCTGTGTCAGTCAGAGGGTTTGTTGAGCATACTTCACCACAACGGTCTGTGCGGGTTGAAGAGGGGTGGAGGGCCAGCTCCGGTTTGCCGCTGATGTTAACCGTCGCCATATTTTTGTGCATATACATTAAAATACATATGTATACACAACGGCTCATAAAAGAGTGTGCTGACCACTGCGATGCTTCTCCATACCCCAGACACTGTTATACAAATATTGAAAATTAAGGGAAAAAATCCTTACGTGTGAATAGAATTGTAATTCCCAAAAGTTATTTGGCAAGTATTTTGTTTTGCTCGAAATTTTTTTTTTCTTTCTCCTGTATTGTGAAAAGCTCAGTAATTAAACCGTCAGACGGGTGCAGTCCTTGACAAATTAATTTGCATGCTCAATAGAAGGGAGGAATTGTTGACTGAAACGGCAAGTCTCATCGAGTTATGTAAAATTATGAGTTGCTTCAAAAGCCCTCTCTTAACACCTAGCAACCTGAGCTAATGCGCTGCCCACTGCTGCACTCGGTTGTCGAGAAATATGAACCCGTCTTTGTACCTTCCATGTCCTTTCAACAACCGTTGATGGGGAAACAAACAAACTGCGATCGTATGTTATTTTTTATTAATGTGGTAGATTGCCAGCAGAGTAGCTTGACACGTGCATTCCTAGTGAACGTGTTAATGTTGGCATGGAACAGTTGGAACAAGGTTGCCCTAACTTTCGGCCAACTGTTCCATGTTTACAGGCTACATACGTACAACAATATTGTCAAATACAGATCCGCCTGGCAGTGTACTTGATTCAAACGGCCTGGAAAATATTTGTAATACTAATAATTGCATTTATAGAGCGCTTTTCACCCGAGGGTCACAAAACGCTGCACAGAGCTGCGGAGAGAACGGCAGGTCAATAACAACGGCAGAGAATGGAAAATCAGCAACAATAACTTTTTTTGTTTTTTGTTTTACAAATCCGAGCTGTGGCAAGAACGCCATGTCAACAACAACATCAGAACAGTTCAACCGAAAGTCAAACAGCGGGGACAAATTATAGGACATAATGTTAGCAAAAAATAAATAATTTCTTAAACAAACAAGGAAGGAACATATGTTCCCGAGCAGGTGCGGATCGGAAGAAAGCCAACATCCCGGCACGGCAACACTGAGCCGCATCAACAGTCCTAGCCGGAGGACTTGAAAGTTCGACGGAACAAACGAGTCTTGAGACGAGGTTTGAAGATGCCCAAGGACTCAGCTGACCTATTTTTCAAAGGAAGGGCATTCCAGGGTCTTGGAGCAGCGCGTGAGAAGGCTCTGTCATCCATCGAATGGAGGTGCAATCTAGGCACATGCAGCAAGCCCGTATTGGAGGATCGAAGTAGTCGTGTTGAGGAGAGTTCCTGAAGTAGGTCACGGATGTATGTCGGAGCTGCGCCAGTGAAAGCCTTGTATGTGAGAAGGAGGATCTTGAATTGAATCCTGTATTTAACAGGTAACCAGTGGAGAGACATCAGTACTGGGGATATGTAATCATGGATGGGTGTACTAGTGAGGACTCTAGCAGCCGCATTCTGCACACGTTGGAGACGATTTATCAGGGAAGCAGGGGTGCCAGGGAGCAGTGCATTGCAGTAATCGATTCGTAAGGAGATGAAGATGTGTATTAGCTTCTCAGCGTCAGCAGGTGACAGAATATTGCGTAGTCTGGCTATATTTCTGAGATGAAAATAGGCTACCTTCGTCACCTTGTTGATGTGTGTCTCAAAGGTGAGTGAGGAATCAAGTCACACCTCGACTCTGGACTGCCTTAGCAACTTCAATTGTCTGGTCGTCAAGCATCAATTCGATAAGGTTCAGCCTTGGACAATTGGTGCGGGGTTCCAACAAGCAAAACTTCTGTCTTGTCTCCATTTAGTTTTAGAAAATTTGAATTGAGCGAGGTCTTCACAATTGTCAGTGAAGATGCCATGCAAAGACCAGACGCATTGATGGATGACTTTGCATGGATATAGATTTGGATGTCATCGGCATAGCAATGGTAGCTGAGATTGAGGCTGCGCAGGATGTGACCAAGAGGTTATAGGTAGATGCTGAAGAGGCGTGGGCCGAGAACTGAACTCTGAGGAACACCGGACAAAACAGAATGAATCTCAGAGTTTTGTCCTCCGAGGCTCACAAACTGCTTCCGGTCAGACAGGTAGAAGCTATGACCTTACACTGTAAACATATTCGCAGCATTTGATTTGTGTGCTTGAAGCTGTAGGTGTAGGTGTTCGTGAATACAGTATTAAGTATCCAGTGAGCTTGCAAGCTCTGAATGCGGGATTTTTCCGGTACTAATCACGTTCCAACTATCCAGCGCATTCATCCAGCAGCAGGTTGACAGAAGTCCCGCCCGTGCACACACGCTCATTCCCTCTGTTATTTTCCCACCATCATCTGTAAACCTTAGTCTGCATTAACTGGCACGGGCTGGACATTTTCTACAAAAAGATCTTCGTCCGGTTATTCCAGCTTAGCTCGAACGTCTGTACATATTATTAGTATTATTAGGGTGGTGCGGTGGCCCAGTGAGTAGCGCTGCTGCCTCACAGTAAGAAGATCCCGAGTTCGATTCCCGGCTCGGGTGCCTGTGTGAAGGTTGTGTGTTCCCCGCCGTGTGCGCATGAGTTTGGCTGGGTACTCCGGTTTCCTGCCATCGGGCAAAGACACGCTGCTACCCAGCGGAATTGTCCTGCTGAGTAAATTTCCCCTGGTGCCCTGCAATGTACTGGCATCACATCCTGGGTATTTCCCGGCCTTGCGCCCTCTGTCTGCCACGATAGGCTCCTGCCCCCCGCGATCCGCCTGAGGAGTGCGTCCTCAGGCGCAGTGAGCCTGAGGATGCCTCTAACGTGTGAGGCGAAACGTCGCGAGGTGGAGAGAGGAAGCGATCGACGCGGCTGTCCCGTAAGAGCAGCTTTTCGAAGCAATCATCATGCATCGAGCCGTGAAAACCTACATCATTACGGTGATGATTGTTATTAAATCTATTTCTGAAATCGCACTTTAAAAAAAAACCGTTGTTGTTGCTGCTTTGCTGTTTTATGTCTTTGTTGCTGACATGCCGTTCTCTCCAGAGCTCTGTGCAGCGCTTTGTGATCCTCGGATGAAAGCGCACTAGAAGTGCAACTATTATTATTATTAGATTGAGACGTGGAATAAATGATCGGATACCTTGGATGCCACTAAGGGAGTATTAGCAGCTGAGGAAGCATGCATGCAAATCCCGAGAGAGCAGCTTTTGGAAGCAATTGTCAAATCAAAAACCTCTTGGGCGAAATGAAAAAAATGAAGACTATTATACACTGTAAATAACAATAAATACAATTTACGTGGCACATATTGATCTGCAGATAGAACGACTCACAAACGCAAGGTAACTTGAGCGAGGTGGGGGGGGGGAGGCGTGTGGTTAGCCGGTGCCAACACGCCAGATGCCACATCTGATATGTCACGATGTTATTGGCCAATGAATTAACGAGCGTTATTTAATTGTGGGAGATAACCGGAGAACACGGAGGATACCGACGCAGAACAGGAGAAGGACCCACAAATTCCACGCAGAAATGCCCCCGAGGCAGGAATCGAACCGCCTCGAGCAGACGCTCCTTTCTGTGAGACGCCGATGTTACCGATGCACAGCCAGCCCTGCCGCTTCGTCCATTGTTTGCGAAGCTCAAGACGCGCCGATGCAATTTGAAGGACATGCATTTCACGCATTTTTCCAAGGCCTTAATGTTTTATCGCAACGCGTTCACTTATTTGTTGGAACACTGGGTTAGAGTGGCACCGCGTGCAGCCGCGCGTGAAATCACACGCGCTCCGGGTACAAGAGATTCATGTAATATGTAACATTGTTAGGAGTCATCGCCACCCTTAGTCTTGCTCAGTCCGCTGCTGGATGAAGGCCTCACCTGACCGCCGACACGATCCTGTGATGTGATTTTTTTTATCGTGCGGGCCGATACAGTCGCTCCGTCTCCTCCGTGGAGTGCACTTTCGGTATTGACGCACCGACAGCCTTGCCTGCCACGATCAGGGCACAAGGCAGGGCTATGCGCTGGGTGGGACGCCAGCTCATCGTAGGGCACAGAGATCAATTAACCTGCGCAGCAGCTGCAGCAACATTTATTTGGATTTTGAGAGGAAGCAGAGTGCTACTTATCGAAAGCCTGTGCGGACAAATGCAAACTCCATAAAAAAAGCACCCGAGCTGGGAATATAAACCGGTTCCGTTGCCGTCATGCAGCAGCGTTACTCAAGGCGCCACTGCGCCATCCACTTAGTGAGCTCGACCACGATGAAATAAATTCACGTGACATAATTTTTTATTCCGATGGCAGCGGCAAAAAATAATTACCCGTGGTCACCCAGAACGAAACGACGGAGCGTGTGGGGCCCACTCGACGCCCGCTTCGCAAATGCGACGGAGTCATCGGCAGAGCGGCGACGCACCACGACTCCTGCGAGCCACAATTACGCCGGGCCAAGCATCCCGGCGTAAAATCAGAGCCATCGCTCCTCGTCGATGTCACTTGCGGGGGGAGGAGGGGGGAGGAGGGGGGGGGGCGTCGTCATTTGTGGGGTAATCATAATAATAATTGCACTTCTAGAGAGATTTTCACCCGAGGGTCACACAAAGCGCTGCATAGATATGTGGAGAGAATGGCATGTCAACAACAACATCAGCGTAGATCAATTTAAAGTAAAATAATGGCTTAAATAAGAGAGGGACATAAAAGAAGAAGTAACAAATAGTTGTTAAACAAATGCAGGAAGGAATAAGTGTTCTTATTGTTTTTATTATGAGCTTATTATTAGGTGCCTTCTCCACGATTTTCGGCGTGGATTTCGCTCGAAGACAATCCACACCTTGCCCCCACCGCCCGCCACACCACGCTGTGTCGCGGCCACCCGGTGTAGCCAAATCCACCGCCGTCAGTGCCACACTGCCCGCGTCTGACAATCTGGCGGAGACGTTTTATCGCCGGATGGTTCATGTCGAACACACAGGAGAGTGAGAAAAAAAAGCACGCTTTGAAGTACTGATGTAGTTTTTCACTGCTCG
>JAZEWT010000018.1:8355180-8366074 GCA_036362905.1 Mordacia mordax
GAGACACTCTGCTCACAGACACTCTGCAATCTGGAAGACTTCTTGCAGTCAGGGTTGTGACACAAGGCTCCTACCCTGGCTTTGTGACTCTCTACCCATCCCCATTACACTTTCCCCCTGCGTGCCCAGACTTGCCTGCCCCTGGGTGTGACAGCTGCTTGCCATAAATACGCACTCCTGGGTACAGCGCTCACCACAACACACCAACAATAACTGATGACTTGATTTCCAAAGCTGTTTAGTTGGGATATCCATGTCAAGTGCTCTCCCCCTTTTCCTTCACGAGAGAGAGGGGGGAGAGCTCGACAAGTCTATCCCAAAAGAACAGCATTTCAAAGCAATTCTCACATCAACAATAACTTGCCAACACACGCACAAGATACACATGCACACACCATCATACACATCCACACAGCAACACCATTACACAAGAATAAAGATCCGCAGTGTAGCATACACAGGCTGCCAGCGCAAGTGCTATTTGCGAGTAGCACCTATGGCTGGACACCTTTGTCTCCCCAGAGAAGATGTTTACACACTGCACCACGTACTCGGGCTTAGTCAACCTCGTGGAGGTCCAGGATCTCTTCAGATATTCGTCACGATACTGGCCACAGGTGTGAATCAAACTTTCGACGCTGGGTTTATTGTAGTGTGCTAACCGCTAAGCCACCACTCCCTGTTGAACACCATTAAATGCACCAACGCACATCCTAACTCGTACCCCCGACACGTGATCAAGGAAGGGCCGCGACCCCTGAAGAACCCACGGCCGGCCACAAGCAGCACGTCGGCACACAGCCCCTGTGGAACAGCAGCGGAGGCCTCCACCCGGTTAGGTTCCTCACATCCCACAGGGGCGGTGGGACCGGCGCCGCAGGCGGTCACCGGTCCATGTACCAGCACTGAGCCGCGTACCGGCACGTGTTGTCGTCGGAAACGCTGGCGAGGAGATGCCCGTCACGCGGCTCGAACGCCACGGCATTCACGTACGCGTCGTGTCCCTGCAGCTCCTGTGCCACACAGCGCCGTCACAATAGGTAACTGAAAAACCAGGTGACGAGCATTCCATTACCAAGCATGCTACAAGCAAGCAACCAGGCAATGAGCGTAGTCACCAAGCATTGGTTAACGAGCACACTGTTACCAAGCAATTGGGTACAGAGCATGCCATTACCAAGCAACTGGAAAGCAAGCACGCCATTGCTGAGCACGGGGTTACAGCGCACATGGTCACCAAAGCCAAGGTGATTTCCAGCTCATTGAGGAATCTCCCGTTTACAACCCTTAGCATATGGTGGAAATTCCATATTCATATGGTAGAGGCGACTCTCTATCTAAAGAACTGCTAACTTCTTCATAAAGTGTTACAGATTTTATTGATCCTAGAAAAATTACAGATTGAGTGAAGCCTCAGCAAGGGTTTGAACCCACAACCTTGCGATTCGAGCTGCTCGCTCTGCTGTTCAGTTCTGTGGATGCGACGCACGCAGTTACCAAGTAGCGGTACCCAGGAGAGGTGCCAAGGAGGGGTACGCAGCAGCAGGCTGCTCTCACCTGCACCTCCTCGCCCCCGTGCAGGTCCGAGCGGAAGACGTGAATCTTCTTGTCAGCGGCAGCCGAGCAGAACCTTAGGGCAGAAACAAACGTGGGTGACATTGCCGGGTGAGAGCACGTGGGCACGAACAGCAGAACGCAGCAAAACGTCGGCATCAAAAAACACACTGGCACCAATACCAAGAACACACCCATGAACACATGCTAAACACACGTGCGCACACATGAGAACACATGCATGAACGTGGTGTGTGGGAGTGATGGTGTGTGGCACTCGGGTACGGCTCCTGCTGGGATGCAATCTCCATGCGGTGGGGCCGGGGGCCGTGCGAGCGCGTGTAGGCGCGCTCTGCACAGCACCGCCACACAGAGGCGCTGTGGTGGAGCCGATTTAAAACGGCGCAACGGCACTGCAATAGCCACCCGCTTGCAGGTCCCATCAGCAGGCGCCACGGCAGGAGCTCCCCACGTCCGCAATCAACACAGCCGCTCTTAATCTCTGCCACTGCCTGCTTCGCACTCCCCTGGGCAGTGACATCCACAGGTGGGCAGCTGAGTTACCGACTCTCAGTGAATGAGCTGAAAGGGGCACTCGTGTCGTGACCACTCCTCACAGGAAAGTGACGCGGTTACCATCACACTCGAGCGCAGTGGATAGGTTATCAGCTGATAAATAAGATTACAATCCAGTTAGCATTTGAAACTAAAGTGATATGTTTTTCGTGGGTATCAATGTGGTGGTCATCTCCTGTTTACATCGTTGACATAATGGGAACATTCCAGATTCCTATGGCAGGGCTGAGTCTATAAGACGATCACTGTTCACTTCCTCACAAAGTTGTTTTGATTTTATCGGCGTCGGAAGGATGAAGGTCTGAGTCAACCCCCAAACAGGACTTAAACTCATTCTGATTGCGAGCCGCTCGCTCTGCTGCTTCTCCTCTGTAGCATTAAACAAATGATGAGACGCTCTCGACGCCCAGGTCACACTGCAAATTAATCTCATCCGAGTTGATAAGAGATCTCAATTATCAAACAAAATACGCTTGTAACTAAAGGGCAAATGGAGTCTTCCAGATTCCACTGCCTCTCAGCGCACGATGGTTGTCTGTGCCTGTGTTGCATTTTCATCTGTGCGATCAATTCTTACGTAAGCTTGCGCACGTCCAGGTTTTATGCTGCTACGGGGGCCAGTGCCTGTGCGTGCGTCGTCCTGCACATGACTGTGAGCACTCATGTATTTACCCGTGTGTGCGGATTTGCCTATACGTGCGTTAGCCTACACGCGCGTCTGCGTGCGTGCTGTGATTCCGTTCACCGTCCCAGCAGACAAGTCAAGACCTGGCCCGGCCAATGAGCACCGGAGTTTCCTGACTCGCCGCCAATGTATGTTCTCACTTAGATTCAATTTACAACTTTCTGGCACTCTTAAAACGTTACTGCAGCATTTTACAGATTTTTTTTTCTTTCTGCAGATGAAAAGAAATTCAGGGCTTGATGCAACGTTGGGGTATATTGGTGGGAATGACTGCACACCACCTAAGCACGTTGGCTCAGCTGACAATATTTCTGTAAAACGGTGGCTCTGTCGCTCACCCGCCCCGAGGCAACGCCTCCCTGCCGCACGCCCACGCCAAGGCCCGCGAGCCCTGCGAGACTCGGCGCAGAGGGATGGCGCCATTGGAGGTGCACGGGTGCAACGGGCGGGTCGGCGGAGTTTGCTCCGAAAATGCTGACGGTGCAGGTGCTGAGAATGGGGAACTGGCAGTTGCATGGATTTAATAAAACGCAATGAGCAGGGCTCCCCTGGCCAAGCCAATCTGGTTCTCACAATGAGGTCATTGTATCGTGGCCACATGGCTCCTGCCGCTGTAGACCCGGACTGGGGAGGACTCTAACTGGGCCCCACTCTACCGCGCTGCGGCCGCTCAAGGGCACCTCCACTGCAACAGCTGCACACCCTAGGATAACAACAGCTGAAGCAGTTATGGTGATCACATGAGCAGCTGTGTCACGTTCAGGCACAGCTAAATTCTCACAACCGCAACTGCATCACACAAGTGCAGCCGTGCAACTTTGCCGTGCAGTACCCTAGCCATACAATGCCTCCAGCTGCATTGCTCAGACTAGGCTGGGGCCTCCTTGCCGGCTCCGGCTGGGAACGGTTCAGGAACAGTGCCCAGAATACTGGTCCCCTGGAATAACACGATGCAAGCAGCCAAGCTGTCTCAATCAATATTTTATCGCTGCTAAGAGGATCGAGCCAAACACAACTCGCCCCATCGAAGCATTTGGTTAAGAATTAATTTCATATTCTAAATTATTTTTAAGATGCCACTGTTGCAGAACCATGATGTGATTATCGTTGTAACATTTCATTATCGTTTAATCTACTCATGTAGGTTTTCATGGCTCGATGCATAAGGATTGCTTCCAAAAGCTGCTCTTTGGGATAGCTGTGTGGAGAGATCCTTCGTGATGTTTCTCCTCCCATATTGGAGGCATCCTTAAGCTTTGTCACCGAGTGCTCGTGACTCGGTCACTTTTGGAAGCAATCAATATATTTTAAGTTATTTGTGCAAATATAATTTGTTGAACAATGTAACCATTTCGTTGTGGAATGTTACAATTTACACGCAACCCCATCAGCACGCAGTTAAAGCGCTTCCTGCGACATGATCTGAAGTGACCTATAAAACCACGATCGTGACCTCGATGAGTTGTGGAGGAAGTGAAACAGCCTCCATCAGCGCTGTCACGCACACTCCACCTCCTCTTCACCACACCCCTGATAACCCTCCGTTCCGAGGGCACGTGAACGCTGGCGCAAAGTCGGACCTCCAACGACGACAAAGCGTTCCATCGTCTCGCAATATTGTTCTGCATAAAATTTCACAGCTCAATGCCTGAACATTTCTATCCAGCGGGCGGCAGGGGAAAGCACAGGGTGATCGTGCGGTTGGCGAGCAGAACGTGTGCGCAGCAGTGCCCGAACAAAGTAACTCGGCTGCTGTGACAGCGCCGTGAAGTTATTTCCTGATAGCCAGGTCCGATGTATTTTTAAATTCCACAACGATGCGAGCGTGCCTCGAGTGAGCAAGGGACACGACCCAATTAGCCTACTCTCATCTGGTAAGCTTGTTTGGGATCTGTATGCGAGTGGCGCAAATGGGTGTGGGGAATGATGAGCCTTTGCTAACGATCATCTGATCGAGGTGTCGACTAAACATACATAAATGCTTCCAGCCCGTTCTGGATCGCATGTCCCCTCCCAGATGTGGGAAGTAGGGCCCTGCCTGGACCCAAACTACTTTGACCGTGTCCCCACACACGGTGTAGAGGATTCTGGGTGTGGGAGTCCATTCCTAAAAATACACGGCTACAATTGCTCTCTCTCTCTCAGGAAATCCGATAGATAAGAGTGGCTGGGCGAGAGAGAGCTGTCCGCCCAGACAAGGCTCAGCTCCACTCCGGATGAGCACATGTCCAGCATGGGAGTGGCAGCCAGAGCAGACAAGCTACACACAGCGTTGATCTCTGCAGGATCCCCCATCAAGCCTCGCCTTTCCTGGAATCCAAGTGTGGGGCGCGGCACCTCATCACACGGGAGATTTTCACCAGGAAATTGCGCCGGCTCGGCTCCATTCGCGCTCCCTTCACTCCCTTCCTGTGCTCAAACCTCAAATTTCGTGCACCTGCCCTCCCACCAAATATTTGTCCTTTCCTACTCCTGTACCTCCCTCCTCATCCAATGGAGGGCTTCTTGGCCAAAACATTGGCCGCAAATGACGTCGCTGCCCTGTGTAAGGATAATTCTCCCATACGGCTGTGACTATTAAAAAATGCTGACGCGGTAGCTGGAAGGTGCGCCACGATTATTTGCAGAGTTGCGTACTGTAAGCACACCTGGTTCAGCTTAGCGGCGTGCCAACGAGGGAGGCAGGCGAGGACCTACACAGCCGCTAACCACGTAGTGCTCACACAGAGACCACCACAACCACACACACCACCCACACGGGACCACCACAACCACACACACCACCCACACGGGACCACCACAACCACACACACCACCCACACGGGACCACCACAGTGAGTGGGTGGGTGGGTAAATTAGTGTGTGGGTAAGCTCGCAACATTTGACTTCACAGCCAAGGTCGATAACACAAAATATCTGTAATTTAAGTCACATTTTGAGAATGACGCGATTAAATAATGGTCTTTATTATAGAAGTTTTTGTAGGAGCTGAGCCTTGCTTTTGTGATTCCATGTCCGCTGAAATGACTTTGCTTTCAGCTCCTCAGTATCCTTGTCCTGTCCACAGCCAAGCATGATATGTGCACCTATTACAAGTAGCATTATTATAATCATATATTTTGTGAAACGGTTTATCTTTGACTAAATACTTTTCTGCTTAAAAATAATTATAATATTGATTGCTTCGAAAAGCTGCTCTCTCAGGACGTGGCTGTCTCGAGAGAGTAATCATCATGCACTGAGCTGTGAAAACCTACATCATTACAATAATAATATTATTGTCAGTTTATCGACAACATTTGGTCAGCTGAGTCTCTGGGCATCTTCAAATCTCGTCTCAACTCACTTGTTCTGTAAGGATTTCAAGCCCTCTGGCTAGGACTGTTGATACGGCTCAATATTGCCGTGCCAGGATGATGGCTTTCTGCTGACCTGCGCATAATTGGGAACATTTATTCCTTCCTTGTTTAAGAATAAATTATTTCCCGCTAACTTTATGTCTGTTAATTTATTGCTACGATTTGACTTTCAGTTGAATTGTCCTGATGTTACTTTAATTCAAAGGCTTTCGACGTTTCGCTGTCAACTACGTTCAGCCTGATGATGCTGAACGTAGTTGTCAGCGTAACGTCGTATACATCTTTTGTAAAATATTGTGGGGTCGCTTTTCAACACACCGGTGCACTGAGATAGTAAAGGAATTGGCGCGTCTTCTGTTCAACGTGAAAACCCCTTGCAGATTGGCCGTGTTGGGTGCTGGAGGGTTAAACGACACTATTTTATAATGTTTTACGTGACCTGACCCAAAACTGGATTTCATTGCCCTGATGTTGTTGTTGACATGCTGTTCTCTCTACAGCTCGGAATTGTAACAAAACACCCCCCCCCCACCAAAAAAAAAAGTTATTGTTGCTGATTTTCCATTTTAATGCCGTTGTTGTTGACACACCGGTCTCTCCACAGCCCAGTGCAGCACTTAGTGACCCTCGGGTGAAAAGTTCTCTATAAATGTAATTATTATTATTAACGGGGACCAACACAACCACACACACCACCCACGTGGGGACCACCACAATCACACACACCACCCACGTGGGGACCACCACAACCACACACACCACCCACGTGGGGACCACCACAACCACACACACCACACACCACAACCACACACGCCACCCACGAGGGGACCACCACAACCACACACGCCACCCACGAGGGGACCACCACAACCACACACACCACCCAACACAACCACACACAACCCACCACCTATGCGAGGACCACCGACCGAGGGCCACCACAATCACCAACCGTTACCCATCACATACGTGAGGACTACCACATCGGATCCACCCACCGTGCCACCCAAACACCGCCACCGTGACTCCCGCGCTGCGGAGCCTCATGGCCTGGGAACGGCGCACTCTCAGGGAAGCCATGCGGTGCACCTGCGGGCCTCCCAACCTCGCCGGCACCACCTGACCCTGCTGACCTATTCCACAGGTGCCGCGCCACCGCCACGCAGCCACAACACAGGCACGGTGGTTGCTAGCACCGGATAAAATATATATAATAATAATAATAACATGCGGAAAAAAAGTGTTTTCTTTGGAGAAACAAAAGTTTAGTTGGGGCCCCGTCGTGTAACAGATGTGTTTGCTTTGAATAAATTAATCACCGGAGTTATAAAATACTCGCACCTTTTTCATAAGTCTCACAAAGGCACATTGTGCATTAGAAAGGGCAGGGGAAAGAGCTATTACATAGGCACAGCGCACATTTGTCCTCGGCGGTAGTATATTGTAAGTTTATTATGTCCTCCCTGGCCAGCAAAGATATTCTCTATGGAATCTGGGCCCTCTGTGCCTCGAGCTGGATTAGGGTTATGTGGGGAAGGCGGTAAAGCCATGCCACGCGGAGGTGAATGTGAGAGGCATGCGTTTGTGTGCGGGCATCATCTATCAATGTAGTCTCAGAGTGCACATAGCCTGGCGCCGGAGTTGCAGAGCTGTTGTGACTTTACGGTTGTTGGTGTGTGCTGTGTCCACCAGTTTAAAGCTATTCGTATGCACATCTGTGTGTCTGCGTTGTTGTCTGTGAATGTATATCTGTGCCTTCATGTGCATCCGTTTGTCAGAGTGCATTCACACGTACATATGTCCGGGTGTTCGTTTCAGCTTTTGTAAATGTGTGTCATGCATCTAATCGTGTTTTTGTCAGTATCCGAGTGTGTCTTTGTGTCCATGTGTGTGTTCATGGGTGAGGAGATGTAGTTTTCGTGCAAGTGTATGAAACGTGTTTGACTATGTGCGTGCGTGTAGGCACGCCTCTGTGTATGAATGCAGGATGTGGGAACCGTCTGTACAGCTGCGTGTGACCATGTCGACCAAATTATTACGGACGTGCAGGGCTCCACACAGCTGGGTTCTCACCTTAAGCTGGGGAGCGGAAACGTAAAGCGTAGACCAAGCTATAGGATAAATAAGGGAGGTTATCTTGCGCCTGGAAACTAACCCCCATTTCCCATAGGCCCTCAGTATATTTTTGCATGATTTCCATTTGCACAGTATTTTCGAGGAACATAACCACAGCATAAAAGGAGGGCCAACTAATTGATTTTAAAGTGAAGTCATCGAAATAATAATAAGTGCATTTATAGAGTGCTTTTCACCCGAGGGTCACAAAGCGCTGCATAGAGCTGCAGAGAGAACTGCATGACAACAACAAGGACATACGAACGGACAATGAGCAACAATAACTTTTTCGGGGTTTTTTTGTTTACAAATCAGAGCTGTGGAGAGAGCGGCATATCAAAAACAACATCAGCACAGTTCAACTGAAAGTCAAAGAGTAGTTCCCGAGCACGCGCAGTTCGGCAAAAAGCCATCATCCCAACACGACGACATTGAGCCGTATCAACAGTCCTAGCCAGAGGGCTTGAAAGCCTTATGGAACAAGTGTGTCTTGAGACGAGATTTGAAGATGCCCAGGGACTCAGCTGACCGAATCTCCAATAGAAGGGCATTCCAGAGTCTGGGAACAGCATGTGAGAAGGATCTGTCACCCATCGAATGAACGGAGGTGCGATCTGGGCACATGTAGCAAGCCCATATTGGAGGAACGAAGTTGTCACAGGCATACCACCACATATAGACCTTGCAAGCTCAATTGGTACTTTCTGCTGGAATAATAAACATCTTAAAGTGAAGGAAGGCTAGACAGATGGGACAGGAGGTCCCAACCCCTTAATGGGTCATGCAATAAAGGACCATTCTGGCTCCCGGTACTGTCTGTGAGCCAAAACGGAGCCATTCCTGGTCTACAAGATGCCCATTCCTATTGTATGTTTGACTCTTAACAGTTATATTGTATGTTTTTTAGTTTGTTTATTAAATGAGAAGAAATCGGAAAATAGAGAAAAAAACGATAAAACACAGGGAGGACATACAAATTCATCAGCAGAAAAGTGCAGGAGTAGGGCATTGAACCTAGGTGTTTCTTATTGTAAGGCACAAGTGTTACTCGGGCAGCGTGTTGGCTCAGTGAGTAGCGCTGTCATTTCACAGCAAGAAGGTCCTGGGTTCGGTTCCCAGCTCAGGTGCCTTTCTGTGTGGAGTTTACGTTTTCTTCCCGTGTCTGTGTTGGTTTTTGCCAAGTACTCCGGCTTCCTCCCACTGTCCAGAAACGCCACAGCCTGGGTTAATTGGTCTGCTGAGTGAATTTCCCCCAGTGACCCGCGATGTATTGTCGTCATATCCTGGGTATAGCCCTGCCTTGCGCCCTATGTCTGCTGGGATAGGTCCCAGCCCCGTGCGACCCTGTACAGGATTAAACGGGTAATGATAATGTTGCTATGTGTTACCGCCTCTTCAGCCTGCAGTCCAATGATCGCAGCAGCATCATCGTGTAGTCCGTGCTTTGGTGACCACGGTCGTCTGTTGTGGGCTACCCGGAGTTTTTCCAGTAGTGTAGGAGATGGCAGGATCTACTCATTGGTAGATCCGCCAATCACTGACCAGGAAGACAATCCTATGCACCATGGCCGGCATGACGTGCGCTTCAGTTTGTTGTCGAAGCAAATATTGATGATTGCTTCAAAAAGCTGCTCTCTCGGGACAGCTGCGTCGATCACTTCTCCTCTCTCTACCTCACGACGTTTCGCCTGAGGATGCCTCAAACGTTAGAGGCATCCTCAGGCGCAAGCAATCATCATGCATCGAGCCGTGAAAACCTACATCATTACGAAGCAAATATTTTTATGCTTTTGATATTAATTTAAATATTATTTGAAGACCCAGGACACGCTGGAGAGACTATGTCTCTCAGCTGGCCTGGGAACGCCTCGGGGTCCCCCCGGAAGAGCTGGAGGAAGTGTCTGGGGTGAAGGAAGTCTGGGCATCGCTGCTTAGACTGCTGCCCCCGCGACCCGGCATCGGATAAAGCGGATGAAGATGGATGGATGGATATTATTTGAAGCAATCATCGTCATTGTTATCATCAGTTAACTTTTTACCTTTACTATCGACTTACAGTGAGTGGTACTTAACACCCCCCACACTCCCTCCAAGATGTCAGGCACTGACTGCTTTCATACCGTATTGAAACGGTTACAACGGATTTTAGCATTACTGACGCTTCATGTGAGCAGCGGCGTTTTCTGGACACACGGACGGTCGCTCTCCACCCATATTGCCTTACCAGCCACCGGAATCGCGAAGAGCCAAGGAAACCACATGTTACTGCACTCGACCACCACCCCCTCCCGTTCCCACCCTCCCCCCCACTCGTGTGAGCGCACCAACAGCGCAAACACAGCTGCTGAGCCCCACGTTCGCACCAACACCAACACTGTCGCTCACCCTGTGCACACCATGCACATCGTGCACGCTCCCTGCACAGTGCCCACACGTACACTGCACACACCCGGCAAACACCATACAACGCGCGCACTCCCCGCACAGATCCCACACGCACCCCCACAATGTAGATGCTCCACACGGCGCACAGGCACCGCACACCGTGCTCAACCCCCAGGCGTCGTGCCGATGGAAGGGATGGTGGTGATGGAAGTGGATGAGT
>JAZEWT010000018.1:8386013-8396344 GCA_036362905.1 Mordacia mordax
TTGCATATGATTCGTTCTATTTCAGTAATTTCATTTCAAGTGCGCTATCAGGCCCCCCCCCCCGTCCAAAACCGTGGCAAGTTTCGATAAGGAAACTTTCGCAGCTAGCAGTGCACCACCCTGTGTGAAAGGCCCTGGAAAATGATGTTACGGAATCGTTCCTGAAGGCATGTCAGGAGATTCTTTCGTCCAAACTAGGGGTCATCCAATAATGCAGACAACTAGATTGTCCTTAAAGAGCAGACCCAAGGTAGGCCTTGCTGTATACAAAGTTGAAACACCCTGGTTGAATATACCCTGCATGTCCATCCAATTTTGTGATTCTCAGAATCAAAATGTGTCGGTAAAACACTAATCCGTCAGGCTTTCTGCAGTGTAGCTCTTTTTAACAGTTGTTCAGGGAGGAGGGGGAAGCAAGTTGCAACATTTCGGGGCACTGGGGGCAATGTAGACAGGACAATTAACCTCGGCAATACTGTGGGTGTTTTGCTGCTACCATTGGCGACCAAGCTGAAACCATCAATCCAACTGAACCTGAAACCTCATCTCTCGCCGCAGCTGGCTGACCACGTTCAGACCCAGATTTTCAGCCATGTCAGCTCAGTGCTCTGATCCCTTAACCACCTGGCCACCTCCTCACTAACATCCACCTTGAAAAATACTAAACAACCTAATATTCAGCCACCGTCACCCTGGAAATCAAAAACAAACAACGGCAAATTACGCGAACAAAGCGCCAATTGATTCCCCCGCACGTTACCAATGACCGCATGTTTTTTTCCCCCCCTTGGCCGAGCCAGGCCACTCGACTCGAGCAGCCGGAGAAGCGATGTCCACCACGTGCCCGCGTTCACGAGATTGACTCGCGGTCCCCACGGCCAGGGTTTGTGGCCCAGAATCTTCGTGAAAGATCTAAGCCCACGATTTTCTGCATTGAGTCTTTCGCGAGGAGAGCACAGGTGGAATTGTCTTGTCCGTTTTTATTTATTTAAGCTGGAAGGAACCGTTGAGCTATGTGCCTCTTTGTAACAGTTGTCCAACAGGGAGGGCTCAGCAAGCTTCAATATTTCAGGGCGCCGGGGGTAATTTCGTGAGCAGAAGTAACCGATTCAATCTTTGGATTGTGTGATATAATTGCAGTTCCCGGCGAAACCCCACGCGGACACGGTGAGAAAACACGCGAACTCCACACAGAAAGGCGGCACCCGATCCGGGAACCGGACCCGGATTTTTTGTTCTGAAGCGACAGAGCTACTCACCCCCGGCACAAATGCCTCCACTGCGGCTGCGAGTTGCCTTTGGCACGGCTGTGCGGGAGCAGCCAACGGCTGACGTAGTGCACACACGCACGCACGCACGTACGCACGCACACACGCACACGCGGGGGGAGGTGACCACCACAGACGATGCGCCTCAGAGACTGATGGATGACTTTCCACCACAGGAACTTGTTTCCCCTGTCGTCTCAACAAACACCCTGTCGCCTCCGCAATCCTCCCGTGCCCACAAGCCGCAGTCGCCACCACCGCCGGCAGTATCCGCCCCACTCCCCTCCTCTCCCCTTGTTCCCCTGCAGCTTAACCACGCTGACAAAGATAAGCGCCCCCCTCCCCTCCGCCTTGGTTTGTAGGTGACACTGCCGGGTGACCTGTTGCAATTACGAAATCATCCCTCGCACGTCCCCTTCGGCTTAACACCATGCAGAACACAATATACGGAAACCCGAAACCTGTCCTGTCCTGGCTGCGGCCACCATCCATTCCTCCAGATAAGCCCACTTGTCAATACGCATTAGCCATCCGTGGACATGCAGCGCTGTTGCAAATAAATGAATCAAAAGGGACGGATTTGCAGGCGGGAGTTTGAATTACACTTGGGGTCCAATAGGGTTTTGACTCGGAATTAAGGGCTTACAGTTTAACAAAAGGGTCCGTAACGCGCATCGATCGTCGATGTGCATAAATAAATTGGCGATGCCATTGTTTATTCGTTATTTTACACGACGGGTGCTTTGTTCTAAAAGACCAAGCGGCGAGGATTTGACGAGAGTGACGAACAACTCGCCGTCACACGGTGGACAAGAAGCCACGTAGAAGAGCTTCCCCCGTCCCACAATTAGGCGCACTGGCAGTCACGGAGACACTGTGACCGGGGGGGGGGACTGTCACAAAGTGAGTCTGCATCCGGCACACTGCATCCAGTATACACCTCGCTACGGCTGGGGTTTATATTCCATCCTCCACGGTACCGGCGACCTGAAATCATTAATTGAGAAATAAATCCCTGATTATTAGCGAGTTGATATATGTGTAATAAATGTAATTGATGATGATGATGATGCGAATGAAAATTAGAATAACGGCGTCATAATGCGCTTTGCTGATCCAGGAAAATCCACATTGAAACTCAAAATGTTTTTTTTTCACGCGCATACTGCAATTGGAGTAGCGCTGTCGCCTCACAACAAGAATACCCGGGTTCGAATCCTGGCTCGGGTGCCTTTCTGCGTGGAGTTTGCGTGTTCTCTCTCTCCCTGTGTCTGCGTGGGGTTTTGCCAAGAACTCTGGTTTCCTCCCACCATCCAAAAACACGCTGCTACCTAAGTTAATTGTTCTTCTGAGTAAATTGCTCCAAATAGTTTGCCCTGTGATGTACTGCCGTAACATCTTGGGTATTCGCCCGCCTTGCGCCCCCTGTTGGCTGGCATAGG
Organism: Mordacia mordax; assembly: GCA_036362905.1. NCBI lineage: Eukaryota > Metazoa > Chordata > Hyperoartia > Petromyzontiformes > Petromyzontidae > Mordacia > Mordacia mordax. Next base: position 8,388,724 of record JAZEWT010000018.1, read on the forward strand.
CTCGCCTCCCCCTGCGATCCTGTATAGGATTAAGCGGGTATTGATAATGAATAAATGAATCCTGCATTGAAATGTTTGGCTAATTCCATTGATAAGCAAACCGGACTTTCCGAAGAAACCCCATCACGCATATGAGGAGATAATTCCCAAACTTCTACACAGATGGATTCAGTGCAACTGCTGAACTGTTTTGTCCTTGTCAGCTCACAAGAGAGCAGGTTGGAGAGTGTCACAAATGTGTCCGATTCGCCAGCCATCATCGTCCTCATCATGGGAGGAAGCGTGTCTCTGCAGTGGTAACATCTAAGGAATTCATACAAAGAAGGTCCTGCCAGAGGCGGTTCGATTCTTGCCTCGGGCGCCTTTCTGTGTGGAGTTGTGTGTGTTCTTTCCCCTCTATTCTGCGTGTATTTCCTCCTGGTTCTCCGGCTTCCTCCAATAACTAAACAAAAAACTCATTAATTAGCCGTTATAGATTGGCCGTCAGTTAATCTGCACCTCGATTCCTGTAATGCTTCTCCAGTTGTGACCCTTTCCAGGTTTGAGACATTCCTCCGTTCCTCGGCCAGTGAGTACTTCCATCGTTGGTGTTTGTTGTATTCCCACACGATTGCTTCAGAAGTTTCCGCTCTCCCATCCCCAAATCATGCAGCAGTAATCTTCCCCTTTTGCCTCATGAAGAAAGGAAATCCATTTTCCCTCCTCATAGCCACGATCTCATAATAACCCAAGTCTCCCTTCATGAACACCATCCAGGTCGTATTGGTTTTTTAAAATTTATTTATACCTTGTAATGTACGCTTCGGAGCTCCAAACACCGGGCATTAAAGATCGGACATAAGCGGCCACTTATTTCATTGCGTTAAAAGGGAAACGGCAAATCCTGTCCGCAAAACTCTAAATTAAATTTTTTTGGAAATTAAGCCGGGTGCTTATCAGAGCGAGGAACACGGCGATACGGTTAACGTCAGAGATGACCTAATTGCCGCTTAAATTAAGCCGTTGCATTGATTAGCATACGGCATTGGGCGGCAGTGCACTACACGCGCTATGGTTATTGCGCAGCAGTTGGGAATCAGATCACGGTGTAACCTTAAACTGCGTTTGACATTCCGCCGGCTGTAATCTCGCAGACGTTACGAGGAGAGCAATCGATTTTCATATAAATGTCACATTGCCCGGGAACCTAATATCCTGAGTGCTAATCAATAATTTGCCGCGGGCTGCTTACGGCGCACAATCCGATCTTGTTATTAGCAATCCGGCGTGTTCACACGGCCTTCATTAAATTAGCGGGAGACAGCATGGCGCATTCCAATAAGACTCGCGAATTGATCCGTTTACAGGAAAAGTATATCAATAATGATTATTAACCACTGCGTCCTTCGTCTCGCGGCGTGAGTGGGGAAGTGTTGACAGCGGGCTGTCAGGTGAAGCCGTGGGGAGGGGGCAGGGGTGATGGGCTGGGTTAAATAATTATAATTGTAAAATAAATACAACGTACGACGCCTGCCACAAATTCATTGAATGTCGAAGGAATTAATTGGAAGAGAACGATTCAGAGGCACCAGGTAACCAGGTGCCTCTGATAGGTAGTCAAGTTACGGGGTCAGCCGGCGCCAACCTGCCAGCACCGCATCCCTATATATAATAATGTTATCGGGCAATTCATTAACGAGTGTTTTTTTTTAGTTGTGAGACGAAACCAAAGAACCCCGAGGACACCCACGCAGCACAGGGGGGGGGGGGAGAATACACAAACCCTACACAGAAAGGCGCTCGGGGCAGGAATAAATCCGCCTCGGGCAGGACCTTCTACCTGCGAGGCGTGGATGTTACCAGAGCGCCACTTTGCTGTCATTATTAGGTTATTTTAATGTACTTTTGTTTTCTCTGCATAGTGCTGCCGTGGTCTGTGTGCCGATACAGTTCAGGGTTTGTGGGCCAGAACCTTCACGGAAGATCGAAGCCAGAGGAACGCGCGTGGAATTGCCAGTTTGTATTTAAGCTGGAAGAAACCGTTGAGCTGTGTAGCTATTTTTAACAGTTGTCCAGCGCGGGAGGGGTAAGCAAATTACAACATATCGGGGCACCGGAGGCAAATAAGTCAACAGAATAAACCTACGCAACAGCGTGTTATTGGACGGTGGGACAAAACGCAGACACAAAGAGAATATGCAAACGACACACAGCAAGGTGGGGGGCACCTCACAGGAACGCCGTTCCCAGGGTGAAAATCCGTTCTCAGAAACTCAACCTTTCACTGCGATGCAGGTGATTTTTTACCCGCTTTTATATTTAACTTGCATTGGGGGATGTGTGTAATGGTTAGAATCTCATCTCAATGTCAGAAACCACTTAGTCCCTGTACAGGGTCGCGGTGAGCCGGAGCCTACCCCGGCAAACACAGGGCGCAAGGCAAGGATATACTCACGATAGGACGCCAGTCCATCACTGGGCACTGCGTGCAATTTAGTCTGCAAGCAGTTAACCTATATAGCAGTATGTTTTTTGGACTGTGGGGGGAAACCGGAGCGCTACCAACTGGGCCACCGTGCCGCCCTGGTTATAATTTTTGAGCTCAAAATTAAAGCATTTCCGATGAAGCTGGAGAGCTGAAATTTTGCACGCAGGCGTAACTCGGATGACAATGCAATCTAGTGTAAAACGTTTGAAGACCGGTGTCAAGCCGATTCTGGGCCCGCCATAGAAACGATCCTTTCTCTGTTACGGATCAGAGCGAGCGGGTGCTGCGGGGGGAGGGGCGCGCGGGGAGGGCGGGCGGCTCCGCTTGGTGGGACTCGGGGGCTCGCTGGGCGAGCCGCCTGATTGGCCGTGCAGCGAGCGATGAAGTTTAAAGCACTAATAATAAAGAGTTCGCTGACGCCTCACAGCAAGAAGGTCCCGGGTTCGAATCTCTCGGCTCGGGTGCCTTTCTGTGTGGAGTTTGCATGCTCTCCCCGTGTCCGCGTGGGTTTNNNGTCGGGTGTATTCCTGCCTTACGCCCTGTGTTTCCGGGATAGGCTCCGGCTTCACCGTGACCCTATATAGGATTAAGCGGTTTCAGATAATGAGATGAATAAAGAGTTAGAATAATGGCAAGAGTTATAGTGGGTTTTTTTTTTAAGATATATATTCAACACAAACAACCGAATGAGTGGATAGCGAGTCGCTAGTGCGAGATCGGAATTGAACTCAATTGATAAATTAGGCGGGAAGGTAATAATAAAAAGACAAAGCCTCCCCCGTGTAGTCTTTAAGGCAATATCGGGGACAAATGTTGTTAACGAGCAGCGCCTTTAAAGCGAAAATACACAACAACAACCGTCATTCGCCACTATGTGGCAGTGACGTTCACACGTCATCTGTGCCAGGCCAGGTGCACTTTGAAGCCACGTGATGTGTCGAAGGCTCGGTAACAGAAGGTCACGGAACATTTCCAGGCACCATGGGCTAAGATGAGTGGCCGATAAACAACCTGCGTTCCCCACTCTGCCAACTCGTTGCGTTTTATCCGCCAGGCGCTCCACTCGCTGTTGTGAGCGTCGCTCCTCTGCCCTGCGTTGTTGTTGGAAGGCGACTGCCTTCGACTGCACCGTAGCGTTCTCCACCATCCTCCTCTACAGAGGTCGATGGTTACACCGCTGGTAGCAATTTTTACCCGCTTTGTCTGAACTTACATTGGGGGATGTCTGTTATGGGGCGGCGCGGTGGCGCAGTGGTTAGCGCTGACGCCTCACAGCAAGAAGGTCCCGGGTTCGAGTCTCTCGGCTCGGGTGCCTTTCTGTGTGGAGTTTGCATGCTCTCCCCGTGTCCGCGTGGGTTTTCGCCGGGTACTCCGGTTTCCTCCCACAGTCCAAAAGCATGCTCCTGGATAGGTTGATTGGCTCGCAGACTAAAATTGTCCCGCAATGCCCGGCGATGGACCGGCGTCCCGTCGTCGGGTGTATTCCTGCCTTACGCCCTGTGTTTCCGGGATAGGCTCCGGCTCACCGTGACCCTATATAGGATTAAGCGGTTTCAGATAATGAGATGAGATGAGATGTCTGTTGTGGTTAAAATCTTTGAGTACAAAATTAAAGCATTTTCGATAACGCTGGAGAGCTGAAAATTTGCACGCATTCATTGCTCGGATGACAATGCAATCTAGTGAAGAGTTTCAAGACCGGTGACAAGCCGATTCTGGGTCCGCCATACAAACGTTTCTTTTAAAAAATTACTATTTTTTTCAGTCTGATGGGGGCGATATTTTCCCGATGCCAGATACGCACTGAGATAATTTGCCATTTTTACGTCTGTAGGGAGCAATGCCTAGTTAGGGGTGAACCAGTCCACAACTTTAAACCTCTTAATGGTTTCTATAAATTAATCGGATTCTTGCCCATCAAAAATTGCTGGATGCAATAATTCTGTTTTGTTGATTAACAATTCAAAGAGCTTGACGTGATTTGCAAGTATACATCAAACAAAAAATGGCTAAGACTAAAGATAGTAGAATATAAAACATGATAAAAATTAAAAATTTAAATGATCCGCTTTTACCGCACTCCAAAGTAGAAATTTTTTTTTACACAAAATCTATCTCGGCATACAGACTAAATGCGGGTGGCCAAACACTGAAAGTATAAGACTACAATCATCTTTTCCTTTAATGAAAACCTTTAAACCATACTGATATTAAGTGAAAACTGATAGCTGTTCCTTTTACGAAGCATTAGAAAAACACATAATTATGACAAAAATAATTAAAATGTAAATCTCACTGTATTCTCAGTCAATCGTAAGTCACATATTGTCAGTGTTTGGCCACCCGCTTTTAGTCTATATCCATAGATAAATGTTGTGTTCAAAGAAATATTCTACCTTCGAGTGCGGTTAAAGCGGGTCATTAAAAAATGTAATGTTTATCCCATTTTATTTCTTATTTCCAGCACTGACGAGGAGGCGTTAACGCTATGGGTACTTTTTTGCCAGTATACAAATATAAGATTATAATAGGTTTTACCGTATCTGGCGATTATGCAGGTNCCTATTTGCCGGTGTCAGTCGCTGCCAAAAGGCAGTCAGTTCCAGACAATGCAGTATCAATGCTTTATAGCTTAGGTGGGGCTGTTAACGCTATGGGTACTACAAATATAAGATTACAATAGGTTTCACCGTATCTGGCGATTATGCAGGTGTTAAGATCTGCATAATCGCCAGATACGGTAAAACCTATTGTAATCTTATAGGAGGCGTTTGTTTGAAATATTCTTCGGCTACTTTTCCGAGTTTCACCGTCGAGCCTTGCAGGTCCTTCACGGATTCGTTTGCAATTACGCGAGACGATTATAGAGCAAGCGTTTCTCGAAATGATTACCACTCGCTCTGCATTAGAAATGTAAAAAAAACCCTGATAAACATCGCATCCAGACAGTCAACATTAATCATTCTCGCACATTCCGAAACAATTGCGCACGTAATTTAAACAAAACAAAGATCTCCCGTATAGCCTCGACAGGCTTTAGAGGCAAGTGCCGTCAGCCCGGTACACAGGACGGTGGGCGTCCAGCACTTTTCCCGCCCGCCTTTGTCTCCCCAGTGGCGATGTTTACACACCGCACCACACGCCCACACACGAGCACGTTTATATTTCCTTAAAGTACCGATGGAGCGGTGGAGTCATAAATTATATTTCCGTAACCTTTTTCAGGACGCCTGTGGCCGTGTTGCACAGACTGAAGTGATGTTGGCGAGGAGCACCTGTAAAGACCAGCACGGTAAGCAAGGGAGTCGGTGGCCTGTACCACGCCCGGCCACCTTTGTCTTCCCAATGACGATGCTTACACACCGCACCAATTATACAATTGAGGCTGAGTCGATCTAGCGGAGGCCCAGAATCGGTTCAAAAAATCATAACTGTTATTGGCGGCCGTGAGCGGGAATCGAACTCGGGTGGCCGGGTTCGCAGCCCAGTGCGCTAACCGCAACTCTACCACTCCCAAAAGGGCAGTGCTGCCCCTCTCCCAACCTCCCCCAACCCTGGAAAAAAAAAACACCCAACCCACCACCATATTTAACAGCATCAGAAATAAGTGGTAGCGGCCACCGTAGCCCCGAGCGTAAAATAGCGCCCGGCACAAACTCGCCGCCGTGTCTCGCCGCGTCCTTTAATTCGGTCCCCAGACTGACTGCTGGAAAAAATGCGGCCGCCGGTTTCACGGCCACGTACCGTGCTGTCTGGAGGCGTCGCTCCGTTAAACCCTGGGCTCCCTACAAGGAGGGAGCGAGACGCCGTCATTCTGTCTGACCCATGCCGCGCCGCCAGCGGGGTCGTAACTGGATTTGAGGTCAACTTTTGTATTAATTTGCCACTTGACGTCGCCTTGCCACGCGAGCGTTGGAATTATAATTGTAGCTGCCCAAGACACCGCTGCCATCACTCCCGCAGCTGCAAAAAAAATGCACGTCGAATTAATTGTGATTATTTTAGCGAGGAAAAACCTCATTACAGCTAATCTCGGCCACGACAATTTCCGGCCACTTACGGTGAAATGCTTATTTCCTCCGAGGTATTACAGCACAAAAGGCAGAAAATAAACCGTGCGTTGGGCTGCACTTGAGCACGGAAAGGAGAACTGTGGAGCAGAACTGCGATGGCCCGTGAAAGCCACTTATCGGTACCTAACCGCACGCTGGCGGTGGCTCACAGCGGCAGAGCAAACGGCTCTAAATCAGAAGATTGCAATTTCAAACCCTGTTTTGAAAGGGGAGGGAAGTCGTCTCAGCCCATAATCCCTTCAGGGGATCGATAAAATGAGCACCGCTCTTTTGAGACGTTTAACAGCGATTGTCTCGCGGAGATGCGGGCCCCTGTCACGAGAATGAGGAATTCACGCAATTGGCGAAGGGCCCGTAAATGGGAGATGTGCGCAGTCTCGATGCAAATTTGAGCAGGAAATAACTTTGGCTTGTGTTTCAAGCCACACGTGCACGGTGCGCCTTCTGCACGTACATCCTGTCTGCCAATCCACTGCTGGATGAGGCGTGGGTTTTTCCCACGCCATATTGGCTGTGAAAGATATGTTAACAATACTTCACCGCATTGGCCAGTGTGGCTTAAGTGGAGAACAGCAATATATTTGGCCACGCAGCACCTACAGCACCGGTTTTTTGCGCAAGGCAGTAATCCACTGGAGGCCCTATCCAGGCCCCATCCCGCTTGGCTTCCGAAATCTGTTGAGATCCGGCACATCCCAGGTGGATTTTACATATAAACGTAATAAATCATTGTCATCAATAACCTGAAATCTCCCAAACCTAGGTGATGAGAGCGTGTTTACATACGCGCGTGTTTGTAGTAACTCCACAGTGAACAGCGGTATGGTATTTAATATAAATTTTAACGCGCAGTATTATTTATTAAGACGTCCATCATCATCAATACCCGCTTAATCCTGCACAGGGTCGAGGGGGGCGGGCTGAGCCTATCTCATGCGCAGCAGGAGGAGCAGGGAGCGACCACGTCCTTGAAGCTGCGCGTCCTCGCGCGGCAAGTGGAGTGCTCGATGCTCGTGACATCCTGCGAGCCGATCTCTCCACGGCACGCTCTCTTCCCAACCAGCGCTGCCTCCGCCAACCG
>JAZEWT010000018.1:8402317-8426409 GCA_036362905.1 Mordacia mordax
ACATTGACAGTATTAACATACATTATTTAATATCAGAGTTGTCAGTGAGTATGTTTTTACAAAAGCTGGAGAAAACCCTTGAATTCTTTTCTTACAATAGTCAAGCAGAGAGGGGTAAGCAAGTTACAACATCTCAGTTCACCAGGGGCAAGTGAGTCAGCCGGACGATCAACCTAGGCTGCAGAATGTTTTTATACTGTGGGAAGAAGCCAAAGCGGATAACCCACGTGGACACGGGGGGGAACATTGCCAACGCCGCACAGCAAAGACACCAGAGCCGGGAATCGAACCCAGGGATATTCTTGCTGTGAGGCTCCTCTCCGCTATACCACCGCGCCGGCCTGATCGCAGAACAGCATGTCCGTACGCGGGTGCGTGCGGAGGCACTTTGCATCAAGCCTGGCACAGGCGCTGCGGTGACCACACCGGCACTTAGTGGCAAACCGCAGCTGTTGTTGTGCCAAACTGGAGCGCATTGGAGCGGCTCGACCTGCGTTCAATGCCCAGTCGCGCACTGAATCGCCAAGCGGTATCTGACCCCCACCTTGGGTGTCCCACACGTTGGCGTGTGTGACTGTGGTTCGTAGATCAGTGTTGCCGAGCGCACATGAACTCAAAGGGCGAAACGGACAGCCGCAAACAACACCAGTCTGGCAATGTTACACGGGAGTGGACACGATATTTGAACGGAGGTTACGGTGAAAACTTTGGAAATAAAAAGACGGGAGAATTCCAAAAAATCAGAGACGGAAGCACGGTATGGTGGCCTGCAGGGTGGTGGTAGCTGGTGTGGTGGCCATCATCAATGGGAAGACAAAGGCGGCCGGGCGTGGTGCCGAGGACAGCACTCCCTTGTGTACCGTGCCAATCTTTACGGGCGCTCGTCGACAGCAACTGCCTGAACAGCTTAGTTGGTTTGTATTTAAGCTGGAAGGAAGTATTTAATTATGCAGCTCTTTTTAACAGTTATCCGCTACGCCACCATTCGCGCTTATTTAGAACGGCTGCTGCCTGTGAGTACCACGCGTAAGCCGACCACTGGTGGGGGGGGGGGCGTTGAGGGATCACAAGTAGCTGCGTCTGGCCAACGGGCCTGGCTCTGGACTAGTGGTCTCTCTGTGGGGCTAGCGGACTTGAATGTGGACTAGCGGGCCTGGCTGTGAACTAGCGGCCTCTCAGAGGGGCTATCGGGCATGGCTGTGAACTAGCGGCCTCTCTGTGGTGCTAGCAGACCTGACTATGGACTAGCGACCCCTCTGTAGGGCTAGCGTGCCTGGCTGTGGACTAGCGGCCTCTCTGTGAGACAAGAAACTAATAATACAAAGTCCGAAGCCATTTTTATCGTGTGTCAAGGCCGCAAGTGATCAGGAGCTGAAAGTAGAAAATGTCCACAGCTGCCCTGTAGCCGCTGAGAGGGGTGGGCGGCTTTCAGGGCCTGCCGAGAACTCCCGCTGGGCTCAGGGGGAGGCGGGGGATGGGGCAGTGGAGATGATGGGCAAAGGAGTTCGGCGGGGGCCCAACCCTTCCATGCAGATGAGATGGATGGCCGGACCAGTCGTGGCTTTCACAAAAATGCGGGGGTACCATTTCACTCGCACGATACGGGAGAGCGTTGAGAACTGCAGCGCCTATCGCAAACATATGCCCACAAGGCTTTTTATAGCTGTCGTGAGCTTGTGGTCTTAATCAGACTTCGATTCTATGGCGGCGGCACCGCGCCTCGCCATCGTTCCTCGTTACTCCCCCTCCACTCAAAACACGTGCGGATGTTGGAGGTGTGGGTGTAATTTTTCAGGTCGCACCGCGGCGCCGGATAATTACTCGAAGGAATTAGACGGCGTGCGCGAAACGAGCCACCACCGCCACCACCGCGATGTATATTCCGCGCCGAAGGTTGGAAGTGAAGACGTAAATAAACAAAGGCGTATAATTAAACATTTATGGTAGTAAAAAAAAATCGAGCGGTCAATTAAATGTAGGCAATAATAACGGTCTAGAAGTAATGCTTATGCAAACATTTTTATTACGTTTTTTTTTAATAAACTCTTCCCCCAAGTGTAATATATTGCGCAATTTAACGAGTCAGTATACTGATCGAGGTTTTAACGGCCTGGTGTACGAGGATTGCTCTCACAAAGCTATTGTTTCGGGACATCCGTGCAGAGCGCCTCCCGCTCTCTCCTTCGCGACGCTTCGCCTCCCACATCCGAGGCATGCTCAGGCGTTGAAATCGTACAAGCAGTGTCCACATTTTTCTTAAGCAGCTCTTTTCAATGCAATAAGCACCGCCGTTACCGTAAAGTATTTTGACCCTCTGAATTGCACCTTTGCTGTTTGGCCTGCGCTGCCATAGCTACTGAGGTCCGTCTCAATGTGTTTGACCGTTGCATCAACAGGTCGCATATTTAACCCGACGTTTTGAGCATCCAGGAACATATTTCCACAATTTAATCTTTTTTTCAAGAAAAAAAACGGATTTCAGATAGTTTTGAGCGTATGTAAAAAAAACGATCTAACATTCATTTACAAATGCATTTATTCCGTGGATTTTTATTTTGAAAAACATTGGCAATTAGATAAGGTCAAGTGCACTGGGCAAACCAACAACACTCGTGAAACTGCCTAACCGGCGCGCGGTTTACATTCTAAGATAAACACTGCATTAAAGCCTCTAACAATGCAGATTAATCACTCAAGAAAACGGACAAACGCGCGCCGCACCTCCGCGCTCGCTCGGTTACTTACACATTCGCATTTTCATTCGCTCCGCCTTTGTGAGGAAGTTCGTAATTAAACAGCGATGCATCTTGGTGCCGCTCGCCGCTCGCCTACCGCAATGCATCATCATTCACCGCTAAGAAGCGAGAGCGCCCGGCCAAAATGCGCTCCCCTGCGGCGGTCTGTGATGGATGATCGGTGAGCAGCGTACAACTTTGACAAAGGACGCGTCAAACTTAGGACGTCCCAGGAACAAGTGATTTAGCCCTCTCGTCATAAAAAAGCCCCATCAATTAGCCGTCCAGGAGACAGGTAGGAGCCATCACTCAGCCGCCTCTTTTCTTCTGCATGTAAATCTGCCCGCGCGTGGCTTGGATATCTATATCCTCCTCCTACCGCAGGATCTCCCAGCAATTACCTCCTAGAGCTTCCCTACCACCAGATGGCTAGCCGAACGCGCTAATGTTCATCGGAGACTCAAAAAGGTCAGGATAATATATCAGTAGCCCATACGGTCATTTGAGCATCATTAAAGGCCACCTGGTGTCCAGGCATGGCAAAGAGCCTGTTTATAGAAGCTTTATCATCCCGCAAACTTCAGGCTTCGTAAACACTTGAAAGGATGCTTTACGGTGTGGTTGTATTGCCTAGAGGGGTGGCCCGGCTAACGGGTAGAAAGGTTGGCTGATTTTATAATTGTATTAGCAAGCGACGGTATAAAGTACGGTGCCTGCTGCAATGAGCGAGGTGTTTTGGCATAATTCACATATAATTCATGTTTGCATATTCCAAGAATAGCAAAACAATGTCAATTCGCTTTCGCAAAAGCAACATGGTAATAATCTAAGTGTGTGTGAATAACCTATGTGGGCGATAGCGAAATGGATTATTTTTCAATTTCAAGTTAAACCGCTTTTGCTGGCTGCCTCAACGTGTAGCCTCAATTTCTATATTGTTTACTAAACATCATGCCGTGGCGTAGCGGTGAGTAGCGCTGCCGCCTTAAAGCAAGAAGCTTCTGGGTTCGATTCCCGCCTCGGGTTTCGCTTTTTCTGCGTCGAGTTTGCACGTTCTTCTCGTGTCCACGTCAGCTTTCGCCGGGTACTCAAGTTTTCGTCCCACTGTCCAACGATACCCTGTCTAGGTTAATTACCCTGTCCACGGTGCCCTGTGATGTTTGTAACTTGCTTACCCCCTCCAGATGGACAACTCTTAAAAAACGCTACATAGCCCAACACTTCCTTCCAGCTTAAATGAACAGACTGATTGATCGGGCATGGAACGCTGGCACGGCAGTTAGCGCACTCCACTACGAAACCAAGTGGCCTGGGTTTGATTCCTGACCACGGAAGATCATACTAGCCCCTAAAAAAAACTAAGCTGACCTGGGGGGTACTCATTGCCTGGAGAAGAGATTAGACTGAGATAAGTCCACTGTGGAAATGGAGCAATGAAATTGGCTCATATGCAGGTATTCATTCATCTGCGAATTGATCACGACTGATTAGAGTGATACTCTAAAACGTATCCCGCGCAGATAAATATAACCGTTATTGAATTTTGCCAAACACGGTCAACGCAAAAACTTTAATTAAAACTCGTTTGCGACAAGATCTATAAAATACCATGGTGTAGAAAAAAGCAATCTTTTGGAACCATTTTTTTCAATACACAGCGCAAATATATGTTTTTTTTAGAATAAATAAAATAAAATCCAAGATGCCTTTCGCAGAGTCGCAAAATGTTTCTGTGGAAAAAGTTGCTTTCATTCCAGTGGACCACGACACCGCGCAGCTGCCTAGGCATCTGCTGGGAGATGAATGCCAATGAGTAACTCAAGCATTATCTGCTAAATTGACCGTGCAGCCGAGGCAATGTGTATGCGCAAATCGCACGCCGTCTTCACGTGGCGTCACCACGAGAGAGATGAGTGCGAGATTAAAACGGGAGTGCGGGTTCAACTCTGGCGTACGCGCAGACGGACGCGCAGAAACATTTCAGATGGATTCAAAAATATTCCGACGTTTCGTTTGGGGGGAAAAATGTTTTAGAAAATAAGGGGGTGTTTTTTTTTTACTGACTTGGGCACGGTTATTTAATAATCTTGCCATTTCTGTCTTCGGTGAGCCCGTGACCGCACTGTCAGGAATGCACCTGGTGCTGCAAGTTCTGGCAGATGTCACAAGTTAAGCAGGGTTGAGCCTGGATAGTTGCTATGACGGACGACCACCATAGTGCGCGCTACAGGTGCGGTAGGCATCGCGGGGAGTCTTCGTGAGCGGTAGTGGACAGCACAAAGCAAAGTCTATTGTCATAATAAAATAAAATTTTTATTTGCATTCCTGGAGCACTTTTCACCAAAGGGTCACACAGCGTTGCACAGAGCTGTGGAGAGAACGGCATGAAACAACAACAACATCAGAGTAGGTCAATGCAAGTAAAATATGACGATAAATTCACGAAGGACATAAACTAACAATTAAAATAGCTCTTAAACAAACAAAGGAAAGAACAAATATTCCTGAGCAGGCGCAGGTCTACAGCACGCCATCATCAAAGCTCACGGCAGTGAGCAGGATCAGCAGTTCGAGCCAGAGGACTTCAAGACCTTATGGAAAAATTATTGCATTTCTAGAGCGCGTTTCACCCGAGGGTCACAAGCGCTGCACAGAGCTCTGGAGAGAACGGCATATCAGCAATAACAACGACATATGAACGGCAAACAAAAACGATAACGTTCTACGTTACAAATCTGAGATGTGGAGACAACGACATGTCAACAACAACATCATCATCAGAGCATTTCGATTGAGCAAGTAAATCTTGATACGGGATTTGAAGATGCCCAGGCGCTCAGCTGACCGAATTTCAAATGGTAGGGCGTTCCAGAGTCTGGGAGCGGCGCGCGAGAAGGCTCTGTCACCCATCGAACGGAGGTGCGATCTGGAACATGCAGCAAGCGGAACTCGCACTGACCAACGTGATGAAATATGAAAATTGTCCTCCACAACCGTGTTTTTGGGAAAGTATTCCCTCTCCTTCGCGAGGTTTCGTCTCCCACGTTGAATTGTTAGTCGTTTCTGAACGAACGCTCGGAACGACTGTGCAGAACAATTCTCAAACATCGAGCCGTGAAAAACCGTCATCGGTTAGGCGGTGAAGTATGGCCAAATAACCTTCACGGCCTGCGCAACGTGTGAGTAAGCCCTCCATCCAGAAGTGGATTTACAAACCGGGTTGGTTAATGCACATTCTCCGTAACTTTACCGTTGTGCGTGGAAAGCAGATGCTTGTCTGCATCGAAAAAAAAAATCCCCAGTAATTATTTATAGGTGATCCTTTATCATCGTAATGTAGCCAATACCCTCCTGTATCATTATTGTTACAAATTCCTTGTAATCATCTGTTGGTTATTAAACTGCTTCGCACCAAGGGCTTTCAAAACCCTGCGCGTGCACATTAAAAGAAAATTAGTTAAATTATGGTTAACTTATAATAGCCACATATTTTCACATTTTATGCTAAAAAAAGCACCTTTGTCTGATGAAATCATAGAGGCCAAGGGCACTGCTGCTAGTGCTGGATGCAATTACAGTTGCGCGGCTGCCGTGAGCCCGCTAATTACCAATTAACAACTAGCCCCGTCGCGTTATTCAGTCTTTAATTATGCTTGAAGAAAATGTTGAGCTATACATCTCTTTTTAGCAGTTGTCCAGCTGGGAGTGGTAAGCAAGTTGCAACATGTCAGAACACCAGGGACAATTTGGTCAGGACAATTAGGCTCGGTGGAATGCGTTTGGAATGTTGGAGGAAAGCGGAGTACCCTGCAAATACCCACGTGGAGATGGACAGAACGTGCAATCTGTATTGATATAGGTTTCCACAGCTCGATACGTTATGACTACGTTCCCACAGCACATTCACATTTACACTCAAGTCTCAGAACGCCTGAAGATGCCTCCAGCATGAGGGGGGGGGGGGCGACACGTCGCAAAGGAGAGCGGAGGAGCGCTTGATACGGCTATCCCTAAATAACAGCTTTAAAAGGCAACCAACATATAAACTCCACACAGAAAGGCACCCGAGCTGAGCATTGAACCCAGCTCCTTCTTGCTTTGAGGCGGCAGCGCAACTCATCTCGCCACCGTGTCACGTTACGATCCCTGAAAGTACCGGCCATTGTGACAATCGGGAGATGTGCACCCCTTGCAATCGCTCGTTCAGGTTTATGATGGTCGAAGGACTTGCAATTGTATTGCCGCGCGGGCAGACGGTGGGGCTTAAGCAGTTAGTAACAAGGTACCAGCCTAGCAATGCGCAGGACACATGTGCCGCACAATTTACAAAATAAAACACAGTCAAAAGGTTAAATAACCCCCCTCCACAACTCCCGAAACCCCCCACAATGCCACCCTCTCCACCCCCCCCCCCAACATGCACACATTAGAGACGAATTTAACCTCCGATCAAAGTGTAGAGAAGCCATAAACCGCAGCGCAAGAGAATCCTGCCAATAACTTAACGGGTGTATTTAGAAACGTATCAAGTTGTGTCATGGGTTCTTCATCGCAATGCGCTGCACGGTTTGATATTTACGATTGGCTTCAGCCACAATACGTTGATTGTACCGCAGATAGACGCGCTGTTGATGTTGCTGCGCGGATTAACGTTTCATAAACTCTGACGTATTGCTCGGTATTGAACGGGTCAAAAGTAGTTTCCCTTTCAGTTCACTACGCAGCAGTATTATCCCGTTGTCTGAAACTCTAATTCCACATTCCTACTATGAGGAAGGGTGGTGGGTGGGGGCAGGTATTTGAAGAGGACAAGGACATAGTGGTACCCAATTTTATCAGCCCGGAGCGATGAACGGCTGAGTAAAGCCCCCAACAACTACTTCCCAACATCAAGCTGTGCCGCCTTCGAGCCAGTCTAGTCACGCACGCTTACGCAGTCAATCCGGGATGAGGGACGCAGCGTTGTGGCGACTGCTCGGCCATACTTCACCACCGCTGCTCTGTGTGGGCTGGCTGAATGTAGGGAACGCGTGATAGCATAGATGAGTGCGGCACAACAGAACATGTAGCTGTCACTGAACCTCTGCTGCCCACCAAATAGTTCAGCCGAGCCTGCAACAAGCTGGCCGTGTTAACCATGGAGCAGCCCATAGTGGGGAGTTGGGGGGGGGGGTGATTGACCGACGTTCTACGCCTGGTCCGGGAGCAGATACAGCTCAGTGTGCGTATGGACTGATGGAATAACCGTTGTTTGAGTGGACTTTCTGAAGGTCAAGGTTATGGCGGCTTACAGAAGGTGCAGGGAGAGGCTGTTCCAGGTTGCGGGTGCTTCTTAATTAGTTTGGGAGGGCGGGGGGGGGGTCTCATCACTGATGTTTGCCTAGGGCCACACGATCACTGAGGGCGCCCTTGCCTGCGAGCAGGTTGATTACGGGCCCAGGTATTATTTTGAGGCTGAAACCGAGATGCCTTGAGCTTGCGGCAAGTAACGAGCAAACACTTGCCTGGGGCTATTGCCTTCACTAAATTGCCCCCGGCGCTGTGCGGTGCTGCAGCTTGCTCATCCCTCCCGGTGGTACAACTGTTAAAAAGAGAAACGCAGCTCAACGGTTCCTTGCAGCGGAGATGAAAACGGACCGACTGACTGACTTCAATAGCACGGCCAGCTCTCGGGATGAAACGCAAATCGAATCGGAGCGCATAATGCGCTCCGGGGCCCCGTGGCCCGGCACCGCACACCCCTCCCTGGGTGTCCTGGAATGAGAGATCACCTGCCACGAGCGGGCTGGGGAGGACACCGCGCAGCGCTCTCGCAAGGACGAGATGTTGGCCTTGTGGCACTGCGGCCGTAACACCTGCGTCTCGCAGAAAGAATGTCCTGCCCGAGGCGGCTGGATTCCCGCATCGGGCGCCTCTCTGTGTGGAGTTTGTGTGTCCCCCCCTCCGCCCCTTCCACCCCTTTATTCCGTGCGAATTTTCTCCGGTTTCCTCCCACAAAAATAAGTAAAAACATTAATTAATTGGCCGATCACATCGCAATATATTGGATGCAGTGTCTGGTAAATGTTGGCGCCGGCTGGCTGCGTGGCTGCCTCCCCTCTACCTCACTGCAGTTTTCCTCGTACCTCTGTATCCGTGGATCGTCCACAACGAGGCATGGAATGTGCGCGCGACACAAATTGTACTACATTCATTATTATAACATTTTGTATTATTAGTTATCTGCAGGTGAGATCAATTGCCCTATCCGCTGCCCGGCCGGAGGGCGCCGCTCCAGGGACCACCGTGCCACTGAGCACCGAGCCATTGCCAGGGCGTTCGGTCGTTTGTTGCGTAGCAGGAATCCCGCATCCAGAGCTTGCAAGCTCACTGGGTACTTTCTGCTGTGATAATAATAAACATCGATCTCTCGCCGTCGAGGGGAGCTTTCGGACGTTCATACCATTTTATCTGGAGAGGGCAGCGCGCGTCACGCAGCGGTATTTGTTTGCGTTGCTAAACTCCGGCGACAAGATCAACAGAGGCAGTCTGCGCACCAATAAACGGTACCGGGAGTTTAAAACAACCGTGTCATCTGCTCCTAATCTCCTCGGGTCCACTTCTGTCCTTCTCAGTGGCCCATCTAATTATTCAAGCGGTTCCTCTGTTTGCCACTTCGCGTTCCAGCTAACTCAGCAATCGCGCGCCCTCTCTCTCCCCTCCTCCTCCTGCGTCTCCCACAGGCACCACCACACAGCCCCTGCTTATCCCTGCATCGCTCCCCCGCGTGTCCCTCCCTCCAGCGCTAAACACATTCCTGGCCGGGACACCAACATCTGACCACGATTAATCATCGACACCATTTGACGCGGTACTCCTGCCTCGCGGCTCGCCCCCCACCACCCCCACACCGCCTGGCCTGTAATGTCAGCCTGAGTGTTTCTGTCACCATATGGGATCGCATATATGCTCACCACCATGCTTAATAGACGATGACAAAATGGTATACGTACGTGGAGTCCATGTCTGTCATTTCGTACGCGAGTTGTGAAAGCGGCCGCGCTGCAGAGTGGCCCATGAGTTGGTAACACCTCTCATCTCATCTCATTATCTGAAACCGCTTAATCCTATATAGGGTCACGGTGAAGCCGGAGCCTATCCCGGAAACACAGGGCGCAAGGCAGGAATACACCCGACGACGGGACGCCGGTCCATCGCCAGGCATTGCGGGACAATTTTAGTCTGAGAGCCAATCAACCTATCCAGGAGCATGCTTTTGGACTGTGGGAGGAAACCGGAGTACCCGGCGAAAACCCACGCGGACACGGGGAGAGCATGCAAACTCCACACAGAAAGGCACCGGAGCCGAGAGACTCGAACCCGGGACCTTCTTGCTGTGAGGCGTCAGCGCTAACCACTGCGCCACCGCGCCGCCCTTGGTAACACCTGTGTCTCACAATAAGAAAGTCCTGCTCGAGGCGGTTCGATTCCCGCGTTTGGCAGCTTTCCACATGTGGACTGTGCGTAGTCTCCTCTTGTTCCGCGTGGGGTTGCCTCTGGGTTTTCCGGTTGTCTCCCACAAACACAAACAAAAAACACTCATTATTTAATCGACTGTCCAAAGACACGCTGTTGTCCAGGTTCATGGGCCGGGTGAGTAAATTCACGCCAGTGCCCTGCAATGTAGTTGCATCACATGTTGGGTATAGCCCCGCCTTGCGCCCTGTGTCTGCCGGGATGGGCTCAGTACCCCCGCGACCCTATACAGGATTAAGCGGCTATTGATAATGATGATGATAACATCGTAATATGTACGACCCAGTGTGATGTTTGGAGGGTTGGCGCCGGCTAACATTAATTTTCGTTGCACTTCTAGAGCGCTTTTCAACCCGAGGGTCAATAAGCGCTGCGCGGAGCTGTGGAGAGAACGGCATGTCAACAATAACAACAACATCCGAAAGACTTAACATTGTTTTACCTCGCGCTTTCTTCGAACGAATGCCTTGGAGAGTAAATATTTGGGCGGTATCAAATTAAATGTAATTAATTATTAAATACGGACTGCGAGGACGAGCGCCATCTGCAAATGCCTGCTCGTGGATGAGACACGAATTTGGAGGTGCGAGGAATCACCAAGAGATGTGGAGGGAAGGCTGCCTATGAATTGTGTTTTTACTCTACGGGAGAGAAAACAGAAAACCCGGAGGAAACCCCCGCCAAACGGGAGGAAAACAAACAAACTCTGCGCAGAAAGGCGCACAAGGAGGCGGCAAATCGAACCACCTCGGGCAGGCCTTCCGTTCTGTGAAGAGGCGTGGGCATTACCGCTGCGCCACCCTGCCGCCGTCGCCGGCTCCTGTTGGTGACACGGGGGACGAACGGCAAACAAAGGAGGAGACGAGGGAGACCTCTCAGAGGGGATTCCCGGCTCGTTTACGAACGTCGCGGAATAGTTGCCTGTGTTGTTTGCTTTTCAGATCGCTTACCGCAAACGCGCGTCAACGGTACCTGCAAGCGCATGTGTCAGGTGGTGCAACTCGCAGGCATCTCAGTCAACCCATGGTACCTGGGTCTGGCCCGTGACCTCCTGCCAGGGGGCCTCTAATACTTCAAGTCACGGCCTCAAAGTGCATGTGGCCTGGCGCGAGCACCGTGGAGACGTCACCGCCACTTAGTAGCGAATGGCGGTTGATGTTAGTTGCTAGGCAGGCCCTGTTTCTGAGCTGGGGGGTGACGCGGTGGCGCAGTGAGTAGCGCGGCTACCTTACAGCAAGAAGCGTGCGAGTTCTCTTCCCTGCTCGGGTGCCTTTCTGTGTGGAGTTTGCGTGTTCTCTCCCCGTGTTCGCGTGAGTTTTCGCCGGGTACTCCGATTTCCTCCCACTGTTCAAAGACACACTGCTGTCTTGATTAATTTGCCTGCAGCGCTTTGTGATCCTCAGTTGGGCAGCAGAGGGAACGGCGAAAAAGCCACCGTTGTACCGAATTTCTATGCTCATCGCATACCCCAACACACACTGACCAGGGTGGTGAAGTATGGTCCAACAACCCTCATGCCCCCCACCCTCACCAAGTAGCAGATTGAGACAACGCATATACGCAGTGGTAACATCCGCGCCTCACAGAAACAAGGTCCTGCCTGAGGCGGTTCGATCCCCGCCTCGGGCCCCTTTCTGTGTGGAGTTTGTGTGTTCTCCCCCCTCTGTTCTGGGTGGGTTTCCTCCGGGTTCTCCGGTTTCCTCCCACAACAACAAAAAAGCGAATTCATTGATACAATCGTGTATAGGAAGCCCTGTTTGACGGGGCTGGCACCGGCTGGCTGGATTGGCGACTCGAGGTTCCTCGCTACGCCTTGGAATCCGTGTCTCGCCCATAACCAGGCATGGAATTTGCGCCGCGCTTTACAAATATCAATATTATTACATCCATAAGCCGTGTAAATTCAAAAACTAATCTCATCTCCTTAAACACGCCGTTGGAGCTGACCGCCTTTTTCTATTTACATCACAGCAGGTTTTTTAAGGGACGGGTATTTTATTTGCGGTGGTCATTAACCACCTAGGGAACGTCCGAGGGATCGCCCGCTGAGCCACCATTTTTCGAGCTCGATGCTCCGCGCTACGCGGCCAACTCGCGCCCGAGCGCGGGCCCCTCGACTCGGCTCGTGGCCCGGAACGTCGTCCCTCGTGGCCGCGGCGTGACCGGCCCCAAACTCGCTCGTACGTCGCGAGAGCTCCCCTGCCATGAATAATGAGGGACATCGCCCGGAACATCACCTCCGATGTAAAGTTCACTGCACTTCATGTACATTGAGCCGTGAAATCCTGCGTAATTGCAATGTAATGTTTACTGATCGCTAAGGAGAGAGACGGAACACTCGACACGATATCCCAAAAGAGCAGCTATTGAAAGCAGTTCTCCATTTTGCGTTAGTGCTATTGCTGAAAGGGTTGAGTTATTTATTACTTGTGCACCATCACCGCAATTGTTTTATAAAAATAGTTTTTTTAACCGTCTCTGACTCCGTTTGTGTTTTCATCCCACGTTCCTGGTTCCAGTTCCTAACAGCAAAGCGTACGCATCTCCTAGCGTCGGCGCTTCAGATCCAGACGCTTCAGCAGCACTAATCAGAACCCACGTTATAGACTGCGTGGCGAGAGGACGATATTGGCCACCGAGTTCATTCAGGTCTTCTTTAAGCAGAAGGAACCGTTGAGCTATGCATCTATTTTTAAGAGTTCTCCAGCGAGGAGGGGGAAGCTTAATTACAACATCTCAAAGCACCGGAAGAAACTCGGGCAGGACAATTAAACTAAGACACGTTATTGTTGTGCCGTTCACATGTCTTAGTTGCTGATATGCCGTTCTCTCCACAGCTCTGTGCAGCACTTTGCGACCCTCGGGTGAAAAGCGCATTGCAAGTGCAATTACAAGAACACTCAACGTGGAACGACACCTAAACCGCTACATCATTACGTATGTGTTCCGGGTCGTTAGCTGGAGATATACTGGGCGTGGTGTGCCGGATGTGGATTTAATTTACAGGTGTCTGACCCCGACAGACCCCCGAGGTGAAATTCAACCCCTCATTTTAAAACTTGCAACGAGCTTCACGTGAAATAACCTTTTCGCCCACACGGACGCGACATTAGCGTAATAAATGTCACCGTTATTATTCCGCTGTTTTAGAGCGGAATAAAAAATCGCGAGGCAGACGCGTTTGCGCTTAAAATAGTAAATTTGGCCCTGAGAATGCGCTCTTTTTTTATTTTCCGGCCGTGTGCGCCGTCCTGGTGGAGGCGTTGATCTCGCGCTTTATCGCGTTACGGGTTGGTGCTCGACGTGGCGGCCCGTGACGCGGCGTGAGACCGCGTGGTCTCCATCAAGGCAGATGAAATGCTGTTGTTTACTGCGATCGCCGCATCACGAAGACGGATCAGATCGCGGCGCACTGCATTAAAATTTAGTTACGCGCGCTGGCTCATCCGCCACTCGCGCCGCGACATAAATTGCGCGATTGTGTTGTGCGTTACAAGAAAGCGCCGACGTGTATTTCATTTGGGCACGTTTTATGACGCCCCGCCGCTGTAAACATTGACCAATTGCGAATGACAAACTGTGTCTTGTGACCGTTGGCTATTCTGCGGCGATGCGCGTCGGAATATCCATACTTGGGTTCAATTTCACGTAATGAATATTCACAGGAAATCGATATATCATTGAATTATTTAGATATTTGGCGCATTCCCGTTAACAGCCATCGCTGGGGCGTCGGTAACTTACACGAGAAATATTCACTCGTAAAGAAAGGTATCGCAAAAAACCGCAGTAGCAAAAAATATCGCGCACGTGCGCGGCCTAACATTTATGCACGGTGCATCATCTTAACGGCGATTTTCGGCCCAAAACTGTCAACTTCACGCACAATTCATCGCAATGGGGCGTTTCCGAGGCAGCTCGAGGAATATAATCTCGTGGCGCACTCGAATAATTTGGCAGCATTGCGGAGAGTTTCATCTTTTCTCCGGCGATATTGCTGTCGTGCGGCGGTGGCGACGGCTGTAGGGGGGGGGGTTATTTTAATTTTAGGCACCTTGTGTGACGAGCGCCGCGCTAGGCACGGCGCCACTGTGTGTTATCTGTAACACGAGGTGTGTGCTCACAGCTTGCCGCTGTCCGCCACCCGCTAACTAGCCGACCGGCGGAAACCGAGTTTGCGTTGGGGGGGGTGGGAGACTCCTGAGAAAAATAGGGGTCAGCCGACACGGAGAATCCGCACAGCCAATCAATGGAAGAGTGACGAATCAAAGGCGCAAAGGCGTCCTCGAAGCCCTGATTGCAGTCGCTGACCTGTCTGCGACTCTTCCGCGCAGAAGCCACAGGGCCCTGCCAGTCACGGCTAGGCAATGGGGGCCACAGCTGCCTTAGCCGGGCCGGCCTCGGCACCGGCAGACAAAGAACCATTTCAAAAATCGCTTAAAAGGCTCTTGAATACACAGGCGCGCTCTGTGTGCGTCCGCAAGGCGCGTGAGCGAGCGGGCGGGCAGGCGAGCCCGTGGTCTGCATTACGTGAGTGAAGTTATATTTAGTTTGAAACGCTGCCCGCCTGCGTTCCAGTGCCAGCTCTAAAATGACAGGTGTGGGTCTGGGTGGGTTCAGCCAAAAAATTTAGCCGGGGCCCTAATCCGTCGTCCGTGTCTTTGAGTCTGGCAGGCGGTGTGGAAAGTATGACAGTGATATACGGTGACACGCTGATGCATTCCTGATGAGAACTCCGAAGGGGACCCTGGTCTACCTCGTCTGTGCAACATCCTGTGACCCGAACCTCAACCGTCTCCACTCACATATGCGGGAAGATGGAAGCGAAGAGCGATTGCAGCTGCCACGATTTGACACTACGGATTAAAGTGGAAATTTCTCTTTACCTTACAGGTGACGTTTATATTATTATTTTCTCCCAAACTGTGAGGCCTGCTCTTAGATTTAACCTTTAAAAATATATATTTACAAGTTTGGCTACACCGATAATTTAGTCTTTTAAAGGGGTCATTTGAATATTTTTTTCACACGGATTTCTATGCCTAACTTTCCGTGTAAAGTTGTGTCAGTACCTGTAAATCGCCAGAAAGGTTACACGCGATGCCTCGAGTCGAGCAAGATAATTTTCAAACAGAGTCATCAGAGTCGCGAGTGATGATCGCTGTGCTCTGAGCTGACCACTGCTCGTGCAACTACATTTCGAAAACAACCCTGTGAAAAATCGTCGTCAGCATTTTAAACCTTGGTCAATCCACTGCTGGATGAAGGTCTCCCCAAACCGTCACTATCCCTCATATACCGTTCTCCATCTCAATCCATCTCACGTGCTGTACCGCATATGTGGAAACGTTTATTTTTTTACCTATGTCGTCTCTGATTTTTCACTGACACTTTAGCTTAAATGACCGAGATCTTTGCAGTGGGTGGTGGGATGGGCGGGCGATTCCGCGTGAAACCCGCGCGCAGTGAAATCCACTCATCGATGGATCGGCGAGCTACAAAGGAGGAAGGTTGAGTGAAGCATGTCCCCTTCGCTAAAATAAACCGTGGCCTCACGAAAGAAAAAAAAGTCTGGCTCGTGATCGGGGCCCGTGGTCACAAGCCGCGGCTTTGCGGTCACCCGTTTCGCTCGTGACGAATCGGCGTTCGTATTATTTACAACAAACATCAACACACTGGATATGCAAACACGTACAGCTATCGTTAATCTTCCGAGCCGGGGAGATTGGCTTTCGAGAAGACGCCTCTGCTAATTTGATCTGCCGCTGTTGGGCGCTGACGCACGCCTCGACATTTTTGGCAGCGATGAAATGCCAGCTTCTAACTGGAACGGGACGTAACTTAGATCGGGCGAGGCGAGGCGACCCTCGTAGGCAGATAACCGCCGGTTTAAAAAAAAACTAATATGGCCCGCGAGACTCATTAGCATCACACTGCATAAGCAATTTTTGTCATCAGCTATAAGTCACCGCCCACATGCTCATCGATCTGGGCTACATAGATCACAGGAAAATCATTACCGAGTAGCACCACAATGTCAGCGCGCCCATAAAGGCTCATAAAACACGGTTAGTGCTTTAGGCAAAGAAATCTCCGCGCGCGCCGTGTCTAATTTATCCCGATTTCAAGGTGCAGCGCGCTGATTGATATAAGTAGTCGAAAGTGCGTTCCGTCGACTGCGAGGCCGGGCGCTTATCGGTGCAATGTTGCGAGCGCTAACGCACGCCGTCTCGCCTAAGAAGGAAAAACGTCGTCCGTTTCTCTTCTTTTATTAAATCGCCGATGAGAGAAGCGCGCTCGGAAGAGATTTTCCATTTGTAAATCTTGCGACCGAGATTTTATATCAATTTTTTTTTTCAATTTCCAAGGCCGACGTGGTTTTGGGCGGCTGCGAGCAAATCGTTCGGCTTTTATCAACGCGAGCGCGTTGTCTACCAAGCCGGGTTCTCGAGCAAAAGTTTGTCTTTTATTATTTTATGTTGTTTAATAAGGGTGGTGGCATTTAGTGAGATTTCACGGGTGACTCCAGCCAGCTCCAGCAGACACCGGGCAGCGACGACCGCGCAAGTGTTTTACTGCCGCCCTCCGCTGTGATAGATGTTGCTGTTCTGCGGTCTTTCGATGACAACTTTTACTGTAACAAGCGGCGTAAAACATGTTGCTCTCTCTTCGCTCGCGTCCACAGTTGACATCCGGCGGCCGGCCGGCTTTAGAGACGCGCGGCCGTGGGCCGGGTTACACGCACGATGACAGATTTGTGTTTCTGTGTGTTACAACATTATAAAGATGTCGGGGTAATGCGACGCAATCGATACGGCGATACGCGGGTTAATACGGCATCATTTTAGTGAAATTATTGGTTTGCGTCTGGTTGACGCGTTCAATTATCGTCGAAGAAAATGGGCAACTTTTCGGTGCCAAACGCACGCTATTGCGTGCCACACTGTTCGTGACTGCGAGGGTTCTGAGCAAAGCAAAAAAAAACACCACCTAGTTTCCAGCGATGCCAGTTATCCTGATATTTTCACCTACTGGAGGAAGAACATTGAAGGTGCATTGAGATTCACGCCCATCCCGCCCACCTTCCTTCAGCAGTGGATTCATCACGGTTGGTGAAAATAATCGGTGCGAAGTTTTACATAATCCTATTTTTGAGTTTCAATTTTCCCCCATCTGACTTGTCCAACTGGGTGTGCCAGTATGGCATATGACTAATAAAGACACAGATCAACTGTTTAGCCCTCACAGATTTTGGGACAAGTGTTGGTTGCGAACAGCTGTGGCACATGAGTGAGGAGGTATTTGCCAGCTTTCCACCAGGTAGCCTTTGACTCCATAGTAGCCATCTATTCATTTGAAGCAGAGTCGACCTAGAAGAGATCCAAGACCAGTTCAAACATTCGCCATTTATATTAGTCTCGAGCGAAATTTACACTCGCGCCGACGGTTTCGCAGGTCGCTGCGCTAACCGCTGCGCCACCGCTCTCCGCACGCGTGCGCACACGCTTACATCCACACGCACGTACCCGTCCGTGCGTCGATCGCGATGCCTCTTGATCGCACCCTGTGAACCCACGCACGCGTGCACACTTAGGCAACGATCACCTGAACACGCGTGTCCGGTAACGCGCGTGTGAGCACACGTGGCGCGCGCTCGCACGCTTGTAAACACCGAGAGCCGCACGTGCGGTTTAATGTGACGGAGCGTCGGTTGAAGCAAATGACAGTTTTACATTGATGTGCGGCAACAAAATCTAATTCCCCGGTGCTCAGAAGAGGCAGGCGAGAGCAGTCCATAAAGCGAGTCTCTCCCCGAGAAAGCGTTAAGGGTAAAACACATACAGATTGCAAAGAGCTTGAGGCTACAGTCACTGTCATCGTTGAGCTATCTTAGATACCAATTTGAATCAAATTTTTGATGCAGCTGTGTTTTTTAATCAATTGATTGGTTTTTGGTGAAGGCTTGTGTCTGCGCCTTACTCTTGTGCTAAAAAAACAGCAAATGTCCTCATGCCGGGCGGCGCGTTGGCGCAGTGGGTAGCGCTGTCGCCTCACAGCAGGAAGTCTAGGGTTCGATTCCCGGCTCGGGTGCCTTTATGGCATTTACGTGTTCTCTCCCTGTGCCCGCGTGGGTGTTCGCTGGGTACTCCGGTTTCCTCCCACCGTCCAAAATACACGCTCTTGTCTAGGTTAATTGGCCTGTTGAGTAAATAGCCCCCAAAAAGTGTGTCCTGCGATGTACTGGAGGCATATCCTGGGTTTTCCCCCGCCTTGCGCCCTCTGTCGGCCGGGATTGGCTTCCGCCCCTACGACCCTGTACAGGATTAAGCGGGTTGTAATAATGAATGTTCCCATGCCACTGTTGCTATTTGTCTACTATTAATTTATTGTGCTGGGAAATCTTGAGCGCTTCTGTTTCTTTCATGGTTATGGTTGGGGTTTTATCTTTGTACACGTTGGTGCTGTGAGTTTGATTAATTGTGCAATCTTGCGTGTTACCGATTATGTTTATGATTACGGTTAGAGATGTTGTAAGTTTATCTGCCTTTTGGTTTTATGCGTTATTACGTTGGTTCTTTTCAGGCGCTTGTTGTGTCGCAGGAATCCCGCATCTAGGGCTTGTGAGCTTACTGGGAACTCTCAGCTGGCAAGCACACGCGCACTTAGAGCTCCCTTTTGTAAATCCACTGCTGGACAACGGCCCTGCCTAGGTCATGGGGTTCATCGGGCATACGTCATGTTGGCCAATGTGGGCTCGTGAAGTGGTGGGAGAAGTGTTGATGCGAGCCACGATCGGGAATCCAACTCAGGTGGCCGGGTTCACAGTGCAGTGCGCTAACTGCTGCGCCACCGTTCCGCCTACAGAATATATTAATTTGAGGAAAAACGTTGATACATGTTCCTGTCCTGGGCTTGAATGTTGTCTTATGGTATCTCTTTTACGAAAGCAAAAGTTGTCCGGGTAGCTTGCATCGACATTTGGGGCAAGTGGTATTTGCAGGAATCGTGCACTGGAAGGTGTTTGGCCTGCACCGTGCCCGGCCGCCTTTGTCTCCTCAGCGCCGGTGCTCACACACGGCACCAAGCACCTATTCAAGGCCGAGGTGGTTGACACGTACACGCACACCAGGAATGGGCTGTACATTTTTCAGTGGTGTAACCGGGACTGTAATGCAGGGACGTCAAGGTCCAACCGAAATCCGCATGTTTAAACAAGATTTTGCGCTCTTACCAATTTAAACAATCACACTATAGTGTCGTAAATCGACTTTCCTGACTATTCTTCCCCATGCTGGTCGGAACTGGATTTGGAAGATTGGGAGCCAGAACCAATTCAGACATCACTCTTACATGGACACTTGTAAATAAATGTCAAGCAGATAATATACATAAAAAAACACTATATGTAACAGTCCCTTCTCCATCACGTGACGGTTGGATATTTCTTGCTTAACTCCCCCAGCTCAGCGGTGATTTGCGCCGCGTTAAATCTGTTGGCACCAATTTATTTCGTCGGTCGAGTGGTTCATTGTATTTCCTTTTATTTATATTCCTGTCGGCGTGAAGGTGATGACCGTTTCCCATAAATCTGGTGGCCGCCCCTTGTTTTCCGCGGCAGTCACGCGGGTCCCTCCTTAGCCGCTGATTTACCGGAATGCCACCACACGCCGAGCCGTCGCTCGAGGCAGAGCCGGCGTCGCCCACAGAGCGACTCCGACCAATGCCGCCTGCCAGGCCGAGCGGCCCACGAGTGCGGGACCGCGCCCGCAGGGTCGGCCTCCTCCCCGCGCGACGTCCGACGTTTCGCTTCCACATTTTTATCGAAAACGCATTTGAATTTCGACTCCGCCGCCGCGGGTCTCGGACACTAAGCAGGTTTCAGCCTGGGCGAGTGCCATTAAATATCAGGTGCTGTAGGCTTGGGCAGCGTGGTGGCCAGGAGATGGCGGCACAGCCACACTCTCGTGTGCTGGGGGTACATCGTTGGCTGGAGGTAAACCCGCGAGTTTCGTGTTTAGCCGCAGCAGCAATAGAGCGGGGGCAGAGTGGCACAGTGGTAAAGTGCCACTGTTGGAACATCTATGCCTCACAGAAAGAAAGTTCTGCCCGAGGCGGCTCGACTTCCGCCTCGGGCACCTTTCTGTGTGGTATTCGTGCGTTCGCTCCCCCTGCTCTGCGTGGGCTTTCTCCGGAGTTTCCGGTTTCCTCCCAAAACTCAAAAAACGCATTCACTAATTGACCGGTAAGATAACAATCCATAGAAAGCAGTGTCTGGCGAGTTGTCGCAGGATGACCGCCTGGCTTACTGTCCCCTCACCCCCCTCCGCAGTTTCCTCGCAACGCCTCCGTATCCGTGCCTCGTCCATGACCAAGTGTGGAATCTGCGCGCTATACATTGTGTTATTGCAATTATTATCGATTATGATTACAATCAACTTACCCTGTATGTGCCAAGCACTCCGCGTGGCAGTGCCTGGCTTGGCGGCCACGAGTGCGTTGTTAGAGACTACGGGCCTCTGTTGTTGGCAGTAAAGAGCAAGCGCATCTACCCCTGCACTCCAACACGTTTGCTGCTCCCCTTCACGCACCCGCACCAACCACGCGAGAGTGCGGAGAGATGGCAGTGACGCTTGCCCCACGGGGAGGGCGGGGGGCACCTGCGCCTTGTCCAACACCCACGGTGAAGCCTGCTGTAGGATCTCAACCAACGTTTTGCGCCGCGTGCCTTTGTTTTGCCCTTCTTCCCCCGCAACTGTTCCCTTCACCCCTTTGCTCGTTCGCGTCGTGGCTCTTCCTCGTTCGTTTTGCCGTCTCGGGAGCGGCCCGGCGGTACCGCAAGCTGCGTCTCGGTAATGCTCCACGTTCCACGGGGGGGGGGGCGTCTGCGTTATCGCACGGGGCTCCTCGACGGACGCCGCTTGACGCGCAAAGCTCCCGTGCTGATGATTCCCATGTGCGGCAGGCGGCATTGCTTCTTCTCAGCCGTGAACGCGGCTCGACCGACCGTTGTTTTTCGGTCCCAAGACGGCTACGGGCGGCTCCTGGAAATGCGGGGGAGCCATCAAAGCATTCGCTCTGCCCCCCGCGTTCCTGCTGTAATAATTAACGCGTGTGTACGTGTACGCGCACGCACGGACCAACGGTTTGCTGGTCTGGTTTGGGTTCGGAACGCGTGCAGTGATCGTGCCGTTGTGCTCGGTGTGTTTTTGGAGACTGTCAGATTTTATCAGTCCACTGCTGGATACTCTTGATTAATTCGTGTTTCAACTATCCCGGCAGTCAGAGGGCCCAAGGCGGGGCTATACCCGGGATTTGACGCCAGTATATCGCAGGGTACTTTTTGGAGGGGGGAAGACATTTACTCAGCAGGCCAATTAACCCAGCCGTTGCGTGTCTTTGGACGGTGGGAGAAAACCGGATTACCCGGCGAAAGCTTATGATTTTGTAAAATAGCGTGGAGTTGCGGCGCAGTTGTTGGCGAGTTGCATTATCAAACCGGCGACCTGAGTTCGATTCCCCGGTCACGGGAAACATCAGTTGTAAGTGATATCTAAACAGGTGCTGCCCAACCCCACCCACATGGTTAAATAACCTTTACAACTGACAATAAATAGGAGACTTCTACCAAAAAAGAGTTTTCAGAGTAAATTTTAATAACCTATTCTTTAGAGCTCTTTTGAGACAGTTGGTCGAGGGCTCCTATCTCTCTCACGGTTCCCGAGTTGTACTTTCGGTTCCCAAGTTGTAGGCATTAACCCTACATCAACACATTAATAACCATGTGTTTTTTTACGACTGATAAAAATCAATTTAAAAACGCACGCTTTACACAAATCACACCAAGAAATGATCACATTCATAGTTCATCTCAGCGTTCACAATACCGCTGCGGGAATGATAACTCGTTACGGCGCGTCATTATTTCCACACCAAACCGAAACTCGCCGCTAAAAACTAAGAAGATCGCGCGGCTAAAAAAGCGTAAATAAAGCCAAGCGGTAAACATGCGCGTGATTTACTGGCCGCCGCTTCGTGATACACATTGCAAAGGACCCACTTCATAGAGCCTTGCAAAGCACGGTGTAAATATTGTGGCAGTAAAAACGTCGGTTCCCAACCACTCATCACGCGGGGAGGATCAGAAAACAACCTAGAGAAAGGGAGGGTTCTGGCCAGTGACTCGGTTGCGCTCGGTGACCCGGGGGTGTCCTACTCCAGCGGTTACCGCGGATAGGATCCGCTGAGTTCACGTGCCGCCGTGTCGGTGTACAGCCGCAGTCCTCGAAACCACTTAACGACTCTGAGCCCGCTGGGCCATGCCGCGTACTGTTTAAAGAGTTCTGCCGTCAAAGCAATCGGCGTTTATCTCGCCTCGCTGAAGGGAAACTCAGACTCGAAACTACCAGGATTAACGTCCAACATTTAGTGTGTCTCTTTTATAAACTAGCTAGCCGTGCACAAAAAATATATATTTCCGCTGTCTGTAAGTGCATATCTGACTATATTGGGACTATTCAGACACTCAAGACACCCACAGTAATAAGTAGCGCCGATAGCGCCTTAATAAACAGAGGATTGCAGAGCCTGGCCAATTGTTGGTGCTGGCTCATCGGATCGCTTTCTTCCTGATAGTCTTTAGTTCCGCCCGTCTCCAAGTCCTCATCTCTCTCTACGAGAGCAAGCGAATTCTGTGCGGCTGTGCGTTGCTAGCCAAAATAATAATAATTATTATCATTATATTATAGACTGTGGCTGTGCCCCTCGTTCCCGCGGGGAAGGACGGGGGACCCGTGTCTATGGAAGCAGCCTCCGTTAGACAGAAGTAATCAGGGCAGATTGCGGTGCTGGCGATAAAACCACACACACACACACAGGGGATCGCCAAGAACCAGCATTTGCAACGGAAAATTAAAAATGTAATCCAGATTGGTTAAATCTACAGCCCTAGTTCCAAGCTAGCGCCGAACGCAGGCCGCCACGCGCTGTCGTGGTCAGGGAGGTTGGCTGGCCATACTTCACCGTGCCGGTCAGCATCAGTTGGTAAACGGGTGGATGGGTGATGTCCCACGATCAGTTCAGATATCGTGCGCGTCACTGATATCAGCCGTGGCCGGGAATCGAACTTAGGGGGTTTGGTTCATAAGTTATGTGTCTTAATCAGGAAGCCACCGCAATCTATATTGACGAGTGAGGATAATCACTCATCTATTTAGCAGCGGCTTCATAAGAATGATGTAAAAAAAATTGTTGCTCACAGTTCCAAATTAAATGGGCCACTTGCTTTGTGCTGGCAACATTAACTGGAGAAGAGAAGACGAGAAGTGAGTGCTGCTGTGACGTGTCAGCACGTGTAATTCTCATTCTGTGAACGAAAACTGAATAACTTGTGTTTGTTTGTGTGTCTTAGCCCATAGGATCCCGGTCTGTCCCGAGACTTTGTGTCAGCGAGCCTTCGCCACTTCACAAGACCTCAAGGTGAACCTGGCCTGGCACAAGCGCCGTGGTACCATCACCGCCACTTAGCAGCGAACGGCGGCTGTCGTGTGTGTTTGCACCATGACATCAAGCCTGCATATTTTAAGCGGTGTGCAATCAATGAATTCCTGAAACCATTTACCGCACGCCGATCGGTGGCACGTTGAGCGAAAATAAAATTCACACCAAAATGTTTCCTCCGTGAGCATGTTTACAAATCGTCGGGCCGCTGTTCTCAACCGTGTGTCAAACGTACGCTCGTGGCACGAACACCGTACAGAGTCCGTAAGCAATTGATGGTGAAAGGCGCGGTGGTGCGCGGAAGTTCCGCGTCTCATGCGGGCAGGGAAGTCGGGTGGGGGGGGG
>JAZEWT010000018.1:8455405-8489965 GCA_036362905.1 Mordacia mordax
AACATATTATAACTATTGCGCCTATATAATTAGTGGGTTTTATTGGTAATTGCATCGTACCATGCACCGTTATTATCGTTATGTTTGACGCCGGCCCGGCTCGTGTCCGTATGCAAATCGGGTTCTGCTTCCCGGTATAAAAAAAATGCGGTTAATTAAATAGATAAGATAACGATAATTAATGCGTTTTTAAACTAAGCAGTAATGAAGCTTGCGGACTACAAAGAGATCGTTTCTTTCATTGAGCGACTGCGACCGGTGCGGCGATGTATACAAGAGTTAATAGAGCAATTCCCAAGGTAAGACGACAACAGAATGTATAATTTAATCCTTGATAGATTACATTTAAAATATCGTTTACTAGTGCAGTCGCTACTTACCAAGATGCAGCGTTGCAGGGTATAATATACATCAAAGTGATGCAGTTCGATTAGCAGAGTATGAATACAAACGTACTGTATATACTGAACAGTACATACCTTCATCTAGCAGTGGAACGTGCAAGTCTCGTGGTGCTACGTGAAACATTGTTTTCCTTTAGCAACTTTAAGTAAGCGTGGGTGAGCAGCAGATGGCAGTGCAGCAGAGGGTTGTGCAGTACTGCTGTGTTCCCCCCCGCCTTTACCTAAATGCAATGACCAGTGTGGTGAAGTATGGTCAAATACCCAGACCACCCGCACTTCGTGGAGGAAGCCCCTTATCCAGCAGGGAACTGATAACAAAAGGCATCGCAAGTGCTGAAAACTCACTTGAGGCGTTTATAAGCAACACTTGTTTTTGATTTTGTGCAGATAACACATCTGTAAAAGGCAATTGGTTAGATCTCTGAAGTCACAACAATGTTGGATTTTTTGAACACCCGCGATCACCGCAATTCACAACGTTTCTAAGTGCATACAACTTGTATAAATAGTGCAAAACTAGATATATCTCCGTTAGCGAGGCGATAAGTCTCCTGGTTTTAACGTGCTTGAGAAAAAAGACATGGTCAAAGCGAGTTGTATAGAACGCAAGTGACATGTCACTAAAATGTCAGTCGAGAAACACTTGCTGTTTTATTTATGGCAGTGGGTTTAGCCACAATTTTACATTCATTTTCATTACATTGATAGTGCACGAACTGAGAGGAAACATAACATAGATGCCTGTTGAATTAACACGGGGGGCGAATCCCGTTTTCATTGTTGATCCTCGCTTTGTCCACGCTATTGTGGGAATAACACTCATAATTGGATGAATTAGCCACCACTTTCAGGTCACTTAGCCGTGTGAAGTGCAAGATTATGTGAAGTCTGTGCTTCTGGTAGACCTGGAAGGTTTAGCCACGTGTAGGGTCAGATAATAGGATGAACTGAGTCTTAATGGGGAACGTTCATCTGGACAGGCTCCGATAATAGGAAGAATATTTAATAGATGGATGCAGGGTCATGGATCTATGAAATATTGTACATTGGGTTTGTGGATAAGAGAAGTTTCACAGTTTAGGTGTCTGATTAGAAAATGTAATATATCGAGTTTCTAATTTGAAAACAATATTTAGTTGTTTATATGCAATAGAGTGATCCAAGTGCTAGAGCCATACAAGTTTACTTTACATAAAATAAGCATTTACTTCGCATTGAATAACCCACTTAAATCAAACCGTATTTTAAAATGTTGCAAATTACAGTACATGAGTTATTTTTATGGTGATAAAGAGTGTGCAGTTGCCATTGTGGTCATAGAGACAATGACCATGGAATACAGGGATCAGGCATCCAGTAAAAGAGGGCCCTGAGGCCACTGTGGTCACCATAAATTACCTGCAGTCTTTGCTGGGAGGATGAACCCTTGTGAAAATGGGTGTAGGGCCCTAACCATCTGCCCTGAGTCAACCTGTTTTTATTAAGGGGTGTTTTAATGAACGTAATAAAAGCGTTTTTGGGTTAGGTAACGTAAAACGTGAGTGTCATAAGCCTGTCTGCACCCAACACAGCGAATCAGTAAGATCTATCACGTGAAAAGAACGTGCCAATTCTTTACTCTCAGCACACTGATGTGTTGGGGAAGCAAAGCCACGACATTTGCAATGAAATACGACGATTCACTAATAATTGCAATCAGCTTTGTTCAAGGTTGCTGATGAAGTTGATTGCAATTATCAGCAAAACGTATTTCATTATAAATGTGGACTCTAACACATCGGTGTGCTGAGGTAGTAAAGAATTGACTCATTTTGTTCATGACAAACCTTACTTATTGGCTGTGGCTGGTGGAGGTGGGCTTACGACACATTGTCTTTGTACCCTAACCTAAAGAGCTTTGTTATGGATAATATTCATCACGAAAGCTTTCGTGTTCATTTAAAAATACTATTTTTAAAGATCCCCCATCAAAATATCCATGACTTCTAAACCATACGTGCATGCGATATATATATTTCATTGTATATTAAAATGGAACAAGCAACAACAGCATCTTTGCCAGCTGACATAAATGTGTTAGAGAGCATGTTGTTTTTTTTATATTCAAGTGACTGTAATGTGTCTCTTGGGAAGAGCAGTGGCCAGGATGAACACAGCCGAGGCTGTTAGAGCCTGGGTCTGTTGCACTGCCATGCACTTGATATGCCTACACGGCGCCTCCCTTGGCTACACGCTGAAACCTTTTGCTCGCTTGCTCACCACCCACTCATTCTCTCTTGAGGTCTCATCGCCAGCTGTACTCGGCGCCAATTATTCTGGAGAAAACGAGAGAGGTGCAAGCTCTCCGTGGGGATGGTGTGCCGTGAGCGTATACTTCCCCCAATGAATACTGCCAACAACAATAGGACATGGCTTTTTTTTCTGTCGTGGGAGAACAGCCGTTACGGCATCTAGAGAATCCTGGAGAGGACATACGATCTAATGAGCATAGTGGCCGTTGAGTAGTGGCAGGAAACATTATATATGTTATCAAGCATGTACATATATATAAAACGTTATGTGAAATGATGAATCGAAATACAATGACATTTAATAAAAATTAATGTGCAGTAATGTCAGATTTTTGATAATTTATCTTGAATCTTGGCTTGAATTAATATGACTAAAAAAATGTTAACATTGGTTAATTGCCATATTGCGTATTTCTAATTAAACTTGATGGCAATGTTTGGAAAAGGAAGCAAGTATTTACCATATGGCGTTAGATGGGATGGATGATAGTGAAAGTATTAGTAAACCCTTCAATACTGTACTATAAAAATCGAAAACCAGCACAATATGAGTGTACCATGCTTAAAATGCGGTTTATGCAATAATGGTCTTTCCAGCAAAACCATTATTTCTGACTCTTTCCTTTGTGTTTTCTTCCAGCCATGCCCAGGCCACGCTATTGAGCATCTTCTCCCTGGAGTATCAGGTTGGAAGTTTTCTTCTTTTGTCAATCCTGACAGTTGTCTAATTGAATGATGAATGTCCCTGCGTTGGGGTGTAATTGAACCACCGGCTCCGTTCGATCGGTTCCATGCTGGCGGCATGTGCGTCCAGCATCCTCACAGGCAGCAGAAACCCTGGCCAGGCCCCCCGTCCGCTAGCCTGCCCGCTTTGGTGTGCCCATCTGCCTGGCTGCAGATGAGGCCTCTACTTATTGGCAGCGACAGATAATGCATCACTCGCGGCCCCATTATTATGCTAACATCCTGCGATTTCCCCGTGTCGGCCTAGTGTTGTGCAGTAACTGGCTGCCAACTTCCCCTGTCAGGGCGACTTTGTGCCACTGACAGGGATGATGATGAATGGCCAGGGCCACAGTGACAGAAGGCGGTATTACAAAGCAAATTGAGTCATTTATCATCCGGTGACAGGTATCAGTCAGGAGGCCGGGCCCGGAAGGAAAATTCGATTTAGATTGCGGTTTTAAAGGTATCTCTAGGCGTGCTCCTTGGGAGAATGTCAATGAAGAAGCTAAATTAAAGATTACGGAACGTTACACCGGGAAAGAGCCGCAGTTATAAGAATCGTTAACTGTGCTGATGCATTTGCCATGGTTTATGGTCCCAATTGTCCTAGTCACTTTCATACAAAAATGTACTGTGGTACGCAAGAGATATTTAAAAAATAAAATTCTGTAGAACTCATGAATTTCATAATGTCTCACATGACATTGTACAAGAAATCTCCTCACTCTACAGATTTCATTTTGGCCCAAGGATATAATGCCTTATAAAATAGACTTCAATGATGCTACTGTTAAGTCTGTTAACCATCTATTTTTTATATCAAAATCAATACAGAAGCGTATGAAGAAATCCTATGCACGACACCGTACGCCGGAGGTCATGCAGTATTACTATCAAAGGTATGACCTTGCAGACTCACTAGAGGGTACCGGAGTGCTATTGGCCCTCCCAGACCCTGCCTGAAATAACCCTTGGTATGATCACAGCTGGGGCTTTCCCTTATAATGGGTTTGCTGCTGCAATATAACCTACGCCGATCATATTTTATTTCTTCCCATAAAAGCTTCGGTATTGATCCAGCTGTTAAATAGGTCGAATTTTCTATCAAATAACTGCTTCTTATAAGTTATGTGGTCGGGATGTTGTTCTGCTCGTTTTCATTCATTTTTGCTGTTCTTGATCATATCGATTAACCCTTTTCCTAATAATGTGTTCTTTTTTTCTCTTGACCTTTTAGCGCAGAATAAATCAAGGATTTTGTTCTCTTTTTTTTCTTATCTGAAGTGATTGATTCTTTTCTGTTCAAAATTTCAAAGACTCAGGAGGCTCTGAAGCTGTCACATAAAGTCACTATAGTGGATACTCAGGAGTGGGGTTCTTCCCTATCAATGTGCCCATAACAAGCGCATGGGATTTATATTCAGCGGAACGCACTGAAATGTAATAGCACCCAGGGCTGAGATAAAGGCTGGGATCTGATAAATTGTGGTGCCACCTCAGGAGCCAGGGAAGGCAAGTCATGTTACAGTGACCCGCCAGGGAAAACAGTGAGAGCCGATGATTTCATCCTGATGGAAACCCTGCTGCTGCTGCTATCCAGCAGTCTGACCTTCAGGGCTCGTGCGACGCACCGGATGTACAGTGTGATCAGTAGTGCGGATGCTCACATTGCCCCGCCGCTAACCTTCAGCTGAAGTTTCCCCGTCCGTATTTTGCCTTTTTAAAATATGTTTATAATAGGTCAAAGGGACGTGTGTAAAAAATATTGTTTCTTCACATCTGCACGATTACTGTTTTTAAAGCAGTAGAGGTTCTAACACATCAATGTTTTTTCATTGCATAGGTACAAGAGTGGAGTCAAAACACAGCCATCGGCTGCTGTTATTGTGGATTTGGCTAATGAGGTAAAATAATTTGCTTATGTAGCAGTTTGATTTAAGGCCTGCATAAGATGTTAAAGCATTAACTGAGAAAATGATGTCCGTGCAATATTTTCATTATTTGATATAATTGCATGATTTGTTTTTTATCAGCATATTAACAAATTGGTACAAGGGTCTAACATGTTTAATTTATTTTAGTCCTGATCAGTGCTATTAAAGATGCACTCGGATTAAACATTGCCAAAAACTATATAGCCATTGTGGTAAATGCGCCAAAATACCATATGCTTAACATGTATTAAACATTTACTCCCTGGCAAATATGCATTTAAATAGAATGCAGTAATTGCTCTTTATATTGTCCATTTGCACCTCACCAGGCACATTAAAAAGAGACTAGTTTTAGTTGGACATGCTGTCAGAAAGATAAAAAAATAGAAGCTTTACATTGGAAGATGCTCGAACAAATATTAAAGGATAATGTGTGATATATACATGTTACTTCTTCAGAACATCAATGTTCTTCTGGTAAAATGCTTAATGCTTGCGCTTGGTAATAACGCAACCGTTGAGTTAACCCAAGACGCAAAATAAATATAAATTTTCTCATTGTTTAATAACAGATGACATCGTGTTTTACAGCGTGTCATTTATGATGGGTTAGTTTTATCGTTGTGTTGAAATCACTGAATATATATGCATATCTATAATGCATTCAAATATAACCCCTTGTGATATTACATTGTCACCTGTAAAGTTTTGGAAATTGATATATAGTAGTCCGTTATTTCAGTTGATTTACACTATAATATTACATACCTCGCAAGCTCAGTATCATAACATTTCATAATTAAAAATGTTTAACAGTTATATTAAAATCCAATGCTTTGTTGATAGTTGATACGCAATATTTCAGGGAAGTGGTGAAAAAAATAATATGAGCAAGTACAAGCGGCGTGACACAAGATTCAGAAAACAGAGTACATGCTGGAAATTAAAATTCCCTGGGCATATCATGCACACGATCGTTTTCCATAAGCCTTGCCCTAAGTGCAGAGAGCGCTGTAAGTAAAAATCCAGGAAGCACGGTGGTGTCAGCGGGGTCTCTAGCTGCGTACGCCCAGGCGAGACAGGGACATTAACTCGCAGGGCCTCATGAAAAATTAATGAGACAGGATGAAAACAGGGAGGTAAACTCAGCGATATTTTGAAACATGCAAGGGCTTGCCTATTGCATGGCCCGGGAGAATGGCAAGGGGGGAAGCAGGCTTAGTTTCCCTTCAGTGTTCCAACAAAGAATACACCGTTGATGCTGTACTCCTGCAGTTTCTCGGAGCGGTAGATCAATTGTTTGGAAGACCATTGTTTTGTAATACGCAAACAAAAGACTCATGCATTTGAAAACAATTCACTTGTAGGAATGCATGTAACCACTTTAATTTAGCAAGGTGAAATGTATGTTTCACATCAGGTTTATCAAAAATCTTTCAGTTTTGCAAAGCACCTATGCATTTGAATGAACTGACATTTTAAAATTATCTGAAATTCTCTTATTACACAATTTACTATTTTCATAATGAAGCCCATTATGTATTTAATCATCATTAGCTTCAGACTTCTGCACAAGTGAGTTAGGAAAGTAATTTCCCAATCTGAGTATTACATATGTTTGAAAAGATTATTGATGAGAATATTTTGATGTCAAATATGCTTTTATTTTCTAGGTTGATTTCTCCCCAGCACTCATGGCCCGGATTATTTTGGAAGAGTTTATTATCTCCACCAAAGGAGAAGCACGTAAGTGCACAATGACATATGAATCTGGGGTATTATGTGTTTAATGGATCTGAACGTTTTTTATTTTGGAAAAATATTACGTCCATCTGTTTGAGGACACTTTTCCACACAAAGAATAGCGTTAGACTCCTTTACTGATGAATATGAAACATCCACAGAGCTTAAGTGCCAATATTTGCAGTAAACACTCAAAAATGAAACTGCTATCGTCCATATTGGTATGATTACAACAGAAGTGTGGGTGTAAATATGCACATAAAATATGTTTGTAAATGCATTTATATTTTTTCCTTTTGCACGTTTTATTTTTGCACAGTTGAATTTGCTTACAAAATAGTCTCCCTTGGTGGACTGCCATTGTAGC
Source organism: Mordacia mordax (assembly GCA_036362905.1). Lineage (NCBI taxonomy): Eukaryota > Metazoa > Chordata > Hyperoartia > Petromyzontiformes > Petromyzontidae > Mordacia > Mordacia mordax. The sequence goes on from JAZEWT010000018.1 coordinate 8,462,871, forward strand.
TTGTTTTTGGTGTCTTATGTAGGTTTTATAATAATATATTAAAATCATTCATGAAGAACATGCTGCAACTAACGTTATTTTCTTACTTGATGTCATAAAAATAGCCATAAATCACTTTCATATTAAGTAATTCTGGAATTTTGAATACAAATTGGTATTTAACATGAAAGGTCATAAGAAGCTGACGCTACTAGAAAGAAACTATTCGACATTGCCACATTCACCTGGAAAAAAATATAATACCCAATGGTTTTCCGATTTTATTTTGTTCCATCAACACTAGGTCACGGAAAAATGTAATGATATGTATTTGTTTTTCAGATGAAAACATCCCTGGAAATACACAATTTATCTTACAGTGTTGCATGTTGACGAGTGAAGTTCGCAATGCTGACAGTTTTTATTGTTTTTCCTTCAGGACTAGGTTAAAAAGTCTAGTAAAAAGCATATTGTTTAAGCCTCTTCATGTTTAATTTTTTTGTGTTTGAACAATATATTAGTTTCGTAGAAGTCGGTGTCATTTCATTTCTGGTCAAGCACCCTGTGATTCCTATTTACTGGTTGATTGTACATCCATAATTGTTTAACACCTTTAATGGATGAGTAATAAATAGTGACTCAGAAATGTTTAAGGTGTTTGGTTGATTGCAGCTATTAACAATATAGCTCAAATATACATATTTAGTATGACCAGCTTTTTAGTTATGTCCTGCAACAAGTAATTTTATTCAAAAACTAAACTTTGTGTTAGATTATTATTTTTTATATTTGGAGAGCTTTTTGTAATGAAGAATAAAGTGGGTTTTTTTCACAGGCAAGGTCTCTTTCTAAATCTCATTTTCCATTTCTATTATGTTTTCGCTAGTTTACATAAAATATGCTTCATCAACTTATTTTTTATTTAGTTTACCTAACAGTGCACACAAATTGTGACTAATAGGTTTTGACATTTTATGAGCAAATTACATGCGATCAGCATGTTGCTATTTCAATTTAATCATGAAGAAGATTAAAATAGTTGTCTGTTGTGCTCAGTTTCCTGGCTCATAGTGTCATTTGTCATAGTCAGCCTTCGAATTACATCACAGAGAAGGTGTGCATACATGTCAAAATAATATTTATATGCAATATCCTGTACAGTGAAATATGATCTAGTTTGAGAATTAAATATATTCAAATAAATACTTAAATATTTTTAAAATTTATTAAGCTGCAGTAATTGTTATTAGTATGCGTATTAGCAATATCAAATAATATCAATAGCACACTTTATGTGTACATGGTATTTGCATGTATTTTTAAATTATAATGTAAATTTACTAATGTTTCCGTGATTTATACTACATTGATTACCTTGTAATGCAACTATACTGTGCTGTTTTTTTTATATCCACTTGGTATATCATTGCTGCTTTTACAGTGAATAGGTAAATGCATCTACCCATTGACAATTGCATTTCAATATGTATAGCTCTGCTGCGAAATCATGAAATTTCCCTCTGTGGATATTGGAGTTGTGTAATGTGTTTCCATTATGAAACAAAGATGAGATAATTGTATTCCATGGCAATTAGCAAAAGAGGGCCCCTCAGCATTATTGGCAGAAGCATCCATCACCTCTCTCCCTAGTTACAATTATTTCATCCTCGCTAGCCTAAATAGATCGATACTGTCTCGCCCGGAAGGGAAATTATCGCCTGGTTTAATAATCCAGGATGTGTGCACCGTGCCGGTCATTTTAATTTTCATTAATGTTGGGATGGGGACTTGGAGCTATAGCTGGTGCTTTGGGATTGTGCCCACTGACAACCTGCTGATGTGTTGCTTGCTATAAAATGCTGACACGCAAACATTGCAAGAGAAACTGATTGCATTGTGACTTTGCGTTTGCTTTGTTTTGTTTTACTCATTAGAAAACTCAATACTTGGTTTGTGGTTTGTTGAAGCAATTTCTGTTCATTCATGTCCACTGAGAATATAACAAAACAACCCGAACACTAGCCTTTAGGTAAACATTGAGTTCTCTGTATCATAGTAATATTTACTGCTCCATTTATTTAACATGCTTTTTCCCACAAGGTGTGGATAGTTGCCTTTTGTGTATAATTGAGAATTGAAAAAAAAAAATTTAGTTCATCTTGCAAAGCTGACAACCTTGAAGTATACTTTGCATTGCGTTAAGCTTTTTAATGGTATACAACCTTTACAACCTTGACCATTGGTATTGCAAACACTGACAGAGCAAATTACTATATAATATCAATAAACGTGATAGATTATGAAGTAAATCCTTTTGTAAGTGAGTAAAACGTGGTTGCTTGAAAATGATGGAATAATTCTAACACATTTGATCTTGTGGTATTGCCAAAGATTCCAGTGGCTGTCAAAAATAGCAGATGGGAAGTAGATTGAGGTGACAGTTGCTAAATGTTTCTTTATAAATAATCGAGATTTGAGTCGGCAGCCGCGTTGGCTGGTGAAGGACAAATTAAACCAGAGTCGATTTGGGAATCTAATGAGGGCTGCTGCAGGTAGACAGATAGCGGGACTGTCTCCTGATATTTGAACATCCCATTTATCACGTAGGGTTCCATCAATACTAGGCCCATCCACTTTATGTAAATGTCCCCTAATATTCTCTAACCTGCATGCCCTGAGATTCATCATAAAGGCTCCCAATCAACACACACCATTATGTCTGAAAGGTGTGATGGATGAGCAGTTTTGTGGTTCAGCGCCCGTGTGAAAAAGGACCATGCGTATCCTTTAATTAATAAACAAGTTGAAAAATTTCATCGGCGTCACCGGTAATGGAGGTTCTCATTTGTTACTGCTTCCTAAATTACCTACAAGAAGAACTCTTGCAAAAAATAAAAAAAAACATCCCCTACATATAGTAAAATATGCATGCATAAAAAAGTAATAACTACAGTAATTTATTATTCTGGCATTATGGAATTCTAGATTGTATCCATTTTTAAACAGAAGATTAAGTATGTAGTTTAACAAATTAAAAATGCAATGGTACCTGCATTTCAAATTTGACCTCAAACTGAAAATTCTGGTGGTGATATAAAAATCTACCGGCAAACAATATATATTGAGCCTTTTATTGCTTGAAATTATATAAGAAGAAAATAAATGTTTCTGAACAGATAACAGTAACAGCGATTTTGCTTTGCTGCGGCAGTGCTGATGTTGTTAGTCCCCACTGTGAGCCACCTTTGAGTTTGTGGTCATAAATGCGCGCTCTTTGCTTGTAAAATGACTTTCAGCATTTTTATTATCCATCGCATCAATTGTGATGCTTTGTTAGATACTGAAATCCCATTTTTATTATTTATGTTGGCTGCACTATGCAATTTAGCTCGAACTCCTTCCTTCCATATGTTCGGCTTAACCTGCAAAAAAAGTGCAAAATATTTAAAAGAAAGCATTTTTTCCCCTCAAACAAAACATGATAAATTGTCTAGTAAAAAATGAACAGGGCTGCACTGTGCCGATAAAAGGTGGCGGCGGCGAAAAAGAAAAGGAAGACAAATGAGTGGGCGACAGCCCCTCTCCGCTTGGAAGCTGGGACGTCAGATTAGCTGAGAGTTTATGAGACCGTGCGCGCGGGCCAGACAATCATACCGTTCAAAGCAAGCATTATCCTCTGCCTCACCTCGTAAATGAGATTTTTAAAGCTAAAAACTGCACGCCGGCTTAACGGCACATTTCATTGGTCAAAGTGACCCAGAACGATTTCTGCTCTTTTTATTGCAAGCCAGCTCTTTTCACCAAACTGCGTAGCTTTCTACTGATGATAAGTTACCTATTTCAACGTGCTTGATTTATTAGTTGTATACAGCTGTTGCCTAGACTAGGAGTGCAAAAGCTTGCAATGTCAGCTGCAAGGTCAGACTTTTACTCTCTTTTAAAAAGCCTTAGGCCCTTATCCTCACCATCATGAGAATTACTATAAAGTTTTTTTTTGGATTGGCGTGTGTTTTTTCACGGGAAATCAGCTCTGTACCGGCTTCCAGTTTTTAGCTGCTCACAAAAATGCCTCATATTGTTGACTTTTTTTTGCCTTCTGGGATGTTTACCCCACACAGCTATTTTACGAAAGCATTCCAAAATCTATACAACTACCATTAGGGTTAGAGGGTGGGGGTGGGGGAAATCAATCAAAACGCCATTAGAGTGAAATAGTCGGTAATATTACCAGTCCGGCAAGGCTCTTTGATTTTCCTTCAACGCGGTGTAAAAAAGTGCAATGTTGACTTTGTTAAGGGAAATGAGCGTTGTAGGCCAGCAATTTGTCTCCCAGCTTCATAAGCTCAGCTGCTTGATATCTTCTCGCGTATTGATTCCCCATTATCATTTGTCACGCGCTGTTCTTGCTCTGGCTGCCCTAAGCACCGCCTTAATGTGAGGCCGTCTGGGCGGAATTGCACAATTGTGAGGCTCCACAGATGCTATTGAGGTTATTACGGAGAAAACTGCAAGCCAAACGGCACAATCATAGCCCCATCCCATCCGATAGCTGTACAGTATAATGCAGTGTAATGCTTTTCTTTCTCTAGCAGGTTTTTTTCATATCACTTGATTTTGGATGGATTTCAATGACATTGTTAACACTGCCTTTTAGTCTGATGGGTTTACATCATTAGGCCGCATGTGCTGTATCTGCAGATTGTCAAGAGGGAGCTAGGTGTAATTGTTTATGGCACCTTAATTGTTGGATAAATAAAGTGGCCATAAAGCTATATTTTGTTGGTGCCATGGGTGTGCTGTGCTATGAATTCAGGGTGTGTGAATTAATGGGCTTGCTGTTATCCCTGCAGCATAATTAACCTCAGTCGACTAACTTCTGCATCAAATATTTGCATGGTAAATGTGGAATACATTACTCATGTTTTTCTTTGTGTAAATATACATTTGTTTCATGATCATGAACAAATATCTAATACATTTTATATGTTCTTTAAGGTGCTTTATTTTGTTTAAGTATATTTACTGTTTTTAATTCTGTGCCTGTCATTTTACAGTTTATTTTACTGCGTCTTTTCTTTAGCATCTCCATACATTTTTTATATATCCTTTTCCTCGACACGCCTTTCATGGTTTTAGACATTTTATTCTCTTTTTTGATATTTCCCCTGCTCTCAGTGCACAATCAATTACTATGCCAGTTATTGCTTCATTTAAAGTGCTAACATCTATTTCATCATTTTTTATGCCCTTGGCATTTGAATCTGTTGTGTAGAGCTTGTTTGAAATTGGCTAACTCGTGACCTAGATTTTTTTTATATTAACTAGGTTGTTTTTGCCTACTGTTCGCGTTGCCCTCTCCTTGGCTATGATGAAGTGCAACTTTCTTTGCGCCATCCTGTGATCGCATCTTGTGTTGAATTTGTTGACGAGAGAGTGATCTTTGAAAGTCTGGCATGTCTGTCAGACTGAAATCAATCACGTTTTGCACACGTTTTAGATTCCTTTATTTTAAAAGGTATTCATATTCGTATATTTGCTGACTGATAACTAACAAATGTTCACCTCGTATTCTGCACTGCAAGGCCAAGCTAATAATCATTTTATCTTTGCACCTTTTACATACTTTTGCATATCACCCATTGCTTTGTTGCAAATGTGTTTTACCCATATTTTGTAGCTGCTTAATTTTAGCACACATTTAGGCTACTCTTTTTGACATGGCTTGTTGTTGACTACATATTTCAGTTATGAGTGAAGACATAGACCTCAACACTGAAGTCGTTAAATATGTCATAGAATATCATGGGAGCATTAAAAAAGCTATGTTTATTCTTCATACAATTGGTCTATTTTAACATTTGCTATGTTGATGGAGCGATTTAATCAGCTAATATGTTGGTGTTAGATGATTTGTTACTTAATGAAATTATGAGTGATGGTGAGTGCTTAGGAAGGCCTTCATCCAGCCTTGAATTGGTCATCTCTAATAATGATAATATACATATTGAAGGTATAGGTCGACATGTGTTTTTTACAAATGCTTTTTTTCCCTACACTGGACAACTGGCACAATGCTTGCAATATCGGCCTAATGTGGCATAGATACAAGTGATTCTGTTTCCTGATAGATATTTTGTTTTCCAATTAAATACTATACAGCAGCATTTGTGAGTCCAAATGGTATGCACTTTGTAATTTATGTAAATAGTGTACTGTTCTGCATTACGTAGATTACTATTTTAATAAATTTAACCAGACTCCGTGACCATTGTTTAAGCTTATCGATGTCTAGAAATAACTTACAGGAATGCTGATCACATGACAAATGAAAGGAAAATTACTTTATATTGCGTAGAACATGCCAATAGTCATTGCGTGCTATGCCTTTCCGTTGAGATATGTGGATCAATATGCAATTGATAGTCCAAATTGGCAATAAAACGTCACTGGAAATATATTTTATCAATAACACAGTATTTTTGTAATGGTTGAATGGGGAGGCAGCGTACATGTTTTGAGCGATATTTATGATTGACTATCCCAGCTATAAAGACTAGGGACACGATTATTGTAAAGCAATCATACTAAATACGTCAAAGTTGATGCACAAATGTATATTATCTTAATGTGCAAAATGTCTAGCATTTGAGAGGCATGCCGATGAATATGCATGACTAGAATTACTAATTGCAGCATGTATAAAATATGTTGTTTTGTGTTTTACTAATCTTAATGTTCTACTCGTGACATTATGGCAGTTTTTTTGCATTTGGCTGTATGATTATATTGACTAATAGGCGCAACTCAGATATTTACTGTGCATTTACATACACATAAACATTTATGTGTGCATTTACATATATATAGTTTGAATTGTCCCATTTGGGTTTTAACATTTTCCTACTGCTTATGAGCGTGCAGAGTAGTAAGCTGCGCCCATCGGGGAAGTCAAAGTCAAATACATCAACCGTTTAGGCTATTTTATTGTCAAAAATGACCAAAATCGTCGAAATAACCATTTTTTCTTTTAATGGTTTCCTTTCTTCAGCCAGTAAGCCAACCCTGAATGCAATGCTGAAAGATCCATCACAGATCACGGATCCTCTGCTGTCTGCTCAAGTGTACCAGGTCAGGACACCAGCTGTCTCAGGCATCTTTAACTCTCATTTTGAGTGGTCAATCCCAGATTAGCATTCTACTCAATATCCCACCGTTTGACTGTTTACATGTTTACATTAGTTGGGCATTAACCGGATTAAGGTATTTGGTTTGCAGCTTCTGGTTTTCCCTTAAACATTAATGAATTGCATGTTTTTTTGTCGAGTAATCATGGAGCTAGGGTCAGGGTGTAGAGTAAACCTGAAAGCTATCTGCCTTCCCATGGGGGGCTCATTACACACTTCAAGCAATCTGCCTTGGCACATCAATGGATGGCGGGACCATTTCTTATCAGGGGGCAAAGTAGCTACTGCATTGATTGCTGCACAAAGGCATTTCTAACCCGTGGAGTCAACAGGGGAAGCGAACCACGGAATAGAGGGCTGGTCACAAACACATTTTATACAAAAAGAACTAATTCATGTTTAGATGCTTATCGGTGTTTTTGTTGTTTTCATTTCTGCAGTGTACATTGAACGATTGCTGTTATGGACCACTGGTGGACAGCATTAAGCAGTATCCTCGCATGTGTTACATTCACCATAAATCAAATGTGTGTTTTTTTGTCACTCTTTTCCACTTTATGTTTTTTTGCATTTGCTCTGTATTGCTAGCTTTGTGTTCATATAGTGGCATTGCACTATGTGCAGATTGCTTGAGGGCAATGAGCCTCTTTACCTTTTTTGTTATCCCATCTCCCTTTGTCAAACCTATTTTTTTACTATGACCAAAGGAAATACTGTATTTATAGCTGAAGTCTGAGCATTTTTGCATCGCCTTGTACATTTTTTCGTGTCTCATCCACAGTTGTGTACATGGTCTTGCCCGTCAACTCAATCTCAGTAGTCATCATCCAAATTCTCTTCTACAAGTTGCTTTCAATTTGTTGTGAGCTGGAGGGGGTATTAAAGATAGCATATATTTTTGTTAACCTTAGGGCCCAATACACATGATTTATGCAATGGAATGAAATTCCATCGGTTTTTCCCATAGTAATCTTTGCTATAATTCTTTCTAATTTACAGCAAACACCCAAAAAACTTGAAAATTTGAAAACCAAAATTACTGGCGAAATTGCAAATTTTACTGCAGAATTTGGCATTTTCTTTTGAGGTTAAAATGTCAACACCATAAATCTTGACAAAATAGTGTCATTAAGTGTACTGTCACGTTAAGGCCACTTACTTGCTAGGTTGCCTTCATGCCTTTGCCAGCTGTGCCCCCAACTCCCTTCCCACCCCTACCCCCCCATCACACATTGGCTATGTCCATTCGTGTGTCATGCCCTGCCCTGCCCGTTCGCCACTAGGGGCCGGAGGGGAAATGTTTACAGCCGTTGGTGGGCGCAAGTTAATTATGCTGGGAGCGGAGGCAGCTCAGGTTGCACGGTAATGACGGTGCCCATGCTGAGGTCACTAATTATGAGATCAGTTTCACGGTAATCTGTGGGATTGAAAGGGCAGCTTTCAAGGGAGACGGCCAAAAGTTCAAACATTCAGAAATGCCTCGCGGCAATCAAGCAAGTTCTTCACGTGTATTCCATTAACTAAAATAACTTGTACGGCAAAGAAAATACCCTTTTTTGGTTTTATTATCCTGTGTATGTAGAAAAAAATTGAAAGTGTTTTCTGAAGTCCACAGAAACTGGACCATGTACTGTACATGTGTCTTTAGTTTTCTTTTTTAATTAAATACAGCTAACGCACGAGACATATGGTTTTTATTTTTTCATAGTCCTTCCAGATAGTATTTATCAGCAAGAATACATGCATCCCAATTGTTTAATATATATAAATATCTCTACCAAGACCTGTGCCCTATTTAATGCACTCACATTCCCTAGAGAACAGTCATTACACTATTTCTTTGATGAAAGGTATGCTACCAATGCATGCTGGCTGAACATAGTAAAACAAACCAAAGTACAGTGTTACTCCTTTTTCAGGTACAGCTATAACTTTTCTTGGCGTTGTAATTTCAAACAACAACGACCTTCGGGTGAAAAGAGCTTTAGAAATCCATGATTTAATTGAAATATTTAAAGTAATCTGCTCCACGTATCAGCACTGCTTTTCATTGGTGCTCTTGTTTCTGACCAACGGTACTTAATGTGCTATCATGTGTGATCACAGCAATGAAAATGGTAACCCTTGATAAGATATACACAGCTCAGTCGGTTATGAGCACGAGATATTGCTCCGAGAAAAACTCATGGAGCGCAGACTTGCATTTCAGGGTAAGCAAAGCCACTTAACACTGACTTTTATCTGGCACTTTGCTGGTTGTTTAGACTTTTTTGTTGTAATTTTAAGCTTTTATTTGAATTTGAAATTGTGTTATTTTATCCTCTTATTTATTAGTTACGTATTAGTGTATCTTATTACAAAAATATCCTATTTTGAACTGTGACGTCTGTCAGCATTAATTTTGTCTAATAGTAACGTCATTCCCGTGCAAATTAAGACGATTAAAAGTTCCTTGAAAACTTTCCAAATATTCAGTACATAGTGGAGCAGTCTTCTCCGTTGCTTGAGTGTACTTGTGTTCACACCATGTGGTTTCGGTTTTAAGGGCTGGATATTCTGACAGCCGATACTTTAGCAGCAATGTTGTGCAGGCTAATGGTGAGAAATCTATGCCCGGTCCTCTACGGGCTCGGGTTATTAGGTGTGGTTGACGTCGGTAAGATGGTTTGCCATTAAGCAGGGTCTCCTGTTTACCCCCACCACTAATGTCCCGCAGATGAGGAAGATCTGCGTTCCAAAGGCTATGACAAAACACCAGACATCATTTTGGAGGTTCCAATCTGTGAGTTTTTGTCAATTATTACTCCATTATTCTGTTTTTACATGGATAACTGTATTTGTCAATAATTAGGAAATCATTTTAGCTACAGTCTACACACATTTGGAAGCAGTAAAGTTTTAAAATATTTGTAGTGTATCACACACATTTATACCGTGAATACATACAGTCTACAAATACCAAGCCATTGTACGTAATTCATTAAAGCTAAACTCACTGCGTTACACAATGGTCATCTATATTTGGTGCAGTCTTTTCATCTCATCTCATCGCATTGTCTGAAACCGCTTAGTCCTATACAGGGTCACGGTTAAGTCGGAGCCTATCCCGGCAGACACAGGGAGCAAGGCAAGGATATACCGACGATGGGACACCAGTCCATCGCCGGGCACTGCGGGGCAATTTAGCCTGCGAGCCAATTAACCTATGTAGCAGCATGCTTTGTGGACTGTGGGAGGAAACCGGAGTGCCCGGCGAAAACCCACGCGGACACGGGGAGAGCATGCAAACTCCACACAGAAAGGCACCCGAGCCGAGATATTCGAACCCGGGACCTTCTTGCTGTGAGGCGACAGCGCTAACCACTGGGCCACCGCGCCGCCCCATTATTACACTCTCTATTCTAATTACATATGTCATTAAGACCAGTCTCTAGTGCATTATTGCAGTCTATATTCGAATTCACATTCTAATTACGTAATTACATATCCACTCAGTCTGTTATATAATAACATAATATATTTTATTACTACACAGTATTATATATAACTGCAGTCGATAATATAAAAACAGTCTATAGTTTTATATAGTTGGTACAGTCTTTGCTTACAATCTTTAGTGTATACACAGTCTATATTTTATGCAGTCTTTAAATCCAGTTTATAGTACATTATTACAATTTATACTCGAATTACATATCCTCTCCATCTGTTATATAATCACATCATAGATTATATAACTACACAGTATTTTATATCACCGCAGTTTATAATATAAAAACAGTCTATAGCTTTTTATACTGTCAATACATACAGTCTACATATTCCAATACGTTCTATGTAATTCATTAAACATTCCCATCCGCTGTACGCAATTCATTACATATACCAATCAGTTGTAGGTCATTCAATACAAATACCTATCTACTATACATGATTCAATATAGTGACAAATCTGCTGTACAGAATTCAATACAGACCAATCTATGTACGTAATTCAATACACAGATCAATCTGATGTACGTAATTGATACACAGACCAATACACTGTATGTAATTCAATAAACACCAATTCGCTGTACGAAATTCAGTATAGATCAATCCACTGTACATTATTCAATACGCATACTAATCCGTGGTACGTGATTCAATACATATACCAATCCGCTGTATGTAATTCATTACACGTTGAGAGACTAATTTCGTCTTAATTGTTAACGTCTTCATTGTCTTATTTGCGTGGAATATAACGTAACCACACAGTCTATTATATAATCAGGTCACTCCTCCACGCTAATCACACACCACACATGCCTTACACACTAATCACACACACCAGACTTACACACTGTACAGCCAACACAAACAGTTTATAGTCTTTGGAGTATATAATAGAGTCTGTAGTCTGTACATACGGTCTACTCCATACAGTATATACATTGTCTATAGTCTATACAATCTATGCATACAGTTTATAACGTAGTGATGCGTCACATTCTGGGTGTGACCCTTCTTGCACCCCTTGTCTCCAGAGTTTGGCTCCAGCCCCTGTTTGATTTGATCACCTACATATCCGTAGCTCTATAAAGAGCTTGATTCCTACATAAGCTCCTTCTAACCCCAACCTTCTGGCCATTTACCGTAAGCTGATGATACTTCGACGCCTTTGTTACATCAATCGAGACACCGGCTACAATTGATTTCCATCTCTGTATTAAGCCCTGCATATCGGCTACCGAGGAAACAAGTTAAGACTATTTGTAGCTCGACGTTGCTTGCTAAAAATACCTCTGGTTAGTGGCCCTCTTCCAGCATGCACAATGCCTGCAACTGAAACCCACTTTGCCCTGCTCAATGTGTGCTCTTTGAACACTGAAAAAGCCCCACTCATTGCTGAGGTGATGTCGGACAACAATCTGGACCTACTCTGCTTATAACAGAGACCTGGAATAATCGAAATGTTTTGTCACATTGAATCAGACCCTTCCGCAAGACTTTGCATTCCATCAGAAAGCTCATGCACATGGCCATGGTGGCAGCCTAGCAGTTCTCCACCATGTGTCTGCTGACATCCGACCGATTTCATTGCGGACCTTCAATTAATTTGCGCATGTGTTTCTGGATTAGAGGTCGGCTCAACCTTTAAAGTTGGTGCTGCTCCACCGCCTACCTGGAGCCTCGTCTTTTTTTGTCAATGAACTATCTTAGCTGCTTTCTAAGATGTGCTCCAGTTCTGAAAGGATCCTGAGTCTTGGCAATTTCAACATTTCATGGCCACTCTGACCTCATTTGGATTCACTCAATACGTGACATCTGCCACTCACAGATGCGGCCATACTCTAGATTTGGTTTGCTCATGGGGCATATCGGTAACCAACCTATCCGTCACTGATCTAGGTCTGTCTGATCACTCCGCTGTGTGGTTTGATCTTCAAGTACCGCCTCCAATTTCCATAACCAAGCACCAAATGTTATTTTGAAACCCTAACGCCCTTGTTCCAGATATATTCACCGCAGCAATCAATAGTACTTCACTCTCCGCCTTGGCTCACTGCCTCTAATGCAACAGCAGAAACTTACAACAACGTGCTCTCTAGCATATGGGATGATTTGGCCCCATTACAATGATGCTGTGTCTCAGGCGGAAAACCATCCCCCTGGTATACGACTGAACTCGGGGATCTCAAGGCGAATGCACGCGGGGCCGAACGGACTTGGAGAAAATATGGCCTCACCATTCATGCTCAAATATTTAAGGACCAAATCCTCTGCTACCGGAGGGCTCTTGACTGTGTCTGTACCAGCCATCTTTCCAGCATTCTGGCTGATACCTGCGACAAGACCAAGATTCTTTTCTGTACCATAAATCAGCTCTTTCATCCAACCAGTCAGTCGCCGTCATCTCACCTCACTAATAAGAATCAGGCGGATCAGTTGATTCAGTTTTTTTAAGAAAAAAAATGAAGCCCACCGTATCTCTACCCAGCCTCAACCACCAGCCAATACCTCAATAAATGTTCCTCCGCCTACCTCGACCTCAAAACTCCTGGCATTTTCCGAGTTAACGGAATCCAATGTATCTCCTTTAGTTACTAGATCTTGGCCCACAAACTGCTCCCTGGACCCCCTTCTCATCCAAAATCATCCGGGCAAATATCAAAAATCTTGCCACTTTCGTCAATATCTCTTTTAATAACTCACTTCACTCTGGCATCGTTCCCCCACTATTCAAATGTGCCGCGGTTACCCCTCTACTTAAAAAAAAACTGGCCTCAATTGCAACAACCCTGATAATTATCGCCCCATCTCAAATATACCATTCCTCTCTCAGGTCCTTGAAGGTGCAGTAGCCGCAACAACTCCAGAAACACATTCTCAACAATGTCCTCCTCGATCCCTTTTAATCTGGGTTGAGATTCGGCCATAGTACTGAAACTACGCCTGCTTGCCAAGTATTCTTGTCCTCCTGGACCTGAGCGCTGCTTTTGATACCGTCGACCACCCAATCTTACTTGAGCGACTGGATGGTATTGGGGTCTCTGGCTCCGCTCTGCATTGGCTGAACTCCTACCTCTTCGCCTGGAAACAGTTCATCAGCCTCAGAGGCCAAAATTCAAAGATCCGTCCCGTTTTGTCTGGCGTTCCTCAGGGTTCAGTTCTTGCCTACTCCTTTTCAGCATCGACATATCACTTGGCTGCATCCTTCGCAGCATCAATCTCAGCTACCATTTCTATGCTGATGACATCCACATCTATATCCATACAAAACCACCCTTCAATGCATATGGCCTTTGCATGTCCTCCTCACTGTCAACTGTGAATGCCTAGCTCAATTCAAATTTCCAAAAACTAAAATGCGATAAAACAGACGTTTTCGCTTGTGGGAACCCCACACCAATTATCCAAGGTTAAACCTATCCAATTGATGCTTGATGACCAGACCGTTGAAGCTGCTAAGGCAGTCTGGAGTCGAGGTGTGACTCTTGATTCTTCACTCAGCTTCGAAACACGCATCAAAAAGGTGACGAAGTTAGCCTATTTTCATCTCAGAAATATAGCTAGACTGTGCAACATCCTGTCACCGTCTGATGCTGAGAAGCTAATACACATTCATCTCCTCACGATTCGATTACTGCAATGCACTACTCCCTGGCACCCTGTCTACCTGATCAATCGTTTCCAACATGTGCAGAATGCTTCTGCTAGAGTCCTCACCCGCACACCCATCCAAGATCACATATCCCAAGTGCTGATGTTTCTCCACTGGTTACCGGTTAAATACAAGATTGAATTCAAGATCCTCCTCCTCCTCCTCACCTACAAGGCTGTCACTATCGCTGCTCCGACATAATCCGTGACCTACTGCAGGCGTCCTCCTCAGCCTGATCACTCCGATCCTCCAATACGGTCTTGCTTCATGTGCCCATATCACACCTCCATTCGATGGGTTACAGAGCCTTCTCGCGCGCTGCTCCCAGACTCTGGAATGCCCTTCCATTGTAGATTCGATCAGCTGAGTCCGAGGACATATTCAAATCTCGTCTTAAGACTCACTTGTTCCATGAGGCTTTCAAGCCCTCTGGCTAACATTGTTGATGCGGCTCAATGTTGTTTTGCCAGGATGATGACTCCCTGCCGACCTGCGCCTGCTCGGGATCATTTATTCCTTCCTTGTTTGTTAAATAATTCTTTTCTTTTTTAAATATTGCTTATTTTACATCATATAATTTGTTGCTACTATTTGACTTTCAGTTGAACTGTCCTGATGTTGTTGACATGCCGTTCTCTCCACAGCTCAGATATGTAAAAAGCAATCCCAAAAAAAAAAGCGTTGCTGTTGCTGATTATCCATTGTCGTGTCGGTTTTGTTGACATGCCGTTCTCTCCGCAGCTCTATGCAGTGCTTTGTGACCCTCGGGTGAAAGGCGCTCTATAAATGCAATTGTTATTGTAATCAGAGGAAATGGCCATTCTGTGCTGTTTGGGGTGGCCATAAGCCAAAGCATATTTTAGAGATTAGCTGGCATTGTCCATCAATTCAAACGGGCACGTTTGATTATCCATGTGAAAATGTAAAATTGCTCCTACATGCCCCTCAATCCAAACCGATAGTGGTGAGGCACTGAATTCTGGATCGTTTCCTACATGCCCTTGAATCCAAAGCAAAGGTGGAGAGGCACTGAATTCTGGATCGTTTCCAGCTCTGCCACGTGTGTACATTCAACTTCTCATAACTCCTGAACTTTGTTGTCAGACAGCAGTTTACTGATTGTTTAGGAAGGCCCAGGCAAAAATAATATGCATGACAAATTAAAAGATCAGTTCTTTTTGGTACATTTTTTTTTCACGATTGTCGCACATTCGTTGATTTTTTTATTTTATATAGCCATGAATTTCCATGAATTTTAAATCATTGCTTTAAATTGCTGTTGTAACATAACACGAATCAGGATAAGCAGGAGATTGTATTTCCTCATGTAAGTTGCCAAATGAGTACCACACGTCTGTAATGATCACTTGAAATAATATTGTTTTAATTTCCGTATTTATATACAATGTCATTACTCTCAGTTGCCGAAAATATGTTGCGACATCACTTGTCGGTGTAATCACTATAACTGCCCTTCTCAGATCCTACCACCACATTGTGTTCAGTCAACACTTCCATATTAGCCTGCTCAGGAACATTTATTCCTTCCTTGTTTGTTGAAGAATTGTTTTTTTTCCTGCTTACTTTGTCCTCTAATTTATTGTTTCTCCCATCGGGTGAAAAACGCTCTATAAATGCAATTATTATTATTATTACTATTAATTTGTAGCAGAAATTAAGACTGCCCGCAAAAGCTTTCATTGCTTGTTTTAATGTTGACACAACTATTCAAAATGTGTTACTCGCACTAAACTTAACGTAAATTCTTACAATAGTAACATAGCTGACGGTTGCAGACGCAGACACCAGCTTAATTGTATAAATGTACTTTATTGGTATTTGCTCATAAAAGCGGGACCTGTGTGCATGTGTGCTCTAGCACTTTGCTCGACAGTTTGTTAGTGCGATATGGGGGTCTCTTATACATTTGAACACATGAAGCTCACAAACATGTTCAGCAAGATTATGAATGCTTACTATCATGCCCTACTCTATTTGACTGCACCGCACGTATACAGATAGTGACATATGCAGCACTTGCCACACAAGTGCAGGTCATTATGCACATGCGCAAAAAAACTAGGGAAATGCATAAAAGACTACGTATTAAGGGTATTGTTTGGCACATTGCTTGACGTTTCTCAAGAATGTGCCCTTGTGTGGCAAATTTTATGGCTGAAATACTGTACCCACAATGGGCTGTAATAATCATATCCCTGATATTTTAAGTGGTGTTCTTGCTCAGCTGCACTTCTGAATATCATTACACAATAGTGTACGCAATTGAATAAACAAGGAAACAATGGCCCTACTCAAAATATGATCTGCGTCTTAGTCAATATTCAGTACATTTTTTTCAAATGATCTCGTGTGTTTAGATTGTCCAGTATTATAAAATGTGCACATGTAAGTAATCGTTAGCATGTGTTGTGTGTTTATATTGGAATATGTAGCTGTTGATGGGCAAGTGATCCACTGGATTGAGAGCAAGGCCTCCTTTGGAGATGAGACAAGCCACCAGATGTATCTCCAGGATCAATTTTGGAGCTACTGGAACAGGTGAACCCATGCTTGTTTGTCTTTAATTGCCAAAGATAATATACAGTCTTGTCATCTGTAAGTACACTTACATTTCTGTAGTAATACGATATGTAGTTTACGCCAAACCCAGGTGCAAACGCATGGCAACATTTCCCTCCTGGAGGTAAGTATCGGTAGCTCCTTTACAGATGTAAGGAATACAGCTGGAAATTAAATGCTCGTTGTGCAAATGTAATTTTCCACATAACACTTTACATGCAATGGAAATTACAATTACTATTTGACTCCCTAGCAGACAAATATAAGCGTAAAAGGCAATGAATTTTATTCGCGTATACAGAGAGGTGAACGTTATTTAAGAAAATCTATTGACTTTATTAGTGTACAGTGGCTGCTGATAAATTAAGGTTTGAGAACCCTGAGTGTTGTGTTTCAGCTGCACTGTATCGCAGTGGCAACGCAGGAAATTGCTGAGCAGTGTAGAGCAAATTCCTGACCAATGAGGCTATTCCTGTTGGTTCTTTTGTGAGTGGTCCATGGCATAGCTGCCATTTACGTTAGCTTAAGAGCAGGCAAGTCTAAAGTTCACATATTTTAAGGTTTTAGAATCACATTTTGCGATGGATGGACAGAGGCCAACAAATAGGCCCTGGTTCCAGCTGTGGTCTGCTTGCTTTCCCATAAACTGCATTTCCAATTGTTGCTGGCAGGATTACTGAGTGGCATGTCGTTAAAAATGGACATACCATATGTCAGTTCTGAGCTACAGATTTGTGACCCTGAATAATCCCTGTTCCCAAAAGAAAATTGAAAAAAAAAGAACCGTTCATTTTGCGTTGGACATTAAAGAAGGTATTATGTATAATACCCGCACTTTGAAAATACGTGTTGTTTTTAGTTTTATATGGCTAGTTATTCATTTTAAATTGATAAATTGGTTGATTTGTTTTTTCTTTTGGCTTAGATTGTTTTTTAAATGTCCTTTAGTAAGTAATTTTAATTCCAAGGTAGTGCTCTTTTTTTCCAGTGGTTAAAAGAATCATAACGCTTCCATAAATGTGAATGAGGTTTTATACATAATTAATGTTACACCTGCTACAGTAACTTTAAAGGACTTTGATAATACATGATTAGAAATTCTTACGTCACAATTATTGCCTTTATAATAGTCTTATGACGATTTAATACTTTGTAGGGAAGTATTTTATCCAATTGTTTAAAGGTCATCATGCTTGTTTTGTTTCAAATGACATAGTATCGTCTTTAATGCTGAAGTTTAGTCAAAATCATTGCACTGCTGACCTTGGAAAAACATTTATGTTTTTTAAAAAATCGAAATTCGTGTTGTTTCTAATATCGGTTTAATACAGTACTATCGTGACCAAAAGCTAACCATACTCCCCCAGAACATGAAAGAAATTGCCAGCAATACTTCCTTTCATGACTTCCTAAAAACCACAATATTAGTTCTTCTCAGCAAGGAAACTGTAAACGTTCTCTAGCCAAGCTCTGCAATGCAGCTCAGCTCATTCCACTTTCTAATGCATACCCCCTATGATAAATTTGCATCCCATTGAGTCACAGCACATGTAAGTAACGGTAGTGCATAAACATTTATTTCATGTGTTGATGAATTTGCACCGTGTCAAAACAGGGTCTTTTCAGGGTGGCCAAAGAAATGTATGTTCGTACTTAATCTCGTAAGCAGCTATTGTTCATTCTGTCCCATACCCTTATCTTTCAAACATGTTTGGTAAGTGCTGGACTTGTGCCATGACCAAGTCACTGTACCTGAATCCTGTCTTACGATATATCTTGGTGGCCTTGATGGAGTTTATCAGCATGTGGTTTCATCTCCTCTCTAAGGTATTGTTTACTCTTATTCCCAAATCTCAAACACTGTCTCAATACAGTAAAATAATTGCATAGCTGCGGTATTTTAGTTTTTCTTTCCAATTCCCTGCCATCCTAAACGCATCATTGTTACGTATATGAAGAATGTGAAACACAAGGTGTTATTACTTCACTTTTTATGCTTTAATTACATTTTTAAAATAGAAATTTGGAAGTCGTTTTTGCTTTACCCAACAGAACTATACATTTATTCACACTATTGCAATATCTATGATTTAAGATGTCAGCATTACAAATAATATAGTTATGTTATCTGCATTTGTTTTAAATTTGGGGTGCGCAAGGATTAAATGATATTTTCAAGATAATTGAAGGTGGAGGGTGGGGGATGTGACTGGCAACAAGCAATGGGAAGGAACTCTTGCAATTTCTATTTTCCTTTCTTAAATATCACATTTCCCTAATTTGCAGATTGGAAAAATTAACTTCTTTTACATTTCCGTTTGTCACAACTGTACAGTTTTTGAAGACCTAAACTTCAAAATTAACTTAGAGCAATTGCAAAAGGTGATCTCAGCTGCAGCAATTGCTGTTACATGCAATCGTGTGCCATCTATTGCTGCTCGCCTCGACCATGGTTGCTTAGTTTGCTCGCATGCATTTAACCTGCCCTGCAATTCAACTTTAACCTCCAACCCATGGAAGCATCTATCATGCTGTGCTCAGACCAAAGGACAGTGTCTTGGCCAGGGAATCTAGTAAGACCGTGCAGGAATTCAAACACCCACAAGGCCACATCTGAATTTGTTTAATAAACATTTAGCCTTGAATGGAATGCCTGTCACAAGGCGGGACATTTCTCTAAAGTAAATTACACTGCCTTGATTTATGATGTGGTGTACGGATTTATGCCTGTAAAATAAACTCCTTTTATGAACATGGGCTTTTTCTCAGGCTTTGTGGAGAGTGGCAGTTTTGGTTTCATCCACTAATGTATTTTTTTCCCCAAAGTTGTGTGTATTTTACAGCGTGGGGTACTGCCTTTAGATTTATGTGCAACGATTAAACCAACAACGGACAGCCTGGTATTTTGCTAAATAATGTTGATATATAATTTCTTAAACATTTTTTCGAGGCTTATTAACGTCGCAAGCCACAGCCCCAATGTATGTGAGTGAAATTGTGGTCGCTGTTCTGAAACCCACATACTTTGGAAAATCAATATTGCGTGCATCTGCATTAAAAAGGAAGACTGTAGTGTACGAGCCTGGGTTCAGCTTGGCTGAAACAGTATCCTTATTCCCAAGGTTCAACCTGCAGATAATTCGGAAAATAACTTTTACATGTGTTGATAGGGATTTGTCACTTTAATGAAACCACAGATGGTGGCATTATGTGAAAGCCATGGCTTAGTGGAAGAGGCTAGTAGCACAAAGCCTGTGGATCAGGAGCAAACTTGAGAAATTAAGGGGCAAAGAAGTTTTTTTTTCTACCTGCCTGATTTATAATTAGATCCTGTAGAAAAGTTCAGGTAGTTGCATGACAAGCCAAAAATGATGGGGGTCGTTCTGAAGTCAAGTTCAAAAAGGATTATGAAATTTAATCTATAAAGAGGGCAATTTGGTGCATCATATGAAAAAGTCGAGTATTTTAATTATTTAATAGCTTTTGTGTGTTTTTGATTGTGTCCATACAATGTGTTTTATCTTTTTGCACACTGATGTTATGGTGGAATCACAACCATAGCAATGTGTTTTTTTTCATTTTATTTTGTTTACAACATTGTTAACTGATTTTTTTCATCTCAGTCCACAACATATTGATGTATTTTTGTACAAAGTTAAAATTACAGTGTTATATTAATGCATATGCAGAAAGTCATATTTTGTTGCACATTTCACATTCATCAGAGGCAGTCCACTTGTGATTAGTGGTTGATACTACATTTACCCATTGTATGCAACTGATGGCAATCCATTTTGTGCTTCAATGCAGTGGAAGTATAATCCATCACCGAATCATTGGATGTCAGTGTTCATGTTGGTGACTAAATGTAGACCATGTTAGGGATTGTAGGTGGAGGGTAGGTTAAGTAACACGTTATATATGCAGCATATATTTAGATTGCTAACTAAAAGGTACAGATTAGTGAGGACCTTTGTAGCAGTTCGTGTTCTGATATTCGTTTTATATTTAATGCAGTTGAGTTCAGGGAAATGTGTTGGTCTTACCGATATAAAAGTTTCTGTAATACACAATTTACTAAAATAACGATATTAAAAAGGACATCTTGGTATATTTTCTGTGCAAATTATTCATCAATTGACAATCTAGCCAATTATCACATTCAACCGATTTGGATGTATACAAAACAGACATGTGTTAACTGGAATGTACTAGCTTAAAAGGAAAGCATTGGCAGTTGAATGCAGCTGTGCAGCTAATGGCTTTTTTTATCAAAGGGAGATAAGTTGGCTATCACTTTGCTTTCAAAACCGGTGGAGAGGGACTTTTGGTCATCATTGGCATTTCCCAGCAAATCCTCAGTAATACGGAGCAGCTGTTTGGCTTGTCGGTTAAAGAGCAGCAACCCCTGGTCAGGGCCCAGTGGAATTAATCCAAGCCACGTTTCCTGTGTGCACATCACGATTATGCCCCGTTTAACTCCAGCGACATGTGGTCATCCACTGGGGCAGCCCTGCATTACAAGGCCCTGGCCATGGCAGCTCAGGTTTCCCATTAAGCCGCTTTAATCCAGGCCTAAGCCTTCAACACAAATGCCACATGGCGGTTTGGGCTGCCGCGTTTTATCACTCCTTGGCTCACCACTAAAAAGGATGGAACCATGCAAGTGTTGGAGCACTTGATGGGAACCGTCGACTCCTCAGGCCGTAGCTTGCTTCCTTTTCTTGATTGGGTATTATATTGTCATTCGGTAAGGTGCTTGCATTTTGCAAATGGGTGCCAAGTGGTATCCTTATTTGCGGCTCTTTAAGAACATGCTCCAGGCATGTTTGTGCATAAAGTGTGAAAGTTGTAAATGAATGGGTGCTGGATGTTGACATGTCATTTACAGCGTTTAAACACTCCAAACTCTACTCAGTAGCTCGACTTACTGAGTGCCGCGGTTCGTTCTGTTGTGCTTAGAGGATCAGAGCAATTCTCTAAAAATATGTTTCATGGAGGTGCGTCAGTATTAACACATTTTTTATCTATTGTTAAACGGAAAAAAGCAGGATTGGTAGCTCCAGGTAATGTATTTAAAACGTCCATCTCCTTAAAAGATTAACCAGTAATTCATATACTACACACTGTTGGGAATGTTTGCCTTCAGGGTCACTGCCATAACAGTATGTGGCTGGATAGTATGTATGTCCTGACTGTGGATGTGTGTTGTCACCTCCTGAGAATCTGGCCCAGGCCCTGCCAGAAGCCCCCTGATGCATAGCTTTGACTTCTTTATGAACTCAGCCCTCTTGACAACCGTTTCCTGGCTACCACCTCATGCCAGAGGGACCACTTCCTGAGCATTGGGGGGGGGGAACTTGCAATCATTGCTGCCTGCTTAGGAAGCCTTGGGTGCTGAACCACTTTTACGAGTAAGGTGCACATGTGAAATATCAAGTGTTGCAACTCCTGGTGGCAAGGCAGCTGTGTAAACTTCATACGGGTCATCTGATGAATTATTGCGATCGGTGGGTAGGAGTGGTTCTTTCCAAGCGTGTACCCCCTCTTAGGCTGATCCAAGATACAACTTCTTCCTGGTTGTAGTTGGACTGTCAGTTCAGAAGAAATGTGGACATAAAATATCTTTTATCCTTTGATATGGTATCATTCTTGTATGCCTTTTATACACTATATAATATTTTTTCAAATAAAGAATAGATTGTAAAAGCCTAATAAAACCTCACTGAAATTTCACAGCAGGTGGTGAGAGTGGTGGTGTAGGTAACGTTGAGCCTGCACACATAAAACACAGTCACACGCAATGTGGCTGAGCAGCTTAAAAGTACCTGCTGTCCATCAGCAGGAGGTGCATCCCACACTCTTGTCATGACTGGCTTTTCACCATCTCCTCAGGGACACTTGCAGGCCTGAACTTTCACCTTACACCACTGTTTGGTTGTTTTGGAATTTATTGTTTTTCAAAAATGCAGAGGTCCAGACATTCCTCTGTGTCTGTGACCTGTCTTCAGGATCCAGACCCACTCAGTCATCCTTTGTGTTCCATGTACAATGGGATACAGTGTAGTTGCGCCATAACAAAACAGCTAAACTAAACAAAAGCTACATCAGTGGACCCAGAGCCCCATTCTTTCAATGTAATTGTTTGTTTCGTTGGTTGTGTGTGTGTGTGTACTCGTGTGTGCTCTATTCCCCTTTTCCCCCAGGTTTGGCCCAGGGCTGGTGATCTACTGGTATGGCTTCATTGAAGAGCTCGACTGCAATCGTGACAGAGGCATCTTGCTGAAGGACTGTTTCCCCAATGACATTGTTACGCTCGAGCCTGCAGCCGTGTCAGGTTCACAGTGAAGCGCTGCCCTACGTTGTGCCTCAGGGCAGTTACCTGTCGCTGTTCTGCACCTTCAACCACATTTTTTTATTTTTTTTCAAATGATGAATGAATGCCCAGCTTGCCCAATCAATGTCCTAAACGCCGCTTTAGCCATCTCCTGAATAAACAGTGGTTGTGAAATGTATTAAGCAAGGGTGCTGTGGAAGTCTGTTTTCTAAGCAATTATTTATACCTGGCAGTGTGCAGTCATAAATCTTAAATGTTCCATTATGTGGGGCACGAAACTTACAATGCAGTCTTTAAAGTTCATCATTGAAATGTTGTTTCCGATTATTTTACTCTTGATGTTTTCTGTTATTGTCAAGTAAAACAAATATGTACAGTTTATTATAGAAGTTGTTCCTTATAATATTCTGTATATAAAATGTTAATCCGATTTCTGCTTTTCGGTCACAACCATTTGAACGCAGTCTAAAAAATGGAGGGGGGAAAATATAGAAATGGATTTTAATGATTAATTGAAGGGTAACTCTAACGTAATTCATCAAAGTGGAGCAGTTCCTGGCTCAAGGATTTTACTGTTAAAGGAAAGTAGACATCTGCATTTGTATAGGGAAAAACATTCTCCCTTGTTTGGTGTGGTGTGGAGCTGCTGAGGGGAGAGGAGTAGGTGTCGAAAGAATGTAAATGGAGAATAAATATCAGCAGTGCTGAGGCCTCCAAACTGCTTCTGCTCACGAGGAACACTCTAAGGAGTTTCGTACGATTGAAAGCTGCAAATGGGGGATTCCTTGGAGTTTCCCGTTTCGTCAGATGGCCAAAAGCTCTGAGAAAGTCGAATCCATTTACTGTAGAATAATAAGAGGCGGCTATGGTCGTTGTGTAAATGGGAGGGAAATGTTTCTGAACGTAACCGACTAATGTAAAACTGCATTTTTTAAAGAGCAATCCTGCGGTTTCGCTGATAGTGAATTGGTTGCAAAAAGTGGGAATGGAGACTGTGAGGGAATCGGTCATTTGGGCCAGGGCTAATTCCTGAACAGCTGGATTAAACAAGTCTGTCTCACTTCATCAGGCGCCAGGAGGGGAGGAGAACTGCTGAAGGTGGCTCTTGGCATGCCGTGAGTCCCAGCCCAAGCCAAAGACGCCAGATCAAAGGAAAAGGCGAATATACAGTAACTGTGAGACGTGAGCGTTGGTGAAATACAATACATTGGACGTAAGGAATTTCAGGTGAAGATTATAATCTTCTTTGCTTCCCTTTGGCTTCCAAGCTCAGGTCTTGCAGTAAGCCGCGCAGGTGGACGATTGTGATAAGTAAGAACGTCTTTCAGTGCGCACACACTGTGGCCATTGTGTGATGCAAGGAGAGCCTCCCGACTGGTTAATGTATCCCTTTGACGTTTATCATCCGTGTGTGGGGGATTTGTTTTCAAATTAGAAAGTGCAATTACAACAGTTCAACAAAGTTAATAAGTGGTACTCGATTTACCACAGTAAGACCCATCCATTGCTTCTCAGCACACCCGTGTCTGCTAATGTTGCTTTCTTCCCACCTCTTATGTTAATGTATGCTATACAATTATAAAAAAATAATATTGCAGTGATGTTTAAATGTATTTTTTTAATTTGTGAACGTATTCCAGAGTATGCAGAACACAAATTTCGGTGCCAACTTTTGTAGAAATTCAGAATGTGATAGTAGTTACCGTCATCTGCCAGCAGAGGGTAGCGCAGAGCCTCTGTCTCCATTTAACTGATAACTTCATAACCGAAAGCAATGTTCCCAACGCAAGTTCAGATGCGCATTCAATCAGTGGAGAGCGGAGCGCTACAACATACCTTGATGTGTAGCGCCGTCTGCGCCAATCCAGTATCGGTACCTTGTGAGTCGTGCGGTCTGAAATGACTTCTGTGTGTGAGCGGCCTTCGCTCGAATCGGAACAGCGCTAATTTCACGTCACAAGGCGAAGTGACGGGGAATGAAACGACACCAGCGAAATACAATCTTTTATGATGGCACCGGGTCCAATTTCAAGGTCGAATTTAATATTTACGAGGTGTTCGTTTGCGCACTGTAATCCCCAGAGCCGTGCTGGAATATTGTATGGCCTCATTTGAAATTATTTGACATATCCCCGAGCTATTGTCTTTGTTGAACTGCCTGCAATATTAATGTGAGCTTTAACACCCAAGATTACCATGAAGGAATTAAATTAATGAGCAGGGCTTTTATAGTTAGCGTCACTAACCTGCGGGTCTTAATTAAAGCTGATGAAAAGGAGAGGCAATAACCATATCGAGGGGCCTTGAGGGCTTAGGTTATATCGGTAACGTTTACTTTCGATAAATGTTGGGTTAGCCGCCCCCCCACCAGCACTACATGTTTAGATAACCCCGCTCTCCGCATACCGTTGCCGAATTAGCCTTTGCTTTAAGCGCCTCAGGAACAACATGTCCAATCGGATTCGTTTCCTTAATCTCCACATTAAAAGGCTGTTTGGTCCGGACCAAAGAGAGGGTTTGCTGGCTCTCCTGTTTGTAGAAGGTAAACTGGTCAGCCCAGAAAGTGCTCAAGCCATGGCCGTGTATCTATATATTAATCCCATGTGCTGAGAAGCACAGCGAATTTGTCGTTCAAATCTGTTGAGTTGCTCTAGAAATGATGATCCGGCAACGTTTATAAATGTTAAGTAATGGAGGTTTCTGTTGTAGTGCGTTGTTTTAATAGTCGAGGGTACAGCTGTGTAATGGTAAGTTTAATTTTAAAATAAAATGCAATCTTTGTATAAGGGAGTCGTGTTTCGCAGTGGGTGTGTATACGTTACATGTCTTGCATATTGTTTCATAACTGGAGTGATAAAAGGACTCCAGTAATTGCAAACATTTACCGTAACGTTTTGTTTTTAGAGAAACGGACCAAAGTACGTGTCTGCTTTTTACAATAAATGTAAATATGTACGAAAAATATTGGTAGTCAATATTGTGGAAAACAATAACAGCTGTAGCGTTAATGTAGACCAGTTTGTGCAGAGGATTTGTAATGTTGATATAAGCTAAAATGTTTTCAGAATATTGTAATGTCAAAGAGTTTAGAATTGTTTACTTTTTCAAAAATGTTTGAAATCACCCAAATTGGGTAAAAGTTCTTTTTAATGAAAATTTGAAATAAGTATTCTCAAAGTAGCAATCATGCATCGAGCCGTGAAAACCTATATCAGTACATTCTCAAAGAAATATATTTGCAATACAACGATGGAGTATTTGTATTTTATATTTTGAGTGAAAGTATCATACCAAATTAACTAAGGTGTATTATATTTATATAAACAAAAACATTCCATATAATTCAATGAAGGTGAGGAGTGATAAAATATACTATTTGCATCAAATAGATTTTATATTATAATGCCATGCACTTCGAGTGTAGAACTGTCTACTCTGTTGACATTCTGTTCTCTTTACAGCTCTGTGCAGCGCCTTGTGACCCTCGAGTGAAAAGCGCTCTGGAAGTGCAAACATTATTATACACAAAAAAAATACATTGCCAGGACATGCGGAAACCTTATCGGGCTAGGTGCATTACTTATTTTACTAATATGCTTTTGTCACATTTATCCAAATTGACTGATTATTACAAAATGTCAAAATAATACATAGAGTACACAGATATTAAAACATAACATTTGCGAAAAAATATCGTGACTAATCAAATGTATGAAAACCTCTTGATGGTAGTGAGTACACGCCAGGTGAGCAGCTCTCGTAACCCTGGCTTCCCTTGCCAGGTCTTCCCCGGCAGGTTGAGACCAGAAGCACGGCCATACCGAGGTGACAGACGCCCCAGCCTCTTCCCCGCCAGCCAAATCTAACC
>JAZEWT010000018.1:8489989-8500127 GCA_036362905.1 Mordacia mordax
CGCTTGTTTATCTGATAAGTAAGCCGTACCCGGTGTGCGATGATTGACAATAGGCTCTGCCCCTGGTCCCAGCGCTTATGTGGTGGCCTCGTTGCTACTGGTAGCTGGATCGTGGTACGTGGCACCAACTTTACTCGCCACCATGAATGTCCTGGAGTGTGTGTAGCAATAAGTTGATGGCTCATTGATTGCACTGATGTAGGTTTTTGTGGCGCAATGTATGAAAATTAATTTTCATAGCCTTGTATTCCATAGCGTTCCCTTTCTTCCTTCGCAAGAGAGAAGGAACACTCGACGCGGCTATCCTGAAATAACAACGATGGAAACCAATTCTCAGCTCCTGCCATGTTGAGAATTCTTTATCAGGGCATTTTGTTTCTTTTATACTCAGTTCAGCCACTGTACTGCCATGTTTATTAATGCACTTGCCTTTCCACTGCTTCCATCACCAATCGCCTACTTTTCCTAACTTCGTATAACCTTACCCATTTTAATAAACATACTTTATCCTATTTCTTCCAACCTTAATAGTGCAGTTTGGTGCTAAGTGTTTTTGGGCCTTTGCTCAAGAACTGTCAAAAAAACAACCATTAAGAGCTTTGGACACTAGCCCCAACGTGGAGTTATGAAAGATACCATGTGCGTTAATTGAGTAGGCATCCTTTTGTTAGTCCTCTTTTCAAAATGTATGCGTCACTTGTGTCAATTATGTGCATGTCACTTGGAGGCGTGTGCTTTAGAGTAAATTCCACATGTGATGAGTCACATATTGCCCATCATTTACGCGTGGAGACCAGTGCTGCAATCTTCACTTTATCTGTAGTTTTTGTAAATGATTTGTCGATCCACCGCTGGTGGATGGCCTCTCCACGCTGGTCAGTGAGAGGTTAAAGGAGTCAGAAGGGGGTGGAGTTGTTGCAAGGACCAATTCAGACGTCACCTCTGCTATTGTTAGCCCTGGCCGGGATTGAACTCCGCTCATGGAGCTTATTGCGCAGTGTACTACTTCCCTAAAATCATTGATCATAAAGAAAACAAAACCTTACATTTGTCATCACCATTGTCTGATAACAAAACGTACGTTATTCATAAGCATTGCCCCAAAACGTTAGTGTAAATCCATTCTGGCACACAGCAATGTTGGTGACGAATAGTGTACATGTGTGTGTGTGATTGTTTTCATCATTCTCAAAGCATCGTAGTCCCTTAATTTTTATACTCGCTGAATCTTGTAAAGTCGCAGCGTTTGAGCTTGCCGTGGTACGAGTGTTTCAACGCGGTACGGCACAAAGACAAGGGGTGCAGAGTGTGATCTTCATGAAAGTCCCTGGCAGCGTGCGAACCGATTCCGTGACATCACGCGTTGGCACGCCACGTGCTCCGATTCTGCCGAGCCGCGCAAAGTTTCTCAAAGGAGACCCGCATCGCTTGTGCTCAAAGCATTTTGTAGCTCCCTCCTCTACCTCGCATTAAACCCCGGTAATGAAAACGGGACGTTAACAAAGCCATGCCTTTGACTCTCGCTCCTCCAGCACCCCGTCACCTCTCGGAGCGAATTCTTTTATCGACGGGCAACTTCTAGAAATACGAGCGATACAATTCGCAGCACTTTGCGTGGCATTTCCTACACCCTCTCTCGCCCTTCCATGTAAAAAAAAACCATTACAGTAACGAGAACGGAACGTTAAATAAGCAGTCATTTGGACGCTTGCTACTCCACTGTGAACTCGTGAAAGCCTCTGATCATCTATTGATCGTGAACGTCTAAAAAGACACGCGGAGTAGTAGCATTCCATGTAATGCTTTTGCTAGCACATGAGCGCCAGCCTTAGCAACTGCATTATTTTGCCCTGCTCGCATGTTGGGCCGTCAAACAAAGTTGAGGACGCGATTCTATTCAACGAAGACCTTAGCAAACTATGATATTTCTTTTTGTGACGTTCCACGTACTTTTGCTCGGAACAAAATGTTCCCCTCTGGAAGAACGTTGCGCGCATGGTGTTTAGGATTCCACGCTGCACGTGGAGCCGACTGGAAAGGGGCAGTGCAAGAATATGGACATAAACAGCAGAACACGCACACCCTCTGCCAGCGACAAGGGTCGGTTAATGACCAGTACTGTGCGGCAATGGATTTGCGAATCTATCTGTGCGGAGCTTTCAGTGTTATCCCCTTATAACAGTTTCTTTCAGCCACTCATTGGTGTGGTATGAGAAATATTCCAGTTTCAGGCCGTTTTGTCCAAGCCACCAGTCAAACTAAAATCGGAGACTCCCGCAGTCCGTGCTTGTCAGCTCTATGCTTCCATTCAAATCAAGACTCAAGATCGTCCCCACTAAGCCTCTCTCGACTACAATAAATTAGACCACTGTTTATATCGATGTCTTCAGATGTGGTCGCATTCAGCCACTGTATGAAATGTACCCACGTATTCTATCTTGAAATTCACTGCGGTTTTCCTGCGTGAATGACACCACTTGTCATTATTAGCACCACATTCTCCAGAATATAACCCAATCATTTACCCTCTACATTTTAAAATGTGTGATGAGAATTGCTCTCCATAGCTGTACCTTTCGGGATAGCCGTGTCACTGAGTATCTTTATCTCCTCCGCGACGTTTGGTCTTCACGTGAGAGGAAATCAGAGAACCTGGAGACAACCCACGCAGATCAGGGGGAGAGAACACACAATCTCCACACGGAGATGTGGTCTAGGTGCGAATCTAACTGCCTCGAGCAGCACTTTCTTTCTCGGAGAAAGGGCAGATGGTTCGCACTGCGCCAGCCTGCCACCCTAAATAACTTCATTGGCACCGGGAAAAGGCCTGTAGTGGAGGGTGGAGGGGGGAATCTCATCTTACGTTCCGGAGCGTCTTATAATCTAGGCTTACTCGCCTAGGCCTCGCCCGTCAACGTCCAGAGAACAGACCGAAGCCATGTTCCTGTGTTGAACTCTGCTTACAGTTAACAAGTGTGAAGTGTGAATGCGGGGAGCTGAGAGTGTGAGGAGGGGAGGTGGGGGTTGTCCAGGCGAATCGTCACTAAGCGGATTTACTTGAATAAAGTGACGGTTCAATTCCTGTCGCCCGTATGGGCAATTAACAAAGCACTGCCCTCTATTGTGATGGCGGACGTTGGAGGTTTCCTGCAGTCAGTCATATCTGCACGCGACATTTCTCCGTCTTGACACTCGCATTGTTGTCATTTCATGATCATGTAGTAATGTTCAATGTTTAGTAATAGTTTGTCTGTGGAGTAGGGAGGGGGGTGTCTCCATCCAGTTCAGTTCCGTATCAGCACCCTCTTAATCCTCTACTGAATCACGGGGAACTGGAGTCTATCCTGGCAGATACAGGACGTAAGACGAGGTTATACTCAGGATGTGACGCAAAATACATCACGAGGCACTTTTTTTGGGTGCAATTGACTCAGCAAGCCAATTAACCTAGATAGCAGCGTGTCTCTGTACGGTGGGCGGAAACCAGAGCACCCGGCGAAACCCCACGCGGACACGGGAAGAGAACACGCTAAACTCCGCACAGAAAGGCACCCGAGCCGGGAACCGAACCCTGGGGCCTTCTTACTGTGAGGCAGCAGCGCTCCTCACCGCGCCACCGCACCGTCCGCATCCACCGAGCAGTGGATTGACAATGCCACTCACTACACATTGCATCGGTGCTATCAACGTTAAACAGCGCCACCCCTATTACATGAGGATTGGGCGTTACAATCGCTTCCCCATCGCCCTTGCCTCTCTGGCTGTCCGCTCTGCGGGCCTCACGGGCTGCCCATGCCCAGCCGAGGTGTTAGCGGCTGAGGCTCCTCGCTCGGCACAAATGGAAGCTGGCAGCTCGGCACTGGGGATAATTAAGCAGATCCTGGCGTATTTTTCCTGCGGGGAAACATTTGCTGTCTTACCCCCCTCCCTTACTCCCAACACCCACCTCCTATCCCCCCCCCACACACAAACCCCCCCAGTCAACCAGCCCCTTGCCTCGCCAGTCAATACAATCGGGGCAACTTAGATTAACCTCCGTCTACGAATTAGGTTAATTAAAATAATGGTTTAAAACATCTCCAGCCATGCAATGGCCGCGCGTGGGGTGGAGAGCAATGCAGCGCGGTGGATGACCCCGCTTCGCTGTGTTGGTCGACCTGCGTTTTACCGTCAAATCACCGTTAGCTGCGACTTTATTATAAATAATGCGCAGCTTGTGTGATATTGCGTTTAGGGAGATCGCGCGCGTACTCATTTCTTATAGGACGTAGCACAGTTTCACGTCGATCTCCGACAAGACGGTGTCGTGGTGGTATTTTGGAGAAACGGGGAGTGGGGTGGAGGAGCAAAGGGTGGACAGGGACGGGGGGGGGGAGTTGTGTTTTCCGGAGCTCAGCCCATCGCCGTCGGAGAGCTCTGGCTAAAATGTATCCCATGCGTCGCGGGTACTTTAACCGCACTTAGACAGTTTTCAATGTAGACCAGTCAGCGCGTAATGTGAATGTAAAATATAAATGCCCAGAGGTGACATTGTCGTTAGGTTTTATATGTAACGGTAAACTGCCTCTAACGGCTTTTTAATTGTTGTGAAACACCCAGGTGATGCTATTAGGACGCTCAACGAGAGCCTCGTGATTCAGAGCCGATGGCTCAGTGGCGTCATGAGTCGCAGAGAGCACGGGGAACACGGTTAGTAACTGTATAAAGGGGGTTTGTGTGTGTATTTGTGTGTGTATGTTTGTGTGGGTTTGTGTGTGCGCGCTGGAGGTTCTGAGCGTGTGAGTGGTTGTGCGCGAGTTTGTGAGCATGTGTGTGGCAGACGAAGGAGCGCAGGCGGTGCATCTGCCAGTCATCTCAGTCAGGCGACCCCGAACACCCGGGTCTGTCCTTTCACCCCCTTTGCCTCAAGCCTTCGACACTTCACGTGGCTTCGGAGTGCACGTGGCCTGGCACAGGTGCCTTGGTGGTGTCACCGCCATTTAGGGGCGAATGACGGTTGTTGTTGTTGTTGTGTGCACTTAGGAAGTTGTGAGCATAAGTGGTTGTGTGAGTTTGTGTGCATGGCCTCAAATGGTTGTGGGGAGTGGTGGCTCCCCACATGAATCATCCTGGGCCCCCCCATACGTCGACTCAGCCTGAAATCAGTACTTAGTGCAGCATGTAAACAGGCCAGGTGTAGTTCTGACCACCCACCACCTCGTGTGCCGTGTCGACCTTCACAGGTTCTCGCTACCAGCACTTGACCCCGAGGTCGGTGAAGGCTATACAGCAGGGGTATCTTTGTCGGGAGATGGTGAGTTTGTGCGTGCGTACGCGAGTTGTTTGTGCGTGCCAGTTGACTGTGATTGCGAGGATATTATCGTGAGTTTATGCTTGTAAGCGCACCTGGAGGGATGTCACGTCGACTTAGTGGTGAACGGCGCTTATTGTTAATATGTAATAATGATTATTGCCCTTCCAGAGCGTTTTTCACCCGAGGGTCACAAAGCGCTACACAGAGGTGTGGAGAGAACGGCATGTCAGCAACAACGACATGTTGGTGGTGAGCGCTGAACACCACTTGCCCCAACAGTCTGTTGAGGCTATACAGGGACTCTTTGCCTTTATATGTTTTAGTGGAGGAGTGAATAAGTCCGTGTCACGTGTTTCCAATGTAACAATTAAATAAACACGAGCTTATATTTGCATCTGTTTGGGATTTTTTTCATTCCAGTTTTAACCGCGCCGCAAACGTACAATCAACTCTATCTCAGTTCAACAACAGATCATCCAATGCCTGCTAAACAATAAAAATACTGAATAAAATAGTTTGGTTTGTTAACA
This sequence comes from Mordacia mordax, assembly GCA_036362905.1. Lineage (NCBI taxonomy): Eukaryota > Metazoa > Chordata > Hyperoartia > Petromyzontiformes > Petromyzontidae > Mordacia > Mordacia mordax. Next base: position 8,495,813 of record JAZEWT010000018.1, read on the forward strand.
TAGTTGATCTTTGTTTTCATTTCACAGTCACATCAATGCATCACAACAGACACAGGCAAAGTATTAAACTTGTCATGAAATCAATACAACGGCGAGGTTATAAAATTGTAAAGTCTCTGAACGTACACACACACGCACAATGCAAAGGGTGAACACGTGTGCATTATCAATTAGTTAATTGCAGTCGACAACGGCAGCACTACAGAGAAAGGACGCGTGGGTAAGAGTCCACTCACGTGTTGATTGGAAATACACCCATTGTTAAGAAAAGCTAAGTGAGTCTGTGCAGGGGACTGGTCAGGGATAGAGGGGGTGGCGTGGATTGAGCAAAACTATGGAATAGCAGTCAGTGAAGGGTCCACCACCGCGGAGATGGAGCGGTGAATTCTAGTTAGGAGGGTTCCACTACTCACTGCTACGCGTTAGATTCCCGGCTCGGGTGCCTTTCTGGGTGGAGTTTGCACGTTCTCTCTGGGTGTTCGCCAGGTACTCGGGGTTTTTTTTTTTACCAGAGTTCAACGACATGCTGCCTAATTTAATTGACTTCATCAAAATTATCCGCGGTGCCCTGAGATGTTGTGCATTGCTTCCCCTGCTGGACAACTGTTAAAAGAGCTACATAGATCAACGGTCCTTTGCAACTTAAATCAACACCGAGTACGGCGTCGCGGTGGGGTGAGACATTGGAGTGAGGAGGCCTTCTTCTAAACAACGCAGCATTGCTTCCTTGTAAGGAGAATGCAATAAAAATCAAGACTCTGAAACGTCGCAAACATTATTTTTATACATATATACTGTGAGATCGCTGAAACGGAGTTTGTATATTGGGAGAATAATCGCATCGTGTTCATAGTGTGGTCAAGACAAGTTGGGCCCGATCCACTCCCAGTGGAGATATGTTTAGAGAAGCTTTGACGGAACCTGGAGAAGGAGTTGAAACAGACTGGGGCATCGTCATCAACATCACTGCTATGCATTGTTTGCTACAACTACAAAGTGAAGGGCGGCTAATTTAATGCCGAGTCGACCTAGAGGAGTTCTAGAACCGCTTCAAACATTCGCCTGATATTTGATGTTGAGCGGTAATCGTACTCAGGTTGACCGAGTTCGTAGTGCGCGCTAACCACTGCACTTCCGTTGCGTATAGAACGCACAACGCACGCGCACATCGCGTGCGCAATCGCATCGATGTGTTGTGGTGTGAGCTCGGTTTTCCGAGTTAGATTCCCGACCATGGCTCCAGCGTCAGGGCCGGGTGAGCACGAAACGGTCCAGCCAAGGCAACCTCTTTACGAAGCCGATCTGACCACGCTAGGGATGTATAGCAAATCACCGCCATGGCGGAGGAACGCAGCAGTGGATTGAGAGAGGACTGCACATTATGATAATTATTTTAAACATAGAGACTGGCATGCACACAAAAGTACACATATAAAATACAATCACATATGTACACACGTGCATATACACACACGTGTTATCGTATATATTTCCCGGTATAAACATTATCTAAACGCAGTATAATCAATTACGTACACAATACAATAGCACATTATAATATAATGTACGCTAGATTTAAATATATACATGTATACAGTATATTGCAGTTTGCATGTTCTCTCTGTGTCCGCGGGAGTGTCGCCAGGTACTCGGTTTCCCCCCCACCGTCCAAAGACACGCTGTTCTCAAGGTTAATTGACCTGTTGAGTAAGTTGACCCTAAAAAATGAGCCCTGCGATATAACGGCATCAGATCCTGGGCATAACCCCGCCTGGCTCACCGTCTGCAGGGATAGGCTCCGGGCCGCCCACGACCCTGTACTGATACTGACTGACAGTACATTGCTGCATTCATGTCTGTACGTACCCACATACATACTTAACAGCAATGGAGCGATGGCGCAGTGGTTAGCGCAATTGCGCTACGAACTAACTTAGGATCGAGTCCAGATCTCGGCTTAACCCCACTCGAGAAATGCGATTCGCACACTTCACCAAACCGCACTGATCATAGTGGTGAAGTATGATCGAGCAACACCTATTTTACCAACTCGACTTTATGAAAATTTATTCAAACGGTGCTTATGCGCGTACACACACTATTAATTATATATATACAGTATATATTATATTGTCCCGGATTATAAGACGCACCCAACATATATTAATTTTGTTTTGAAATACATGCAAAAGGTGCGTCTTACAATCCGGAAAATACGGTCAATATTAATTTTGCCAAAGCTAACTCCGTATATAAGCGTGTGTTTATTTAATTGTTAAATTGGAAACACGTGACACGGACTTATTCACCCCTCCACTAAAACACACAAAGGCAAAGAGCCCGTGTATAACCTTAACTGAATGTTGGGGCAAGTGCTGTTAGCGAGCACCTATAAAGGTCAGTACCACCCCCGGCCGCCTTTGTCTCCCTATTGGCGATATTCACACACCGCACCATGTAGTCATTTTAGGCTGAGTCGACCTTGGGGAGGCCCAGCATCAGTTCATACAATCATTACTGGTGTTGGTGAACGGGAAGCGAACTCGGGTTACCGGGTTCTAAGCGCCGCGCGTTAACCGCTGCGCCACCGCTCCCCACACGCACTTTGGCGGCGGCCACAGGAATCTTCAGCTAACATCGGAACTTCTCCCGTCACTGTCTCTGCACCGCCATAGGAATGTGGAGAGCGCGGCACAACACTCGCGTGGAGCTCTCGCTCTCTTAACTCCTCCTCTCTCTCCTGTTCATGCACTCTCCCCTCGGTTTTGTATTTTCGAACTTTGGTTGAATCATCCTTTCAGCTTTAAAAAAAAATCTCTCCTCTCTCTCTCCGCCTTCTCTCTCGTCTCCCTTCTCCCTCTCTCCTCCTCTCGCCCCCGGGCTGGCGGTATCGATCGGCTGGGCTCAGATAATACAATTATACACATCAATAAGAGCCTACAGGCCCGGATCATTATCTCGTGAGAGTGATAAACGATGGGATGGAAATAGTGGTCTTCGGTTTTTTCATTTCGTAAAACCCGAGGCGGCCTGGGGGACAGAGCCCCACGCGCGCCCCCCCCCTCCAACCTCCGCACAGCACCCACCCCACAGCCCCCCACGGTCCCCCCTCCACCCCCCACCTCAATATACTCGTATGTATGAACACACAGACAAAAGATCCCCCATATAGCCTTAACATATTGTAGGGTCAAGTGCCGTTAACGAAAACTTAATGAAGGTCGACTCGGCACATGAGGAGGTGGGTGATCAGAACCACCCCCGGCCGTGTATTGACTCTCTAGTGTCAATGTTTACACACTGCACTGGGTACTCATTTGAGGTTGAGTCGACCTAGGAGAGGCCCAGGACCAGTTCAAAAACCAGCCATGAGCGAGATTCGAACTCGGATTGCCAGGTGTGTAGCCCGGTGCGATAACCGCTGAACCACCACACAGACACACACACACAAAGACAAACACAAAAAAAGACACACACAAACACACACAGACATACAAAGACAAAGACCACCCCTCCCCCCCATAAAAGCTTTAACAACAGCTGTTGGGGGTAAAGACGTTATTAGCGAAGCCCGATTAAAGCTGTCACAGCACACGAATTGGCAAGTGGGCAGTACAACACCCGTCCGCCTTTGTCTCCCCGATGTTGATGTTCACACACCAGATACTAGGTATGTACTAATTTAAGGCTAAGTCGATGTAGGAGAGGCTCAGGTCCTTGTTCAGAAAATCGTCACTGGTTATTGGGCGCGAGCTGGAATCAAACTCAGGTGGCCGGGTTTGCAAGCGCAGTGTTGCTGCGATGGTCATTCGAACGCTTGTTGCGTCGCAAAAATACCGCATTCAGAGCTTGCAAACTCACCGACTTTCTGCTGTAATAATGCAAATCTATCGAATGTTAGAGACAGCAGCCCATGTTCGAGATAGGGGCCAGTGTTGAATGGCAGTAATCCCGCATCCAGAGCTTGCAAGCTCACGAGGCACTTCCTGCTATATAATAATCATCTATCCATCGCTCAGTGCGCTAACTACGACGACCACCGCTCCCCACGTACAGACACACAATGCAGACGCGTGCGTGCGTGCGTGCGTGCCGCCAGTGTTCACGTGCAGGCAGTTACCCCCCCGCCCCCCTCGAACGCCGCAGCGTGCCCACGTGCACGGGGACATCATCATCGCAGTCCTGGTGGTGGTTGCAGCGCCGCGTACTTCCAGTGCCTCATCTCATCTCATTGTCAGAAACCGCTGGCGTCCCATCGTGGGATATACCCACCATGGGACGCCAGTCCATCCCGGGCACTGCGGGCAATTTAATC
>JAZEWT010000018.1:8500851-8514806 GCA_036362905.1 Mordacia mordax
GATTTGAGACGGAGCGGTGGCGCAATGGTTAGCGCACTACGCGACCCATTCGGTATCGTTGTTCGCTTCCCGACCACGGCTAACGTTAGTGGCAAGTTTGGGGACACCCCCACCCCACTCTTTCAACAACCCACACTGACCAGTGTGGTGAAGTATGGCCAAACAACTCCCATAACCGACACGGCGAAGCTAGAATTTCATATAGCCGTGGATTTACAAAGTACTACATTTTTGCAAGTGCTATATATATTATTATATATAAAATAATTAACAAAGCATCTACTAATGTACATATGCGTAAGACAACTGTTTAGTGGCCGGTTAATTAGACCCCGCACCTTATCGTGCTTGCAGAAGGCCAGCAACCCCCCTCCAATCCAGGCCCAACCTGTCTCCTTCTGATGGCTCCGACGTCATCGCTAAGCCTCGCCCACCACCTCCCGTCCAGCGGCACATATGGAGACAGGGTTGATATCATCGCAAATGTCGAGCAGTGGAACCGAGAGTCACTCGGTAGAGTCTTTAATCGATTACTGGTGTCACCGGATATCGCTTCTCAAGATATCACGAGTGGTCGCCCGCCCCACACGGTCGAGGAGACATCGTAGGTCGCCGAACCGCGGAGGGATATGTAGCCCTTTGCTTAATACCCATCTGCGTGCAGAAAATCCGTATATGGCCTCAGAAAACCGTGTAGCTTACACGGTTGGGGCATAGCGTGTTGTTAGCGAGCACCTATTAAGACTAGATACGCTGCGCTCGGGGGTGAAGGGGGGCTCGAGACGCCCGGCCGTGTTTGTCTCCCAGTTTGCGGCGAGGCCCAGAACCGGTTCTGATATGGGTCAGCGATGTTGGCCCTAGCCCAAAGTCGAACTCGGTCGGCTGGGTTCGTGTTGCAGGGCACTAGTCACTACTACCGCTCTACATAAGTATTTATAAACACATACTCATCTGTCGTCATCATCAGTATCCATAGCCGCTTAATCCGGTACAGGGTCACGGTGGGCTGGAGCCTATCCAGACAGACAGAGGGCGCAAGGCAGGGCTATTCTTAGGATGTGACGCCAGTACATCGCAGGGCACCGGGAGAAATTTTACTCAACCGACCAATTAACCTAGGCAGCAGCGTGTGTTTGGACGGTGGGATGAAACCGGAGTACACGGCGAAAACCCACGCGTTAGCAAGTCAAATGCAGCCATTGTCTTGCGACAGTTTAGCCCCGAGAGGTGAAACCTTTTAAGTCTGTGCTCCGGCGAAATGTTAACGGAGAAGGCGCACACTGTGTCTATAGGTGCCTCTAATAGAAATCTATTTCTATTATAAAACGCTCATCGAGCTAAATCACTGCCATTGGCAGCCATGTGTAACTGCAAGCCAAGCATCTCCAACGAAAGAGGCATTCAGAGCGCTCTGCGTGATGCGAATCACTCTCAGGAGCCGATCTTGCAGNNNCCCCCCCCCCCCCCGGGGGGCTCACGTACTCGAGTCGCGAAGTAAAAACAGGCCTGTGTCGTCTGTACGGGCGGTTGTAGGGCTGGCTGGCCTACGAGGGTGGCTATTAATGAGTCAGATTTTACTTGAGATATGTCGGTCTTTTGAACAGTTGTCCAGCGGGGAGGGGTAAGAGATTGTAGTCAGTGTTAGATATGGGAGTCACAGTCGTAGAGATGGGAGTCACAGTGTTAGAAATGGAAGTCACGGTGTTAGAGATGGGAGTCACAGTGTTAGAGATGGGAATCACAGTGTTAGAGATGGGAATCACAGTGTTAGAGATGGGAGTCACAGTGTTAGAGATGGGAATCACAGTGTTAGAGATGGGAGTCACAGTGTTAGAGATGGAAGTCACGGTGTTAGAGCTGGGAGTCACAGTGTTAGAGATGGGAGTCACAGTGTTAGAGATGGGAATATTTGTTAGAGATGGGAGATAATCAGCTTGTGTTGAAGCTGGAGAGAACCGTTGAACTATATAGGTCTTTTTAACAGTTGTCCAGAGGGGAGGAATATGCAAGTTACATCTCAGGGCAGTCAGGATAATTAACTTGGGCAGCAGCATGTCTTTGGACTGTTGGAAGAAACCTAAGAACCCGGGGAAATCCCACGCGGATACGGGGAGAACGTTTAAAACCCCCACATAGAAAATTACCCGAGTCGCGAATCGAACCCAGGCTTACTCTTGCTGCGAGGCAGCAGCGCTCCTCACCGCTCGCTACTCCACCGCTCCGCGCTGCGAAGACCTTAACCCTCACCACCGTGTCGGTCACCGTAGTTGACCCCCGGCTGGCCGCTGAGATGTTGATGGAGCGCCTCTCCCCGTGTCCGGGAGAATCATCTGCACGCGCCCAGCAGTCGCGGACGCGCGCGCGCACGCGCGCGCGATGGTGCGCGCGTTGGTGCGCGCGTTGCTGCTGGCGCGCAGAGTGAATCCAGAGGAGATTCGGTTTTACCACGCGTTTACAGCGTCGTCAGTGTTTAGAACGCGGCGTGAGCAACGCTGCCGTCTCGCAGCAAGAATCAGCCGGGTTCGATTCCTGGCGCGGGTTACGCCTTTCCGCGTTGGGTTCTTGAGTTCTCTTCTAGTATCCGCGTACTCTGGTTTCCTCCTACGGTCCCAAGATATGCGGCCGAGGTTAACTGTCCTGACTAAATTGTTCTCGACACCCTGCGCTGTTGTAATTTACTTACCCTATCTGGTGGATAACTGTTAAAAAGAGCTTCATAGATCGAAGCGTTTTTATAACTTAGATGTAAGCTGACGGACTCCCATATCTACCACTGTGACTCCAATCTCTAACCCTGTGATTCCCATCGATAGCATCGAGACTCCCATTTCTAACACTGTGATTCGCATCTCTAACACTGTGGCTCCCATCTCCAACACCGACTCTTATCTCTTACCCCTACACGCTGGACAACTGTTAAAAAGAGCTGCATACCTCAACTGTTCTTTCCACCTTGAATGCAAAGTGACCGACTGAGTATTGCCCCCACATGAGTACGTGATCAGCACGGGTGACAACGTTGGTGAAACCTTGCCCGCAGTACAAGCAATACGTAACAAAGCCGCGATCGCTAACACGCACTGTGTTTCATATTCATGGTAAACTGATCAGACCGAGCTGTCATATTTTGTAGCGTCAGTCAACATAACCAGAATCGCAATTAAGTTGTGTATATTTCATTAACAGAGAGACATGTTGATTACCGCGTGCAGACTGCGTCGAATGTTGGGGCGAGCGTTAACAGATATACATAATAAAGATAAAGACCCCCCGTATAGACTCGACAGACCGTAGGGTCAAGTGCTGTTAGCGAGCACCTATGAAGGCTGACACGACGCACGAAAGTGTGGTCGGCAAGCACCACGCCCGGCCACCTTTGTCTCTATAGGTACTCATTTGAGGCTGAGTAAACCTAGGGGAGAGCCAGGACTGGGTCAGGAAATCGTCACTGGTGCTTGGTCGTGAGTGTGAATCAAACGCGGGTCGCTGGGTTCGTAGCGCAGCGCGATAACCCCTACACTACAGCTCCCCGCATAAACACACACGCACACACAGATATACACAGCGATGTTCGCGCACATATATATACACACACGGTGTGTGCGCTCACTACAAACTCATACAGACGTACTCACCGAGACTCACGCACAGCTATACACACCCGTATACACACTCATATGCACAATCATACACACTCATATACACAATCATACACACTCATATACACACTCATATACATAATCATACACACTCATATACATAATCATACACACTCATATACACAATCATGCACACTCATATACACAATCATACACACTCATATACACACTCATACACACTCATATACACAATCATACACATTCATATACACAATCATACACACTCAAATACACACATATACACACTCATATACACAATCATACACATTTATATACACAATCATACACACTCATATACACAATCATACACATTTATATACACAATCATACACACTCATATACACACTCATATACACAATCATACACACTTATATACACACCCACATATACTCATATACACAATCATACACCCTCAAATACACACCCATATACACACTCATATACACAATCATACACACTCATATACACAATCATACACATTCATATACACACCCATATACACACTCATATACACAATCATACACACTCAAATACACACCCATATACACACTCAAATACACACCCATATACACACTCATATACACAATCATACACATTTATATACACAATCATACACACTCATATACACACTCATATACACTCATATACACTCATATACACAATCATACACACTCATATACACTATCATACACACTCATATACACAATCATACACATTCATATACACACCATATACACACTCATATACACAATCATACACACTCAAATACACACTCATATACACACTCATATACACAATCATACACACTTATATACATACCCACATATACACTCATATACACACCCATATACACACTCATATACACACTCATACACACTCATATACACCCCCATATACACACTCATACACACTCATACACACTCATATACACACCCATATACACACTCATATACACAATCATACACACTCATATACACACCCATATACACACTCATATACACACTCATGCACACTCATATACACACCCATATACACACTCATATACACAATCATACACACTCATACACACCCATATACACACTCATATACACTCATATGCACACTCATACACACTCATACATACTCAAATACACGCTCATATACACGATCATATACACGCTCATGTAAATGCTCATTTACACGCTCATATACACACATACACAATCATATACACACATACACAATCATATACACACATACACAATCATATACACAGAAACACACTCATGCACACGTATTTTCAGACACGAACTCAACAAGGTGTATGCACAGATTCACACGGCGACAAACACACACTCTGGTACACACACGCACGTATACACACGGAGGTATAGCCTTAACAGCGAGCCGCTGTGAAGGGCGGCACGGCACACGAATGGGTGTTGACGGTCAGCCCCGCGCGCGACCGCCTTTGTCTCCCCAGTGTTGACATGTTACACGCTGCATTAGCCACTCGTTTTGAGGTTGTGTCGACCTAGGTATAGGTTGAGTCGAACCTAGGACTGGTTAGGATGGTTGTCACTGGGAAGCGAACTCAGGCGGCCGGGTTCGCAGCGCAGCACTCCTGACCGCTACGCTACCGCTGCCCAGTTCACACACACGCATACAGACATGCACAGAAATGCACAGCAAAGACAAAGACCACCCCCGTACAGCCTTCACACACCTTTGGGGCGAGTGCTGTTAGCGAGCATCTATGAAGGCCGGCACGGCACACGAGCGGGTAGGTGGCCGGAAACACGCCTGGCCGATTTAATCTTTCTAGAGGCGATGTTTACACATCTCAGTGGGTACACTACTCATTTGAGGCTAAGTCGACCTAGGGGAGGCCCAAGACCGGTTCAGATAATAATAATGTTTGCCTTTCTAAAGCTCATTTCGCCCGCGGGGCACAAAGCGATGCACAGAGTTATCGACAGAACGAGATGTCAATAACAAATAAATGAAACAATGACTGCAAATCAACGGACATAAAATAAAATTATTATTAAAACAAATAAAGGAAGGAAGAAGTGTTCCCGAGCAGGCACAGGTCGACAGCGCGTCATCATCATCCCAGCACACAGCAGTGAGCGGGAATCGAACTCATGCCGCCGAGTTCATAGCGCACACGCACCCGGACAACACTCCAGCGCTCACACCGAGTTCGGAGTTGCGCGGTACCACCGTCCCTCTCTCTCTCTCCTCTTTTTTTTCAACGCAGAAAATCGCGTGAATCGACTGTGGAGCTGCCCCGTTGCTCGTGTCTTCACGCGGAAACGTCTGCTACTTACGAGAATATTTATTACTCTCTGCAGACACGAGCGCAGTCCCATCCGAACCGCAGCTCTGGCGCGGGATCCCCTCGGTCTCCCCACCCTGTCTCGACCGCGTTCTCTTCTGAGCACACGCCAATAAATCCATCACGCGACGGGGGCGTTGGGAGCATTTGGGTTTTAATTTCCGAGATGGAAGACAATTTAATACGAGAGATAATAAAACATGCAATTTTATCCGTGCGGTAAAATACACGGCACGTTCTGTTTTTATCACTCCGATAACATTTCGAGAGCGTGATTTTATCGGGCTAGCAATCTTCTAAGCGTCGGTGAAAAGCGTAGGCATAGTCCAACCGACTTGTTTTGAGTGTAACAATGAGCTTATTTTGATGTATACATTCGGGTGATTTTAATTGCGCAAAGCAAGGCGCGTTGCCGGCTACGCGCCACGATATATCGATCTGTAAAACGGGCGTGATGCTGCTGGCACTGTCGTACTGTTAAAATAAATCCCACCGACACGCACCTAAACATCTCTCGACAACACATTTATGCACACGCGATGCCTACGCCAGCCACACCATCTAAACCATCGTCGCCGTCGCAATCGTGCAATGCACAGCGATGCCTACACCAGCCACATCAACACCATCGTCACCGTCGCAGTCGTGCAATGCACAGCGATGCGTGCACGACGGACACCGTTTCAACGACACGAGACGGTGAACGTAGCGACAGAGCCGCTTACTTTTGCCCGACACTCGGCGCATTCGGAAATGTCTCCGAACGAATTTTGCGAGCTGAGCGTGCGGACACCGCAAGCGCTGCAGCGTCCATTACCTTAGCCGTCGACTCCTCGCGTTCTCTCCGCTGCGCCGCCACGCAGCCGTACCGAAGCGGTTCCTCCTGTCTCACATTTCCGATGTCTTAGGTGGTGGAAATAAACGTAGGCACATTAGTTACAACAACAATAACAGCAAGAGATACGACCCCCCCCCCCGGGGTCCGGAACGAGCGCGGAACGCCTCGGCCGCACGAAGATCACGCAGCCTCCCTCCGCAAGCTGCTGCTGGAGCACAGCGTGCAGTGCGCGTGTCGGACGCGGGAAAGGAACCCTGAGCGAAGCGACGCTGGGATTTGGACGGGACACGTGTGTGTTGTATATGTGTGTGTGTGTATGTGTGTTCGGTGTGGGGATGTTTAGGAGCCCCCCTTTCCACCGGGCATTAATCACAGCTATCATAAACCTGTCCGATTGGGTCGAGAAGCGAGCTCCCCCGGTCTTCTTACTGTTTAAACCACCACCTTCTCCAGCGCGGTCGTAGCAGAGAGAGAGAGAGATACGGGGAGAGAGACGGGCAGGAACTATAAACTCAACACGGGCGACACAGTACTCACGGCCAGAAAACCAACAACAATAGAAGACACGCTTCGAGCAATGCTCTTTTTTCATATCAAAGATATCAGCTGCGGTGTCGCTTGCTCTATTGATTAATGCGCTGATTGTTTTCTAAATCATTTAAATTAATGTCGTGATTGTGCACCGTTGCATGCGCAGACTGACTCTGCGACACAGCGGCAACGCAGAGTAGTGAATGCGTCTCGACGTTCGTGTGGCGGGATGTCGGAAGTCCGATCACGAGCGCGATGCCACGCGCGTCCCTCTGGGCGGCGCGCTCTGTGCAGCAGCACGTGTGCAACTTGCTCCAGAGATGGGGAGCATCGGTTCGACTCGGCTCATCGCAGTGCGTCCTTCGCTAAAATTAAACGTCTCCCCACTTCTCCACCCCCCTCCTCCAGCACGTGGTCTACAACACACGATGCTGGGGCGACTGATGTTAGCGAGCACGTGCTAATTAACAGTGCCGGCGTTTTTTCGTATTCCTAATATCGCAACAGGTAGTGATTTGAGTCTGGATCAATTTAGGGGAGGTCCGTAATCGGTTCAGATGCTTCCTGGGAGCGGGAATCGAATTTGAGCTGCCGGGGTTGGTAGCTAAGCGCCTTAACCACTATAACTCCGCTCTTCTCATAACACACACGTACCGTAGCTAAACACACATCCGCTGCCCGCTCACTTTGAAAATTCACCTTCCAGTGAGTAGGTTATTATTGCACTCTCTTACTTTCATTGTATAATCATCAACTACGTTTCCGTATTTAAAATCGAGCGGTGATTCTGCAACGATATTATTCGTATAATGCCTACGATAATAAGTAATGATGCAATGCAGAGGCTATGTATATATAAGAATTACATTTAAACCAAAGTATTCGCTTGTTTACAATTACAAGACTAGGCTCACGCATTAACAGATGCTGTGACCTTAACAGTAAACCCTTATTTTCCGATTAATTAATGTTTTTCCATCCGTATTTATATCTCTAGGGCGGCACGGTGGCCCAGTGGTTAGCGCTGTCGTCTCACAGCAAGAAGGTCCCGGGTTCGAATCTCTCGGCTCGGGTGCCTTTCTGTGTGAAGTTTGCATGTTCTCCCCGTGTCTGCGTGGGTTTTCGCCGGGCTCTCCGGTTTCCTCCCACAGTCAAAAAGCATGCTGCTGCATCGGTTAATTGGCTCGCAGGCTAAATTGCCCCCGCAGTGCCCGGCGATGGACTGGCGTCCGATCGTGGGTGTATCCCTGCCTTGCGCCCTGTGTCTGCCGGGATAGGCTCCGGCTCACCGTGACCCTGTATAGGACTAAGCGGTTTCAGACAATGAGATGAGATGAGATTTATATCTCTTTTCATCGGACCGCATAATAGTGACACAATACTCAGCCTCGGACTAACACAGTGGCCATAACGTGCATGTGAAGTAGTTTTCAATCCACTGCTGAATGGGGTCCTTTTCACGCCGTATGGGGGTTATCTGACCATACTTCACCACGGCAGAGCCAATGGCGTTTGAACGGCCTTTAGTTTCGCTGGTTACAGATAATTATAGTAATAATGCACTCATATGGTGGGTGATATTATACCTAGAGGACAATAACAATCGTAATATTATTTTGTATTCATGATGGTTATAGCGCTGACGAAGGCATTGTGCTCTGAACCGAGGCTGCTGCACCTCAGTTCAATTCCAGATCCACACCAGACCCCTCCCCACTACACTTCCTTACCGATTCGCGCTCACCAGCTTGGTGAAGTATGGTTGCTATCGTAGTCCGCAATGTAACCTACACTCGAACGAATGGTGAGCCGCATTGTATCCGTAGTTACACGGAATGAGAGACTTGACAAACAGCACAGCCACACAAAGAACTCAGTCACAGATCGCCCGAGGAAGCCTCCAACGTGGGACGCGAAACGTCGCGAAGGAGAGAGGAGGAGCGATCGACGGGGCTTTCCCGAAAGAGCAGCTTTTGGAAGCAATCATGCATAGAGCCGTAAGAACCTACATCAGTAGCCATAACTGTCCGCCTGTCGTCAATGTTGCGTATGTGATATCATTTCAAATTAACGCGGAGTTTTCTTGCACACGGTTTAACATTTAACACCGAGTCCCCATAGTTGTAGATTTTATTTTTTTACAAATTGCGCCTTCTTCAGTTTAATTTTTCGTCCTAATGCAGTGCTGGATGAGGGTCTCCACATATCTTACCATGCTTGTCATTGTGTTGGTCAGCATAGATGTGTAGTGGAAGCACAAACACGAGGACCATACGAGTATAGTCCAGCACAGATGCCGGTACACTTCTCTCTGTGGAACAACCCCATTCGCACCGCAGTCTATAGAACCTGTTATACACTTGCAGTACTATCGAATCTAAAACCCCGCTTAGCTTGTGAGATCTGACAGGTATGTGGGCGCGTTCCGGCTGACTGCGCCATACGCCCGTCACCTCGGTCACCAATATCACTGAGTGATCAACCCTCTCCCCCTGCTCCGGCAGCCTCATTACAATGAGCACATGAGAAAGGCGTTCATAGAACAAAATACGTTTATTAAATCAAGTTCAATTTACATTGCTGTACACGTCCAAAGTTTTGCTGTAAGACAGATAAATTTAGTAAAGGTGTTGCCATCTTGGAGATACTATAGAAAACTGGAAATGCGACTGTGCACGTGTGCAAGTTGAGTCTTCTTTTATAAAAACGACGGTTACAAAGAGAGATGTTCTCCAAAACGATCGTTTCAATGCACGGGAGGGCGGGGCGGGGAGGGGGGCGCCTGGCCGATATGACGAGGTTAAAATGAGACCTTGAATCCACATTGGGCGCCTGGATTCTGGCGGAGGAGGGCCCATGGGAGGGAGGCACCACGCAGTCAAACAATGATCGCCAACCGAGCCTGTGATGCACACGTTGCTGCTTGACACGTGACGGAACATGCGTGGGAACGCCTCAACGCCGTGACATTAAGCTGGAAGTAACCGTTGAAGCTGTGTAGCTCTTTTTAACAGTTGTCCAGTGGGGAGGGTTAAGCAAGTTAGTAGATAACTTGGGCTATATCTGCTGGTCTATCACAGGGTACCGGGGGGATTTTTAGTCGGAAGGACAATTAACGTGGGCAGCAGCACGTCTTTGGTCTGTGGTAGGAAACCGGAGTGCCCGGCGAAAACCCTCGCGGGCAAAGGGGAGAGAACGTGAAAGCGCCACACAGCAAGGCGGCACCCGCGCTGAGAATCGAACCCGGGTTCTTCTTGCTGCAAGGCTGCAGCGCTACCCACTGTGAACACACTGTGCCGGCGGTGCAGCTGTAGAGTGTGCAGGCTGTGCAACTGCAGCACGCGAGCCTGGGCGCTC
The DNA here is from genome assembly GCA_036362905.1 of Mordacia mordax. Taxonomy (NCBI): domain Eukaryota; kingdom Metazoa; phylum Chordata; class Hyperoartia; order Petromyzontiformes; family Petromyzontidae; genus Mordacia; species Mordacia mordax. The sequence continues at coordinate 8,511,557 of JAZEWT010000018.1, forward strand.
TGGCGGTGGGACATTGGGCAGGGTGGCGACGAGAGTGACATGGCTTTCCTCGTAGCAGACCACGTGTCTTACACCACCACCCCACAGTACACGCGCGGCAGCATGGTGCGGTACACTCGTAGCTTTACGCTCAGGGATCAATTTCAGCCGGCTCCGTCCTGTGACACATCTACGGGCGGATCTCCGCTGACGTGCGGGTGACGCACGCGAGGTTGTGAACGCTCGCGCCACGATTGGTGGAGAGACCGCACGTGGCCAGCGACGCGTTGTGACGTACAAGGCGTGCTCGGTATGTGCGGTGCCCCTTGGAGAACGCGCGAACCCACACTGGACATCAACTCACCCGTTGGTACCATCTGACGAGGCAAAACCCAATCGGCGGGTTTTGAAGAGGTCAACATCGTGATGGACTCATATTCGGACGTGACAGCGTTTGGAATGGGCATCACGTGTTCGGTAACTTTTATCGGCCAGTTCGAGAAACGTGAAAAACAACGGCGAACAACGGCCATGAAGGAGCAAGGAGATCGGCTCACATGCGGGAGTTGCACGGATCGTTGCATCGTTAGTCCGTGAGCGACCATGATCGATCGTGATGGTTTGGGGAGGGGCCTTCATACAGCAGTCGATGGATAATGGCTCATAAAGATGATCACTTTCCAAAGCTAATTTTTAGGGAAAGCAGTGTCAAGCGCTCCTCCTCTATCCTTCGCGACTGTTTGCTTCCCACGTTGTAGGGATCCTCAGGCGCCCTGAGACTGTGTCTCAGTACTCAGCACGTTTCAGAATGGCCGAGAATGCCTATAACGTGGGAGATAAATACGTTGGGATGGATAGAGAAGTAGCGCTCGACACGCCGATCCAGAAACAGCAACTTTGGAAAGCAATCATCACGGATTGAGCCGTGAAAACACATACAATTGGCTCATATTGTTAATGCTGCTGACGACAACAATGATGTGACAATGAAGGTTTGCCATCCTAGGTGGTACGAAGATCTCCCCTGGGCCGTGGACCAACACTGTGCCACCACAGACAATTCCTTCTCACAATGAAGGGCAAAAAGTCAGTGCCAATTAGCTTGGTAGCACTTCCACTCCATTCGGGCCTTGGTGTGGTGGATGCACACCACCTATATGGTTTAACGAGACTCCATATTCCTCCTATCCCCCTTTTTATTTTGCCATTGCTCGTTATAGAAATATCCGCAAAATAAAATTGCAAGATTTAATTTGCCAAAAAAATCGATTGCAAATCAGTGACGTTATGGGTTTGCGGGAGGTTTCGTCGACTGATGATGTTTCGGCCCGGTGAATATCAAGAGAAGCCTCCAGCGAAACGCACGCATCTGGCGGCAGAGCGGTTGGGCGTGCGGGCAGTGCAACTGCACCAAGGGGTTCTGTGGCCCCAAGGGTCAGAGAGGAGCCCAGAAACAAGGGGGAGGGTGTGGGCCCTCAAATACCAATTCTCGCACCGGGGCCCAATGCCAATCGCGCCGCACCGCCGCACGCAGCCTCGCGTCGCGCTGTTAGTTACAAAAAAAAAGCCACATACAATCCAACAATCCACAGCGGGCCGGGAATTCAATTGGAAGCCTCATCGAGTAGACAACACGATCCCTCGGGAACGTTGGTGGTGCGCAAAGGGATTGGATAGGTAGCAGGCAGTGGGAGGTCTGAGCGGTAAACCGAAATCTTTCATCAGCGACGACAGACCCACCCCAATGCGGTTTTACATTTTGTACACGCTTTTTTTCTCCCTTCTTTAACTAAGAAATAATTTAACTAGACAACACGTCCCTACGTAATTGTTTAAGAAGCATGCTATTAACAAAACAAAAAAAAACCACACACACACCCTTCCATCTCTCTCACTCTCGCCAGTACTAAAGTGACATTAACTTGTATATTACAACAACTGTACTCTCTCGGTTTGTTATTGGGGAGGGGGAGAGGAGGGAGCAATGTCACAGCAACACACATAGTGTGGAAACAAATATCTTTGTTTTCCTTTTAAAAAAAAAATCTGACGAGAAGATAATATGGACTACCAATCAGTAGGCTATACAACATCTCTTTTTTGACATCATACAGTAGTAAAACAATGTCTTCCCTCCTTTTCCGGAAAAAAAAAACCCATCAAAGTCATTTTTGTAGATACACGTTAAAAAAAGTTGCGTGTTTTGTTTAATTCCGACGTGCAAGTAAGGACTGAGTTGGTCCTTGGATGGTGCCCAAAGTTTCAGTTCCTCCGGTCGGCGCATCGGTCAATCGCATCGCGGGTCCACGGCGGCTCCGCGTTCAGCACTTTTAAAGATTCCGCCTTTGCGTGGTGTCGACAGAGGAGCGACAGCGACAACCTCTCCTTGCGCCGAGGCTCCGAGCGCAAAAGGCGATGGCGAAAGTTTCCACGGTCGGACAAACGAGGAGGGAGGAGGACGAAAAAGTAGACGCCGGCGGCGAGACGAGACGGCGGGACACTGTGTCCCGTCGACGGGTCCCGTGTGCGGAGGTTGCTACCCCCAAGCTCCGCCGGCGTGGGTTGGTGGGGTTGGGGAAAGCCGGGCGCCTGCGAAGTCTCGACGCCGGTCCTTGAGAAAACCTTGAAGAATCTGCGAAATAATAACGTCCACATGTGTGACCTGGCGCGGCGTGATTTATGAGCCGCTCCTCCCGCAAGATTTATGCCGAATCTCCTTAATTAACAACCGCTGTCCCAAATTGTTTTCCTATAAGTGTTGCGAAATTCGCCAAACGTTAAAACGTCCCAGGCCCACGGGCTGGGGCGATCAGGACTTGATCCTCGTGGAATGCGATTGCATATTTAGATTTTAATGCCCGTTTAGCGAGGGCCCGACACAACTACGAGTATGCGCGTTGCTTAAGGTATTTTACTTTGTAATTTATGATTCCTGGCACGGGATTGATTTAATGCCAAAGGTATTGGTTCGAAGAGAGAAAACGAGTCAGAGGTGCGAGAAAACCACAGGAGGGTAGGCGGAAGGGAGCCACGCAATTAGCTGGTGACAACATTTGCCATATGTCGCGTCCTCTATAGCACGATGTTATCGGCCAATCAATGAAGGGTCTTCAGTTGTGGGAGGAAATCGGAGAACCCGAAGGAAACCCACGCAAAACAGGGGGAGAACACAATCTCAACACAAAAAGGTGCCCCAGATAGGATTCGAACTGCTTAAGGCAGGACCTTGTTTCCAACTACACCACCCTGCCGCCCGAGTGATGAATAATGG
>JAZEWT010000018.1:8531590-8544539 GCA_036362905.1 Mordacia mordax
CGCAAAATGATATTCATTTAATCAACCCCGGAGGGATTAAGGGGCTGAGTCAATTTATCCATCCACTAAACGTGAACTCACAACCTTCCGACTACGAGACGCTCGCCTTGCCGCACCCAATGAAAATACACCAACAACAAAGAAAAAAGAATTTAAACCACAACGGTCATAAACGAGCTGCAGCGAGTGCCCCGCTTCCTCTGACTGGGCGACGGATTCTGCCAGAAAAGGATTCTCTCTCCGGGCGACCGCGTGTTCACGGATTCTGCGATGAGGTTGCTGCCCCGTGCGGCGTCGAGCCGTGTTCGGAGAAGACCCCACGTCCAGCCGTGTCAGGAGACGCGCGCGGCCCAAGGGTGCCCGGGGAATTCCACACCAGGCGGCGCGCGGTTTTATTTCGCCGCGGGCTGGAATCGCGGCCTCGAACGCGGTGGTAGGCGGGCACGTGCGTTCGTGCGCACGTCGTTCGTGCGAACGATGGCGGCCGCCCGTGAGCGCACGGGGAACGGAAGAAGGGAGGAGGAGGTGCATCTCGCAAACGGCGACCGCCAAACACCCCGACGACTCCCGTTTCGGACGATGACTCAAGCGCTCCGCCGCCAAAACTCCCAGCCGTACTGACACATCCAGTCTCAGTTACTAAAAAAAACAACCCCCACGCACGCACGCACGCACGCGCAACGTAACTTGGTATTGGTCAATCATCCCAATGCTGGAAAATTACTCTATTGGGATTACATGCCGAAATATCACCCCACCTACTGCCAAAAGTTTGGCAGGACCCTCCTCAAAGTGAGTCTTGAGGCTCAGTGAGGGCTATCCTGGGTAAAAATGTGGAATAATAGTAATATATCCTTCTTGGCTTCCTAAACGTGTAAACTTTACATGATCCTGGGTTTAGTAAAAGAAATGTTGATATCATCTTTTTCACGGCTCGATGTTTTTTATCACCTATTTTATGCCCTCCTCTAAATTACATCCATCAATTGACTGTCAATTAAACTGCTCTGATGTTGTTGCTTACATGCATTTTCTTCAAAGCTTAGATTTGTAACAAAAATATTATTATTGTTGATTTGCCGTTTATATGTCGTTGTTGTTGTTGCTGACATGCCATTCTCTGTGCAGCGCTTATGATCCCAGGGTGAAAAGCGCTCTATAAGTGCAATTATTATTATTATTATTACGAGAATTGCTCCACATAGCTGCCCTTTGGGGATAGCCGTGTTCGGCGTTCCTTCCCTCTCCTTCGCGAAAATTTGCCTCCCACGCCTGATGATGCCTCCAAAGTGGGAGGCACAACGTCGCACAGGAGAGAGATGATTAGAAACACTCGACACGGCTATCCCGAAAGAACAGATATGGAGAGAGCAATTCTCATCATATTGATGATTGCTTTCCAAAGCTGCCCTTTGGAGTAGCCGTGTCGAGCGCTCCCCCTCTCTCCTACATGACGTTCCACCTCCCACGTTGGAGGCGTCTGCAGCTATCGAGCAGTGAAAACTTACATCTCACCATGTTGTTCCTCACTTCTAATCCGATTGTGCTCCGGGTCACGTGACGGTTCACAGTATCCACTTAAATATCTCACAGTGCAGCGTAACCCTCCACGTCAATGGCACAAGGAATTCGACAGGCCGGAACCACTTGTGATATGGGGCGGCGTGGTGGTGCAGTGGGAAGCGCTGTCGCCTCGCAGCAAGAAGGCCCCGGGTTCAATTTCTGGCTCAGGTGCCTTTCTGTGCGGAGATTGTGTGCTCCCACTTCCCGTGCCTACGTGGGTTTTCGTGGGGTATTCTGGTTTCCTCCCACCGTCCAAAGACACGCTGCTGCCGAGGTTAATTGGCCTGCTGAGTAAATTGCCTCCCCCTCCCCCCCCAAAAAAGTGTGCATGGCGATGTACTGGGATCACATCTTGGGCATTCCCCTGCTTTGCGTCCTGTCGGCTGGGATAGGCTCCACCTCCTCCCGCGACCCTCTACATGATTGAGTGGGTATTTATAATGAATGAATGAATACTTTTGATATCTATAAGAGCAACACAATTGATAATGCGCCGCACAAATTCCACGCCTGTTCACAGACAAGACACCTATACGGAGGTGCGGCGCGGAAACCGAGGAGAGTGACGGGGAAGGCAGACATGCAGTCAGCCAACGCCAACATTTGCCAAACACAGCGTCCTATATATTACGATGTTATTGGCAAATTCATGAATGTTTTTTTTATTTGGGGGCGTCAACGCGAGAACCCAGAGGAAACCCACTCAGAAGATGGGGAGAGAACATATAAACTCCACACAGAAAGGCACCCGAGGCGGGAATAAAACCGCCTTGGAGACGACTTCCCTTCTCTCAGTGACGTGCAGAGGTTACTGTTGCACCACCACTGGTCCACAAGCTAGGTGGCAGAGCTTTTTCACCCGCCCTGCAGAAATAATGTACGTGCCATGACGGTCACACTGATACACATGACATTCTCATTAGCTGGAATTTATCAAAATCCAATGCAGATCGAAACGTCACGCGATTCAAACCTTAGGGCGTTATTGACGGCTAGACTAACACGATCAAATCCGACTGCCCGGATCAAAACCCAGGTTCTGAACAAAGCTGTCTTGGGGCCCATAACCTCTGAGCAACCCGGTGTGCATCTCAAGATCCAGAATCTTGTCACGAGCATCAAATCGGAGGGAATGTCCACGTTACATCTACACTACTCCCCCTCCACCCCTCCCGTGCCTCGATTGCTTACGCCAAACAAACATGGTTTCCTTCTTACACATTCCACACGGCCTTATTCTGGCGTAATAGCATCGAGCTCATTCCGCCAGTCACTCTTCCACACTCCAACAGAAAATGCTGCCGCACAATGTCTCTATTCGTCAAGTTAATTTCGACCAGGCAGCCGAATTCTTGGGCTGTGGTCCTTTATTCATCATAGTACCTATCGAGCCAGATTTTAAAATATATATCGCGAGATTGTTTGCCGGAATAATTGACAAATTGCTTGTGGTGGGGTAAAGTGTGGGCACCCGATTCAATCTAGCTGGCGTGGAAACGAAATGCAGACAAACCGGCGTAAATATATACACGGATAATTTTGTTGCCAGCGTTTGCTGGAAGTTTTTCAGCTTCGCTTATTCTAATATAACGTGTCAAAACTAATTTAACGTGTTTCTCAGAGCTTGCACGGCAGCTGTTCGCAATGGTTTTAAAAAAAATCGAGCCTTCGGGAGACACGGAACTGATGCCGTTCGACTCCGCGACGGATGACGGAGTCCGTCGCGATCACCATCGCTGCCCGACGGGTCGCCGGCCACGTGTCTCGCGTGCACCGCAACGAACGCCGGCTCCTTCTGCGTGGCCGACAGTTTTCATTTTGTTTCATTTATTTCCGTCAGCTTTCCGTAGCTGTTCTCTCGTGCTTTTGTCAGAACGCCCAATGACGCCTCCAAACGTGCAAGGTGAAACGTCGCGAAGGAGAAAGATGGAACGCTCGACGCGGATATCCCGAAAGAGCAGCCGTTGAGAGCGATTCTCATCTCGTCGCAAGCCCTAGGTTCGCCGAGTTCGATTCGATCTCCCGGTGCGGCAGTGGACGATGTGGCGCGCGGTTCCTAAACCCCACGCCGCGTCCCTCGGTGGCGTGCGTGGGCGCAACCGCAGTTACGCCATCGGTGGTTCTTGCCGCGCCGGTGTAAAGCGCGGCTGCTCCCGCCCTCCTCGGCCGTGGAGCGGTAGCCAAAATATTTCCTTAGAAGGGCCTTCGCCAGAGCTTCCTCCGGCGAAGGCGCTTTAGCCAGCGGCGAGCGAGCAGCTGCGCGGATAAAAAACCTACACCTCTCGCGTCGCTTGTGCGCCGCGGTGGCCTTCTCGCGAGAGAGAGAGACGAGGGCTTCGCGGACTGGCGACTGAAATTACAGCCCAAACACAAAAGCGCGGTTACACCAATCGCTGCCACCACCCACCCCAAGGGATGCTTCCAGGGAGAAAACAGCCGCAACCATTTGCCGATCTGGCAGTAATGGGATCATTCCTCTCTTCGCCTCCCACTCTCTCGTTCTCTGCCTGCCTCGCTTGCTCGCCCCTCTCGCGCGCGCACGAGATATATATTGTCCTCTCTCCGTGTCTCTCAAGCCGTCTTTAACGGTCTGACATAAAGGGAGAGAGAGAGAGAACGAGAGCAGTAATGACACTGAAAAACCAGCTTCCACTGACAACGCTCTGACCGCTGCATTCCTAAAGGGCAATGTCAGCTGCCCACAGTTTCATTTTGGCTGATTGCTCTGCTTAATGCAAGAAAACAAAATTGGGAAGGAAAAAAAATATACCTGCACTCGCCACCATACCTTCGACTTTCAATAATAAAGTAGTAGTCAGAGCTGAGCCCCCCCTTGGCAATAATCGGAAACCTCGAATAAATGCCAGCAGATGCAAACGAAACGCAACCTTGCAAGCGAGCTCCATCAGTTCGTCATCTATCCGGGGCTTTGCCAGCCTAACAAACGCACGCTCCCTTCTTTATTGTACAGAAAATATGGAAAATTGTAAAAGTTTCCAAATTATTATTTTCATAAGACTCGGGCGCATTCTGAGCTCCCCCCACTCCCACCCCACCCCCTAACACCTCCCACCACTCTCCAAGGAGGGGTCCTTTGCACACACTTGAAATGAAAAATGCACGACTTACACTTATTTCAAATGATTGGTGTTTTTTTTCTTTTTTTTTCTTTTGCGCACTACATCATCTGAACAACAAAACAGAGGGAATCTTTAAAAAAAAACACCTTTCCCAGGCCTCCCCCGATGCAGCCTGGCTCTTCTGGGTAGCGCTGAGGATTTTGTTGTTGTTGCTGCCTCTGTCTCTCGTCGCACAGCCTTCCTGCCGAACTGGTTTAAATCGGGAGGGCCAAGCAACAGCATGGGAAAGGAAAAACGATGCTGAGCGGCACGGTGGCACGGTGAGTAACGCTGCTGCCTCGCAGCAACAACAGCCCTGGTTCGTTACCCAGCTTGGGCACCTTTTTGCGTGAATTTTTCATGTTCATGTCTGCGTGGGTTTATGCCTGGTATTCCTGTTTCCTCCCACAGTGCCTAGGTTAATTATCCTGACTTAATTGCCCACGGTGCACTGAGACGCTGCAACTTGCTTACACGCCTCCCACACTGGACAACTGTAAAAAAGATGTCCGTAGCTCAACGCTTCCTGCTAGCTCAAGTAACAATCGACTGACGTCACAACAATCCGCGAGCATGTCCCCCGCAGGGACGCGAGCTGGCAGGTGGCACAGGGAGGCTGATCGGTAACCGCCGTAGTGGCAGTGGGGGCCATTGAGCCACCTATGTTGACTGACTGGCACCACCAAACTGGTGCCAACGTCTTTAAATCGCCAGTAAAAGCCTCGCTCATTATTCAACGCGTGTCACCCGACAATAATGCCCGTCTTCGCCAGTTGCAGAAACTGGCACCGCTAATATGGACTGGGTCAGAAGTCCAGACCCATAGAAAAAACTATGTTATAATAACAATACAATAACAACATAATTTATAACGCACACAAATTCCACACCTGGTTAAGGACGACAGACATTGATGCGATATTCGTACGCGGACACCTGTAAGTGACTATTGCTTAATATTCCCTATGGGTCGAGACTTCGGATATACACTGCATCTCCCTTCGCGCGCGGTAAAGATTTTGTGCCGTGGTCCATGGACCGAGCTGGCGCTGGATGCGACGCCATCCCCTAATCTCTCTTGACGTCCCCTAAAATCCTCCGACGTCCCCTTGGCATCGCGTTCCCACCGGGGGATGTTTGAAGCAAATAGCAGAGCAGCGGCCGGAGGAGAGAGGGACACAGTGTTTGCGGTTCCTCCTCCCTCCTCCACGCCGCTAATGTTTCCCACGCAAAACGCAGCAGATACCGCTTATCGCCGTGCAGGCAACTTATTAGCGATGTTTGCTGCTGGTTGCTTGGGGGTTTTGTGTTTTATTGTGGTTGTTGTCCCTGTGCCGAGCAACCGTAATTTATTCACGTAAAATCTGAAAGCCTCGTGATTCTGTTCTTATGACAGATGCCTGCCGCTCTGCCTACGTGACGGGATGTGGCATGTGGTATGTCAACCGGGTTGGCCGGTCAGTTGCGGTGCAAATCAACACCGAGAGTCACTTCCAACGTAAGGAGCTGGGCACGTGCTCGCTATGACCGTAGAGAAGCAGGAACCTCTGTTATCCGTGATGATGAGCAGCTTTGTGTCACATGACCTTTGACCTACGCAAAAAATGTTTGACTGAAAAATGTCGCCGTGTCTTACTTTTTAAATAATTTTGTAAACTCGCTTGGCATTTTCTTGCTACTTTTAATTCGAGGCGAGAGTTGGGAATCTTATTTTGTGAAATGAAAAAAAGTCTCGGCAACATGTAGGGGACTAATGCAGTCTTTTGGAGAGGGAGGGAAATTGAAATCTTGACATTTCATGGGCATTTTCCAGTTTCTGTTTCATTTAGAGAATTACTAATTTGTCTGTCTGTAACCTAAAAACCACCATGCATTTGAATAATGCATCTGTTTTTCCACTTAAATATTTTTTTTCGAAGGGGAAAGAATTACGACAGAATCATCTGTTTTCACGTCGGGCAATGCATTACCTCTCTTCTCCCTATCAATCGGACAACTTTTTGCAAATTGCTGATACTTATGGGTAAACGCTGCCGGTGTGTGGGGGGGGGAGACACGGTGTGCGACGTCACTCGTTGCCAGGCAAGACTTACTTCCCCGCATCTCGCTCGGCCGCCTCTTGGCACATCTCGGGAGTGAAATGTGGGATCGGGAGTGTGGGAACCCAGGGGAGGTATGGGGGGGGCGATCGGGCTGCCGCGCAGGGAAGTAAAAACGGCAGAAAATTGCTGCGTGGGACCGATACGGTGAAACTGATTAAAGTGACTCATGGCTGAGCGAGCTTGCAGGGACATTTGGAAGGGGCACGGATCAGAGTCAAAGCTCGGCACAAAAAATGTCAGGATAAAAACACTCCCCCTGTTTTAGGGGCCAAAAGCGCCGCGGCGATTCCTCAAAGTGCTGGCGCGTTCACCATTGTACACCTCATTAAAGCGTTGTATCGATAGCTCTTTCGTTATTATCGTCATCATTGATTATCGTTATCAGCCACTTTCTATCCGCTGCTGGATGAAGAAATCTCCTAAGCCGTCACACCATCCATCACTGTCAAGCGGAAGCAACTGAACACCGAGCACCTGAGCACGAGCCGATCTTATTGCTCCATCTCGTCGGCGGACGAGCCCCCAGGGGTGCGTTCCGTCCTTTGTTGGCCCTTCCATCGTGAGTCCCAGCCACTGGCCATCATCTCACCTAGCTCAAGGGCTCTGCCCAACATGTCAGTTAGCACGAGATGCTTAGCAGTGGTAACATCTGCACCTCACAGAAAGAAAGTTCTGCCCTAGGTGGTTCGATTCCTAGCAAGGGCGCTTTTCTGTGTGCAGTTTGTGTGTTCTACTCTATTCTACGTGGATTTCCTCCGGGTTCTCCGGTTTCTTCTCACAGTAAAAAAACCCCTCAATAATTGGTCAAAAATATCATAATATAATGCAATGTCTGGCAAATGTGGGATGAATGTTGGTTGCCTTCCCCTCACCTCTCTGTGATTTCCTCACACCTCTATAATGATGTTAGTAGCCCTGCGTAAGGGCGTCTGTTAAATAATAATTAATAATAATAATTTGCTCTGTGGTCAATATCCAAAAGATATACAAGCGTTCTTTAAAACTCCTTGCGCTGTGCTCTGGAGCATTGTGAGTCGAACACAAACCCACGTCTCGCAAATGATCTCTCGTCCCACGGCCAACGGATATTCCAGACGAACGTCCTCATGGCAGCATTTGCAACCGTTTGGACCGGTTTCAACCTTGCGGGTGTCATCATCACGTTGAGACCTGTTGAGACAATGCTGTTACACTGCCAGACGTTATTAGGCGGAAGCCATCGATCCTGGCTGCGCGGCGTTTCAGTTTAGCTCACTTACACCGTCGATGCCAATTGCGCGTCAGCGCCTGCGCGAGAGGTAGAGATGGCCACGCATCATAACACGCGTCGAGCCGCCGTAAATCATCTCAGCTGACAACAAGGACGTGCGCGGAGACTTTCCCATGTCGGTGGCGACAAACGGCGCCTGCCCCCTCCGCCGTCGGGCCGCCGGTCCCTCGCGGTTTCCATTGGGGTCGCGAGGAGCCAGGCCTGAACCGCTGAATGCAGTTCTGTGCAGCGCTTTGTGACCCCTGGGTAAAAAGCTCTCTATAAATGTAATTATTATTATTACATTTGTGCGTTCATTTGCTCGGGAGTAATGAGCTCGTACGCGTTCGCTATTACCCGATGGTTCGTAAACACTTGGAGTGGTAAACTTCCGCAGGTTTGATCTCTTAAGCAGCTTTAGAGCCAAGACGGCCCCGGTCACCTCGAGTGTTTGCTCTGCCCCGCGAACCCAGCTCGGACAAACACGCACTCCGCGTACGCGCACACGACTGCACAGCCCTACTCACGCGTGTGCCGGATCACCGCAGACACTCTCGTCTCCACTAAGCATTTTGCTTTTTTTATTGTTTGGTTTGCGCGGCAACCTTTATTTCTGCGCCAGTCGCAGACAAAGCGGGATCACGATAGCATAACAAAAACAGAACACGTGTTTGTCAGTTTTGTGAAGCGCCCGGCCTTTGAGCACCTGTCACGCGGCGATTACGTCTCGCCGCCTGGCTCTGTTCGTGCGCTCAACAAAAGCACTCGGAAGTAAATAGTTTGCTCAGGAAGCCGCCTATTTGCGGCGCACTTGTCCGAGCGTCAGTCACGCCGTGCGGAGAGTTTATCTCTGTAACCGGCCGCCGTTACTGTGATTCCGGCAGCGCGCTGAGCGGCGGTCCGGCAGCGCGCTGCGGACCCGGCCACTCGAGTTCGATTCCCCGCTCACGGTCAACACCGGTCACGATTTCATGGATCCGTTGCAAGTCCTCCCTTCAAAACGATTACCTGGTGCGGCATACAAGCATCGTGACTAGGGAGACAAAGGCGGCCGGGTGTGGGTGTTGCCCACCCACCCCCTCGCATGCTGTGCCGGCTCTCATAGATACTCGCTAACAGCGCTGACCCTACAGTCTCTTAAGGCGATGCGGGGGATTTTTGTGTGCGCGTGTGCGTGACCGCGTGCAGAGCACAGCGAACAAACTTGCGGGACGCGAGCGAGCGTGGTGGGGGAGGCGGCTGCATTACAAACGGCTCCTTTTCAAATCAACAATTTTGCACGAGGCCGATAGCGTGGTGCGGGTTTCTCTTTTTTTTTAATAGCCGGTCCTAATTTCATCCCAAAGTGCAATAAGTCGGGCCGCAATAAAAACAATATAAGATCGGCCAACCGCGTGGAATCGATTGCGAGGCACGAGAGTGGCAGCTGTCTAATGAGTGTTTGTCTTGGCCACCGAGATGCCTCCCACCCCCCACCAGCCTGTCGTGACCCCCCGAGGGACCAACCTGCATCTCATTTTGGGGCCTCCCTCGGATTCCCGACCGCCCACTGCTCAACCTCGGTGTGAACCGGAGCTGCCCCGCCTCGTCGTCACTCTGAGAGGCCGGTAAACAAAAAAACCCTTCCGATGAGACGGGGAGATAACGGAGAAAATGAAGCTGTAGAGAGATCCTTTCCAGAAGGCCACGCCACCGCCGCAGCCATTCGCAAGGAGAAGTGTTTTTGACACCGGGGTCAGTCATCGTGTGCCTCCAGGTCGGCCACAATTAGACGGAATCACTCGGCCACTGAACCGGAGGATGAACAGTCGACTGTTTGTTTCTTTAAACCCGATAATTCTCGGCAATTTGGAAGAATCTGCGTTCGTTTTCACGACGTAGCGAGTGTCCCGTGACGATTGTTAGCGTTTAGACTTAACCGCACGGTCGAATATTTAAATCGGCGCGCGATTGAATTCGTTTGACGGCACAGTCACTAATATGCTCGCGTGGATTTTTTGTTCGTTTCGAGCCGAGAACCGATTCGGGGTGATCCCCAACAGCGTTCGACGCGATCGCCAGAATCGTAGCCAAGGCATTGGAACCGACTCTCGACGTTGTGAGCACCGTCAACGCGGCTAGCGGACGCACGGAGGTTGCGAGCGATGGGATGCGCGCGATACAATCTGCATATTACTGAGAGAACGCATCAGTGTCGACCGGTGACATATGAACCGGTCTTACCTACCCCCCCCCCGCCTTCATAACCCCGCGTCGACCAGCACGGTGAAGTATGATCAATAAAACCACGTGAAATGGCAAAATGGCATGGAGTGTTGAGGTCGTCATCAGTCGGTGAATTGTACAAGACTGTAATGTTTTTCGTCATTCTTTATTAATTGTTATTCATCAAGTGTGCGTTTATAGTTGTACCCACTCTACTCAAACCACCGTTGAATTATACTCCTTTAAGATTAGATACTAGACGTTAAGGGCACCCAGTATTATTTGTTAATCTCGGCAAGAAGAGCTCGTAGACCTCAGAGCTATCACCGCAGGAAGCATCTGAGCGGTCTTGTTTGTCTACCCTCCACTCAACGTTTGGAGTTTGACATGTCCTCTCATCCGACTTGTGACACGCACAGAAACCACGCGGTAACCTACGGGCGTTACCTTTCAACAGGTGGTAATGTTACCCGAGATTTGTTAACATCTCATGCACAGTTTTCTCTGGTGCGTGCTAAGAAACCGCTCCGAGCCGCATAACCCGGGTGAACCGTCGAGATAAGGAGGCTTCTTTGGGGGCAATTATTCGGATTCTGGCCTTGTAACCAATGTCTGCATCGGTGGCAGATAAGGCTGAAAAACTCCATAATTCTCCAGATGCGTCTCATGCTGTGATACAGCAAATAAAACGGGATAAAAAATGAATGAGAGCAGAAGAGAAATCAATTGACCCCGGGCTGTGGATTGGGCCAGAAGGCTGATAAAGTTGTGGGGCTTGGGAATGTTTGTCTGTCTGCGGCCTGCAGATAAAGGGCTCTGTAAATGAAACATCTCAGATAAATACGCGGGGGTTAACTGTAAATGAAAGGGCCACCGTGTCATTTCTAGGAGACGAAGCCTTGGAAGGAATTATCGCGGATTGCTGTAATTACATTTTCGTTGCGAAAAAAGACGTTTAATCTTTCCAGAACCTTCCACCTCAATACGAGGAGTCGGCGCCGCCATTAACCTAGTGAGATAATTGCAAAAAGGCTTTTAGTGATTTGGGTCAAAATTTGAATTATAAAGAAAAAAGCTGAATACAAATGTGTGCCTTTTGTTGCGCTTAATCTGTCCCAAAGAGACGGGAGAAATTCTCATTCTCCCGCGTGCGTCGCCAGTCCAAGTGACGTAACAATACGTTTACACCGCCGTTAATTAAATAAATCACCTTCCGATGCGCATCTATCGCGTGAGCGTGAAATATCTCTGTCCATTGGTCGCTCGATCTTCCCAAGTTTGTGCTCACGGGCTGCGTCTGGTCAACGCCACAGGAAGACCGGGACTGGACAATTGATTGAACGAGGTGTCGACAGGGATCCAAGTTTGTGCGCCTCGTGATCAGTTATTGAGTAACCACAGTAAATACAATTTATTACGCGCGGGGGGGGGGCAGGCGGTTAGCCGGTGCCAACGTTTTACAAAACAACTGCATCCTATATATTATGATATCAACTAATTAATTAATGAGCGGGGTTTTTTTTAGGTGCGGCAAGAAACCGTAAAATGTGGAGGAATCCAAGCAGAACAGGGTCACAACACACAAACTCCACAAAGGCACCTGAGGTGGGAATCGGACATTCTCGGGCAGATTCTTCTGTTTATGAGGTGCGGATGTTACCGCTGCCATTAAATGCACACTGGGATCAAAATTATGAAATAAGAATGTAGATGAGTGCAAGCTGGAGTGATTTTGAACGTACTGACATCAGTTTTTCAAAGCTCCATGTATGAGAATTGTACTTAAGCCTTAATTGAAAACCACAAAAAAGCAAGTGGGATGAGGACAGGACAGGATAACCGCTCAGAGTGATAGCAGCCGGCGATCGAGACCGGCGACGGATTGGCAGCCAAGGGAGAGAAACGCACACGACAGTACGTCCACCGCGGAGATGGAGCGATAAGATCGCCACGTGTGCAGGATTCGGACAGCTCATCACGTTGCCTTACCATGAAAAATTGTGACAGCTTGGCGAGGCTCGTATCCAGTAGTGGATGGATGGTAGTAAAGGATAATAATTTAATTTAATACCCAGAGTGCTCTTTACAAAACGCTGCATAACTCGCTGCTGGGTTGTTACACATATACATACTTCCTGTGTACATGTTTTCACTGTATTCTTCGGGATATGTGATGCTCCAGAAATTAAGAAACACCCGAAACTTGTACCCGATTTCATAAAGTTTTAAAAATATGATTACACACACACACACGTACCCAGTACACACACGTGCCTAACGGATTCTCAGACGCACCCGTACATTTTGATTATTAAAAGCTGTCAATATGGAGAACACGGCAACAACAACCACCATTCGCCACTAAGTGGCGGTGACGTCACCACGGTCCTTGTGCCAGGCCATATGCACGTTGAGGCCACGTGAAGTGTCGCAAGCTCAGGTCGCAGGACAGACCCAGGTGTTATGGTGTGCCTGACTGAGATCTCATCTCATTGTCAGAAACCGCTGAGTCTTGTACAGGGTCGCAGTGAGCCGGAGCCTATCCCGGCAGACACAGGGCGCAAGGCAGAGATATACCGACGATGGGACGTCAGTCCATCACGGGGCACTGCGGGCAATTTAGTCTGCAAGCCAATTGACCCATAACAGCAGCATATTTTTTGGACTGTGGGAGGAAACCGGAGTGCCCGACGAAAACCCACGTGGAAACG
>JAZEWT010000018.1:8549958-8574151 GCA_036362905.1 Mordacia mordax
TGGGCCCCCCCCCCCCCTGCGCAGTTGCACTGCCTGCGCTCTCACGTCCAGAGCTACGTCCCTGCCTGGAATAACTTTCATTTGCTAAATTGGGATTATTCGTGGCAATAACTGCCTCTTGCTGGCAGACTAAGGCTCAAGGTGGTCGCTCTTGCAAATTACATTCCAGATGGTTTCTCGAATTTTCACCTGTTTAAACAAATTTAATTTGAAACATAAATTGCCTGAAGAAGACCCAAACAAAGCTCGACTCAAAAATTAAAAATTCCAACACTGCCAAATTACATCTTGCTGAAAAAATGCCATGGCCAATCCACTGCTGGATGCAGGCCCATATGCAATAGCTGTGCAGCCAGCGAAGGCAGCGGGCTTACTCAAAGTTAAGAATGTGGCACAAATCCACTGACAGGGAAAGGCATCCGGCATTAGACTCATCTCCAAATGCATTTCTCCTCTTCGCTTCCATCTGGTTTGTTATCGGCATTAACGCATACACACAACTATTCGCGCACAGACTGAGAGTAAAAAAAAGTGTATCCTGTGATTTGATTTAAACCACGGCATTTTGTGACAGCAACAACTTATATCTGCTTTCCACGGCTCAAGCGAACGCCCCCCCACACACACACGCACACAGCTGCAACATTGCAAAGGAGCGATGATGTATCCTATGTCCAGCGCCTTATCGGCTGAGATAGGGGCCACAGCAGTGTGCTTTGTGTGCAGGGGCCACGGAACAAGCAGCCATCTACTCCCACACTCCGTTTCAGAGCAAATGTTTTAGATAATCCTTTCCAGAACATTCCGTGGCCGGGCTAGTAGAGGCCAGGCCATGCTTTTCCAGCGGCCTCACCGGCACACGCAGGCTAACCCGCACGTTCATCTGTACGCTGGCGGCTGGTTAACGGTGCCCTGTTCGAAAGCTGGTTTGCAAACCAATGGCAGCACGCCAGTGTAGATTAACACAACTTCCATGGCTACATCTCCCACTCAACATTTTACCGACGCTGCCAGGATGGTCTTGAGAAGGGGATTACCAGCATTACATAGATATTTATTATTACAGCAGCAAGTACTCAGTGGGCATGCAAGCTCTAGATGTGGGATTCCTGCGACACAACAAACGTATACATGTAAGGCACTATCACTAGTGTACAGGCTAGGTGCATCAGTAAAACCCTTATAATGTGCCCTACGTAGTTGTCATTGTACAATTAACATTGCAATATAACCTATAAACAGGACTGTAACAATTATATTCTTGGGCTCACAAAATTATGGTAAGATGGATGTGGTATAGCGTGCCAAAGTAATTCCCCTGAAAGACTAATCCAGCTGAAATTAAGTACTGGTCAAATCAATAAATGTTATATTGATGCAAAAGTGATTGAGCAAATGTTTTAAAAATGCAGTAACATGTTTTGAAATGAAACGTGGTTCTTTAGACGCATCTTCAAGGTACCTTGGACAAGTCACACCCAAAATGAAGACATTTTGTCACGAATGGGATGTAAAAAGGTGTTGAATGACATTGGAAGCAGACAGTCGTAGTTTCTCGGGCATATCAGGAAAGAGAAAATTTAGAATCTGGTTACAACTGGGAAAATGGAAGAAAAGAGATATCGTGGACGACAGAGATTGACTTTTGTCAACAGTGGACATTCTTAGAAGTTCAAAGAGCATAGATTTGTGTAAGAACATTGTCACCAACGTCCTGTAGGATATGGTACCCAGAAGAAGAAGAAGAACATGTATTGGACTGAAAGAAGTTTGTCATGGCTCGATCTATGATAATTGCTCTCCTTAACTGTTGTTTCATAAAAGCCATTTCGAGTGTTCCTTGTCTTTCCTGTAAGACGTTTCGCCATCCACGTTGGGGGCAGCATGACTTATATCTCATCATCAGTATAAGAAGTACCCGTTTACTCCTGTATAGGGTCGGGGGGGGGGCTATCCCTGGCAGACATAGGGTGCACGGGCGTGTCTTTGGACGGTAGGAGGAAACCGGAGAAGACAAAATCCACGCGACCAGGGAGAGAACACGCAAACCCTACCCAGAAAGGCACCCGAGCTAGGAACGTAACCCGGGTCCTTCTTGTTGTGAGGTGGCAGTGGTACTCGCTGCGTCACCGCTCCACCCCTCATGTCTTGTTCTGTTAACATTTTGGAGACAAAGGATCAGTCTTCTTTCTCCAGTGAATTGGCATCGAGTTATCGGCAGCTTATCACAAAGAAAAAAAATCCATTCTGAAAATCTAAGTGCACTGTCCCCCGGGTGTTGAGGAACGAATATAGAAGAGATCTGTACTGATGATCAACAAAGAAAATCATCCGAGGGGCCTATTAATTTGTTTACACAGCAGAGGGCACACTTTCCTCCGCACGCTACTATGACATTAATACGTAGTGTTAAAATGTAGCCGAAATAAATATCGGGGGAAGTGCGATTTTTTTTTCGTGCACAGCCATTGGTGACCGCACAGAGCCCATCGCCTCGCTACGCTTGAAAAAACTCAATTTAGTCATGTGTGGTTAAACTTCGGATTCAAACCTCGGATTCCCATAGGTGCTGGATCAGTGGTTTGACCTCTCAGCTACCTGGGTGCCTCTTTAAAGGAATAGTATTAAGAAACGCATCAATGAAGGCTTACTCACTGCCAATACAATTCGTTGGGTTAATGCCGTCATGAGCCATTCATGCTCGGCAACGACGCAACAATGTGTGTACCTGCCAAGGCTCGCTATGTAAACATTGACACTGAGTGTTTTACGAATCAATCGCTCCCATAAATCTGTTAGCATGAAATATATATATTACTATCCCCCCCCCCCACAACCAACGGAAAGGAGAAAAAAAGTTGAAAAACAAAACCGTTAAAATATATACTTTTTTTTCATCCCCTTTCACTTATGCCGTCAATCAGTACAGGACCGTGGCCCAAAAGAGGGTAAGCTCATTTTTCTCGCAGAACGTAAGCAGATGCGAACACAACATCAACAGTTTTATAAATGAGCCAAGACGTAAAATAAACAGATGCCTCTGATACAAAGCGCTTATTTGTTCAAACGCGAAAATGTTGACGGACGGCTTCATTAAGCGAGCTGCTGACCAGAAACTCAGACGCGCTTGTTATTTTTTCTTAATGGCTACGCAAACAGCAGACGGCTGTCACCGCAGTGGTGTTTCCTTTTGTTCCGGTACACAAAATCTGTCCGCGTAGGTCAGGGCAGTCAGTATCAGTACCCGCTTAAACGGGGGGCCGGAGCCTATCCCGGCAGACACATGGCGCACGGCGGGGCTATACCCATGATGCGATGCCAGCAAAAATAATTGCATTTCGACAACATTAACGCTTGTAGATCGGAAGGCACACGTTTTATGGCAATTTACTTTGCAGGCCAATTAATCTAGACAGCAGCGTGTCTTTGGACGGTGGGAGGAAACCGGAGTACCTGGCGAAAACCTAAGCGAACACGAGGAGAGAGAACACGAGGAGAGAGAACACGCAAACTCCACACCGAACCGGGCACCGAACCCGGGGCCCTTCTTCCTGTGGAGGCCGCAGCGCTATTCACCGTCCGATTTCTAAAACTCGGAAAGGTACTTACCGAAGTACTCGACACAGCTAACCCGACAAAATCAGCGATAGAGAGCGGTTCTCAATGATGGAGCCGTGACAAACCTACATCGGTACATGGGTACTCACCGCCGAAATGAGTGCTGACGCATTGATGCTCATCGTGCAGTTACGAGCCCCGCGGAGTGAGCGGTGGAAATTCCACGTTTCCGTGGCCGGGGGCGAGTCTCTACATACGATTAGACCCACAGCGTTTTGCTTGCGAGCCAGCCGCTCGACTGCTGAGACCACTCGGCTGCTGTATGTGTACACAACCATCTGTGAAATTACACACGGCGTGCTTCAAGCGCTCAGGAGCACGGGCGTGATTCTCTGATATCGTGTATCATTTAACCAAGACATCATGTGCGTGTTATTTTAAATAATTCTTGCACAAGAGGGCTAAGACAAATTACAGAACTAAAACCTCTATTGTTTGAACATTCGCTAATTTGCTTTGGAGAATTTACTCCACAGATATGTATTTATAATCTTCCACTGTGGAGGTGCTCAGGTTTCATAAGTGCGAAATCTCTTTCTGCCAAAGATCAAATAATAAAGGCACAGCACTGGAATTACTTGCTCGTGCCACTGCTGGCTGAATGACTCCTCTAGAGCGGGGCGACTCTACAGAGTATTTGGCCCACGCACACCGCGCACGGACAAATATATCAAATTGTCAAAAAAAAAACCCTCTACAATGAAAACTTCAACGCCACACGCTTGGGGAGGCATGGCGTAGAGAGGGCCCACAACGGTTTCTCTTCCATTATCTGTGATCACACAGATGGACTCTACTGGTTCACGGCTGACACAGAGAGCAATTCACCAGGGAGGCTGCCCTTCATTTGGATTGTCCCGGCCCCGGCTATACAAGTCAAATTAACTCCTTTGTACAGAAACCCAGGGCCCGCGCTCCGTTATTCTGCTGCTCTGTATTCAGCCCGTCTCCCCGCCTGCGAACATGCCTTCTGAGACTTGGGGCCAATTGACGGCGTTTGATTTGCTTAAGCACTTAATAACTACAGAGTGGATTAAACTTATTTGGTTAACGTGCTTTAACGACTTAGGATCTCATTGCTTTACACTTTCGACAGCGACGCCAGTGGCCATCCCTTGACCCCGCTGCAGGACGGAGAAATTAGTTTTATGTCCTTTTTCCATCCTCCCCCCTCCCCCATCGCCTTCCCCCCACCGACCCCCCACTTCCCACACCCCCACGATCTTGCACCCCACCACCCTCCCATTTTTTAGTCGCCACACCATCCCCCCTTTGCAAGCCAAGTCCCCTATTCATCTCCCATGGGCCTGTCAGAGGCATGTAATTAATGATGCTGGGCACTGACCCGCCACACTTAAACAAAAATCTGCTTTCTAAATAATGCAGGTCTCAAATGGACGCGAGCAGAGAGGCGCGCTTGCCTGCGAAAACGAACGCTTGAGAATTGGCATCTCGTAAAGGCCTTCCTGTCCGAACTGTCTCGGACCCAAATATTGCCTGCGTCTCGTCCATTTTGCATTTCACAGTCAGAGTTATGCAGCCCGGTGTTCTTGACATTTCTTCAATGTGTTTTTTTTTTAGGAACGTATGTAAATAAACCGAGATGCCCCTTAAATTGAATCGGCAAAACATGGCAAAAAAGGAGAATCCTCAATAAGTCTTGAGGCTCGATGTATATTTCTCGACATTGTCAGCATTATTAATACTATTTTAAATCAATGGGCGCAGGTGCCTGTGTACCGTGCTACCAATGCAGCGTCCTCGGTTTGAATCCCAGCCACGGCTAACATCAGTGACATCTGATGCATACGTGGGATCACTCTCTTCACTGACCGGGTATAAGCAGCGTGGTCAAAGAGGCCCCATGACCAATAACAGTTTGCGGTTTGGGGGGGGGGAGACCTTTTTCCAGCAATGGAATGACACCGCCTATAAATTATTATTATATTTCCTGCCGTTACTGTAACTGGAATCCCAGTCTATCAGCACCTAATACCATTTTTCCAACACGCCCATGAGCGGCTGCATTTCACAAACGGTCCTGCGCAGGAGTGCACTGAGCGCTTGCTCCCAGGGTAGACCAGTCTGCACAAGCCCACAGAAGACCGCCGATGATTGAGTGCATTGCTCCATAGTTGGTCTAGAGTTAAGTTAATAATAATTATATATGCGCCGGCACGCATGTGTGCGTAGAAGGCAAACAGATGAGGCCCGGTTACGCTGCGGCCAGTGACCTGTGAAGTCTTGCACAGTTTGACAAAAACAACCACGCGTTGGAGAGGCCGGAGGAAGGAATCTTTCACGGAGCGGAGAATCAATCGCCGCGCCGAAGGATGGCGATTCCACGGCGAGCCGTTCAGCTCCCGGTTTGAAAATCGACCGATGCTCGTAGAGTCAAGGATCAGCAGCTGCTGGCCGAAAAGCAATCCGCTAGTCGGAGCTTCAGAGAGCCCATCTATACGGGGGGGTTGTTCGCTTCTTCCATTCTTGGGGAGTACCCACGCTTTAACTCACCACACGTGACTGAAGAGGTGGGAGGGAGGTTTGAACCGCCGCGCCGGGAGATGAAATCGAACCGATGATCGCCCGATTACAAGTCCAGAACAGTAACCGTTGGGCCACGGCAGGAATAAAATGTACACTTTAGTTAAGAGACTCTCTTCTTGGCGAAGATAATTTAACAGCGTCGTCCAGTTCTCATTTGCTATGGCTGTGATTAAACGATGCGTTATAGCCGCTACATCCCTGGGGCCTTGGAAACGAAAAAAATCTCCCCCCCCCCCGTGTAAATTGAAATGGCCCACGATTCCGTCTTAACACCTGCGTTGCTCGTACGAGGACACACACGCACACTTGTAATTAGCTCTGGAACGTACCACTTTTTGCGCAGGGGGGTTTTAAAGGCTACAAATATCCTCAATCCTGAGAGTCAACGCCAAAGCGCACCCATCCAAGAGCAAAAGGCTTGTGGCGAAGTGTGCACACTTTATAAGTCCGACTTGTAACAAAATCTATCTATAAATATCTATCGCCCTGATTGGGGGGGGGGGGGTTACTTCAGCTTGGTCCGTACGGGTCAGTGACCCCGAAAAATATTCCTACGCCCGGCAAAGCACATCTAGCACACCGCTCACTTTGGCTGTTGTTACCAGTCACGCGTCACCAAGCCCCAAGTTAAGCAGTGACCCGGGGGGAAGATAACCGAGATAGATATTAATCCTTGGCGTTAATAACGCATGCGAGTTCATCTCCTTCCCCAGCCCGTCCATGCCCCCAGCTCGTGCCCATCTAAATACCGCACGGCAGCGCTTGAATCACGCGCAGGCACACAACGAAGATTGTTGCTACGTGCCGTTATAAGTGCGTTATTGACTGTCGTGGGTTCTATTCCAGGCTGAGTGGCTCGCAAATTTAATCTGTGCCTTACATCTCCGTAGCATTGGCTGCGCTCTTATCTGTAAACTGACAGCTTCGCCCCTTGTAAAGTATTTTGTTTTGACTGAGTGCGCCTCTGACCGGGACGTGCCAGGTCAGACGGAGCATTGCCTGGCTCGCTTACTGAGCTCACAGCGACATAAACTCGCTCGAGGTCTCTCACTGCAAGCGATTCCTCCACCACCACCCCCCCACGAAAACCTCTCATCTCTGTGGCTTTGATCGGCAAGAAAGATGCAAGAACCGAAAAGGCGAGTCGGAAACCAAGGGGGAAATCTGTTGTTTCGCGTGGACACTTTAGGGCCCACTCAAGTGCTCTGCTGCATGCAGAAAAGGTTTGGGAGCGGAGGATTACAACAAACAGGCTCCATATATGGAGACTTGCGGTTGTGTCTCCCCTGTCCTCCCGTTTCCCTTTCTCTCCCCCCTTTCCCTCAAACCTCCCTTGCCCCTTCCTCCTCCCTGGGAACAGCTCGCGCAACAAATGCCACCACCCCCAGCCTCCCATCGCGACGCGCGGGGGCGGCGACGGGACGGAGCCCCGAACCGGCCCCCACGCGCGAGGCACTCGCGGGCCCGACCCTGCGCCAGAAGAGCCGGCGCCTGGCAAAATACGGCACCTTCACGCGGTACGCGGGGTTGGCCGAGCCACCTGAACGGAAGAGACTAAAACGAGCGGCAACTGAGCACGCGTAACTATTGGGACGCAATCTGGCACCGCGGCGCGTTCAATTAAAATGTCTCCGCGCTGACGCAGCAGGAGCGTTCTTTTGCCTTTTCCGATTTCTGTCCGCGGTTCAAGTCTTTGGCACCGTCTGGCATCGTGGGGGCGCAGGTGCTCAAATCGTCACGCGTGGAGACGCGCCGACGCGACGGGAGATGGAACGCGCGCGCCACGGAATGTTCGCGGGCTCGTGACGTCGCTCCGAGCGACGGAGAAGGGCAGAGATGGGCATGGGGCGGCACGCTGAGGAATAAAAACGTGCGCGAGAGCGGGTCCACGGAGGAGACGGAGCAATGGAACCGTCTCTTGCGCGCGCAGGTCCCGGACGGATTATTACATCGCGTGCATCGCGAGAGCTGGCTGCGGATTCGGGGGGAGGGCCTTTATCTAGCAGCGGACTGAGCCTGGCTAACAATACCAGTCGTACCACCTCACGTACGGGCATATAGCTCGATTTCCGTGCGTGGCCGCCGCGGCTCTGGGTGATGTAACGCGCGGAGCGAAGAGAGGCGGGGTGGGTTGTTTTTTTTTAAGAGCGCCTGGACGAAGCGCACAATCCCCAGTTTAATGACTTGGCAAGCCCCTTTCGGATTCCCAGCTGAGCTGACGTGGGGCGCGCCACTCACAGAGCAATTTTGCTAATGAAGAGAATAATCAGCACATTTCACAGTCTGACTCAGCTCTGAAGGCTTGACTGCCCCTCAATATAGATAAAGTGATTTAGCACAGGCGACTGCCCAATTAGCTGGTAATGGATTTACAGCCCTTTAAATTAGTCAAGTATTTGTTCAGAACTCATTATTTTCTCTTCTTCTTGCCAAGCTATATACTTTTTGGTGGGATTAAATATAGAGGCATGCCAAACCTGGTGGGCACAAAGCTGGTAAATTGCTCTTAATTAAATGTTTTGCAACGATTATGATTTGTTGTACCTTTTATATCGTAAATGTCGACGTTTAGATTTTGTCATTTTATTGTAATGAGCGAACTGTTCTCCGGATTTCTAGCTGCGATTCGATTTTTAAAACGTATTTCTTCAAGAAATCGCAATATAAGCATGATATCATAGCAAGCTTGCAATGATAAAACCGGGATTTTGTTTGTGCTGTGTGCACAACTGCTTCCTAATTGAGACTTTGTGCACACAACAGAAAACATGTTTACGTCCCAAAGATAAATATCTAAAGAAAACAAATTAACGCCAAATAAATTGGCATCGCATACCCCAGTGTCTACAATTGCTCACTGATAATGTGCAACATTGAAACAATATCCTCTGCCTTACGCCCTGTGTTTCCGGGATAGGCCCGGCTCACCGTGACCCTATATAGGATTAAGCGGTTTCAGATAATGAGATGAGAAACAATATCCAGTCGCATTCTTAAAAGCACTACTTGTACATTCTCCACTTGAAATACCAAACAATGTATCGCTGCAATAAAGGTATTATCAACAACAGCCACAATCAATCCACTGCTGGATGAGAAGGCAGCTGACTAAATGAATAAAATCCACCAGATTCACCAAACAAAATAGGATCGTGTCAAACGTAACAATTTTCCCCGAACACATATTGACACAACGATAATAATAATTGTTTATTTTTAATTTTCCACGCGGCAGCAGAGAAAAACCGGAACGTCCCTCCTTTTTCCGTGAAATTGCGGCCACTCCACGGCGGTGGTGGCTGCACGTATCATCTTCGAGCCCGCCGAGTGATCTAATATCACACGGGCAGAGCCCTGAAGTGCCTCCTTTATCACCCCCGTAAATCATGCAACCCTTCCCACCCCACACTGCACCATCGCGCCCCCAACCCTCTGCTCGCCTCCCACCCTCTCAAACCCTCTACCCGTCCCACAGACACAACAGCACTTGATTACACCGAAGCCCTTTTCCAGATTGATACAGGATTGAGTGTCTCCAGCCATCTCAGCCGAGCTCTCCATCTCAAGACTTCCAAACTCAATTGGAGAGCGAGGCATTCGTTTAGGGATAATAGGTCCAATTCTTCTCCTCGTCTCGGCGTTTATTATGTAAGTGGGAATCACTTAGCATGCACGCTGGCTTCTAAATGCACACGCGTGTCTGCTGGCGTATGTGTTTTAAGGCACCGTTAAATGTTAGTTTGTATACTAGTACTGTTTTTAAATTATACATTTACACTCGTGGAAAGATAATACGTTGATTCATGGATATTTTTGTCTCTAGCGATTAGCCGATTATGCACTGATATCCCAACAGTACGGTGCAGCATACTTTCCAAGATAATTTTGACGACTGAAATTTTGACATTTATGAGTCCAGCTCTGTGGGCCCTCATTGGCCACTCGGGGCAGTGGCATAGCTATCGGATGAGTGAGCAGGCGGTGGGTGCAATTGCATCAAACTGAAGACCAAAGCCCAGAGCTGCCGAGACGCTGGGCTACGGATTGTGGGGGAGGAATAGAATCAGACAGCGCAGGCCACGTCATTAATTCCACCAGGGCCCGTGCCAACGACGACGTTAACCCGGGGAGCTCGGCGTACGATTCTGCAGTCGCCCCCTCTCCCCCCCAGGGTTCAGTGAGGTCATCGGTATCTTCAGCCGCGTCATACCGAATGTGTCTTTAAAAGGGGTTTCCAACCTTCAGGGGTGGCTGTCATTTTTACGGGGCCACAGCATTGAACCACAACATTTTTTTTCGTCCGTCGCGTTACCAATCGCGACACTCGACCAACATACTGGGACTGGGTTACACCGTGCGTGTGAATTTCCTTTAAGTAGTAATAATTATCGGTGTCATTGAGATGTAGGTGTTTCAAGGCTCGATATGCAATGAAAAGCGCTCTTTTGGGACAGACGCGTCGTGAGTCTCTCCTCTTTTCTTCGCGACAATCCACCTCCTACATTGGAGGTATCGTCAGGCTAACGATTTGAATTGTGTTTTTTATTGAGGAATTCAATTTCGCCGGCACATCGTCGCAAGCTCTCGCCGTGAGTCCCCGTGACCCCCTCCCCCTCCCCCCGCAGGGCTCACCGTCAGGTGCTGGAACAGCCAGGCCCGCATGATGTTGGTGGCGACCTTGGGAAAAATCCCTCGCTTCTTCTGCCTCTTCTTGTCCTTGTCCAAGTCGTCGTCATCGCCCGTTCCTTCAGACGCGACGCTGTTATCCATGCCGTCGCCTGCACGAGGTGGGGGGGGGGGACGGAGCGATTAATAAAACAAACGTGCCAAGGTACCTCCCGCGGGACAACAGTAAATAACAATAATGATCGGAGTTGTTTATGGCCCTCCAACCAGTTCTACGACTCGACACGGATGCCAGCCCCGAGCAGAAATGGAACTCAGGTTCCCGTGTTCGTGGTGGGGTGCGCTAACCGCTGTGCGATGGTTGAAGGGTGCGGATTATTTATTTGTATTTATTATTAGCGTTGGTGATTACGACAAATGCTGTCGTGTTATAAAGTGACGGCAGTTTTATGAAACTGCGGTTTCATGAAACTGCGTGCGTTCAACACATCTTACACACCAATGCATTATGTGTTGGTTATAGAAATGCAAACAGTAAAAATAAAAACGATAATTAGAATTTTGTCATTTCACCAATGGACAAAGAACTATCTCTGTTTGACCATATTTCACCACACTGGCCATTGTGGATTTACGATGGAAGGAGCCTATGGTGAAATTTGGACGGTCACATACCACCGACATTAGTCCTAGCAGGGAATCAAACTCAGTTCTCTGGCCGGCTTTCTATCACAGGGCGCGAAACCAGACCGAGTGACCGTGGCTCTCACCGATAAAAACCGCGACCGCCAAAAAAAATGTCAGCAACTAATTAAATCCATCGCTAGCTCCGTAACAGCGATGCGGCCATTCAGCTCCGGCGATAGATGCCCTGTTGGCAGCGGGAGATAGTGGCGAGGGCCAATCAAAGCGCCGCCTCGCGTCCCGCCACCCCCGTTTCTCGCTCCCTTCGTCGGACGCGATCCTCGCAAGCAACTGGGCAACGCCCGAGGGCGGTTGGGGGTGGGAGCGCAGCTATGAACCCCGGTTCGCGACGAAACGTCGCGCGTGCGTGCGTGCGCGCGGCACCCGGAGTGGGGTGCATTAGCAGCGGAGGGAGCGCCGAGGCCTGCCTAGCGGCAGCCACTTTCCCCCTCTAGCCCCGGGGCAAAGCCAAGTCTTGAAAGTGACTGCCTTCGGGCCTTCTAAATTATGGAGCAAACCCCGCCTCGAGGGAAGGAAATGGGCCCGGGCTGGCGCTCCCATAACTTTAACCTCGGCCGCAGTCGCCAAGTATGCTCCGCCATCCATTTAGGATAAATAGCATCACAGAATTAATATTTAACAGCTCCAGGTTTTTTTTTGCTTTAAAGATAAAAGCAGCTTTAGCCTTGTGACAGGCTGAAACTTATGAGGAAAGGGGGCACAAAAGGCTGTTATGATGAAAGTATATGGTTTCAACATGAAAGTTAAAATGGATCTGCCTTTGGGACCGTGCAGACGATGCTGTCATTTTGTCCGGAGCTTTATTTTGTAATTTAAGCTAGGACGTTAATTAGGACAATACTCGCAAAGCCGTGGAAAAGCCCACATCTAATCACTCGGTTGCTGCATACTTGTGCTCTGTAGCCTAGGGAACAGTATAAACCACATGGCCCAGAATCCTTTGAATCCATAAAGGATAAGTCATCAAGTCACGCAAGGAAAATACAACTCGTCCAAATATTGCTACTTCTGCTGTTCAAATCTGTCACGCCACATTATCGCATGAAAAAAAAAACGTGCGAGTCCCCCCCCCCGCCCACATTTACAAAACGCGGAAATGTATTTCGTAAAATCTTTAGGTCTTATTTTATTGGCATTCGCATTTCTAAGCGATACGCTACCATTGATCGCACTCATCAGTGTGTAAATTATCCCAGCATTGCGTCGTTTTCTTTTCATCACAATCACGCCTACACCGCCAAGCCCCCGGGGCAGCCAAGGCCGAGGAGAATGGGCACTGGCGCTGACCGAAGCTCGGGCTACGTACGGGAGAGAAAAAAAACGAAAAGGTGGAGAGAAAAAAAAATTAGAGACCAATGCCGCCTCCGCAAACAACTGTGGAGGCTCATTAGAGATGGAGGCACGGGCGCGGAGACCCAGGTTTTCAGGCCGGGCTTAGATACCGCGAGGAAATGCCGCGGGGCAGGTCCGCGCGACGGCTAATGGCTTCTGACGGCCGCCTGGAAACGTGGACGCGGTAACCCGCGCCACCGCCTCCGAGCCCCCTTCCCCCCCCCCGCGCCGCTTCCCTCGCGACAGGCACGGGAAATGTCAGAGTCTCTGCCCATGGGGTCCCGGGGCCGCGTGCCAATTAGAGGCGGCAGCGGCGCAGCAGACACCGCGGGTGAGGGCCGGCCGCTCACCCCTGCGGGCCCCCGCTATAAAAAGCCGGTGCTCACTTGACACACAAACGTCAGGCCACGTTTGAATATTCCTCCATGCAGATTAACCCCATTTCCACTGCCCTCCCTTGCCTTCAATCAATCAATCACTCGCTCGCTCAGCCGACTGCGCGCTCGCGGTTCTGTCGCTCAACGCCGACGTTTCTCCACGCGCCTTCAAGGAAATGACTCAATGTCGAACGTAGCCGGAAGAGACCCGGAGCTATTCTCTGTGGGTGCTGCGAGCGCACGCCGCGCCCGCTATGCCACATCTCAGCGATGGCTTTGCTGCCGTCGTGGCCAGACGCAGAATAAACGGAACTCCGACCCTGCGATGCGATGACCGTTGATTTTGAATTAATTTGCGTGTAACTTGTATGCTATCGCTGCCACTCCGATCGTCAGTTTAAATCTATTAAACAATTACGCGCGCCGTGTGCAACGCATGTTATTTACACAATTATGACACTCTCTGCGGCACACTGTGCGAACGCAGCACGGCCGTAATTAATACCCATCGACGACAAACTTGCCTTCATGAATCTCAAAAAATCCTCAATTATTGTTTTTAATTCGCCGAAGCGCACTGCAGCGGGACGCAGACTGATGGCGTGTGCTTTTCATTGTCGTCGAATCGCAGGTTTTGACGGTGGCATCGAAGCGATTCCAATGCGTGTTCGGTTTTGGCAGCACAACTGGAGCGCGCGTCTGAGAACCACATAGGTCTCTCGGACCTACCATATTTTCCTCAACCAGCGCCTCCCCCCCCTTACCCCCGCCACTTCTACACTCGTGCCGCGCATACCGCAGTTACAACCACACAGCGGCAAGAGTGAAACCGCGTTCAAAATTAAAAAAAAATCTTTCTCAGAGCACCGGGATCAAACTTCCCCGTGCCGGGCCAGAAGGGCCTAACGGCGTGACCACCCTACCACGGGCCGCTCGGGGTTCATGACCCTCTTTACCCCCTAGCCGTACCCCGGCCTCACAACACCGCAGGATCCTTTCAAGCACTCTTTTTTCCTCCTGCCGAGGATTAAACCCTCACTTTCTCCCCGGTTTCATCCCAGCTCTTCGGGATCAAAACGGCGTTTATCGCATTCAGAGCCGCTCAATGGGCCCAAATGTTGGGAGCAGCGGGGACTCTCCTTTGTCTGGGATTCCCACATTTAGCAGCGCTAGCAGCGGTGGCGGCGGTGGTGGCCGGAGGAGGAGGAGGAGGCTGGAGGACAGCTTTCCCATATGGTTCCCTCTGCCAGATTCCACCCTCGGCATCACCGTGAATATCTATTACACTCTCTGCACCCTCGGCGGTGCGAATCGAGCACCTTTAGTTTGAAAAAAGGTTTCGACGTGTAGGGCTTTGTCATCGTCACAATCAACAGCTGCGGTCACTCCACTGCTAGATGGTGGAGGCCTCTCCAAGCTGCCACCGTCTGCCACTAATAATGCGAGCAGCACCTGCACAGGAGGGGCTGTTGTCTCTGAGCCATCGTCTATCCTGGCTGTGACGCGTCCCCCTCCGAACCACACTCACTTTGCTCAACAGCCATTGTGACGTCGTAACCTGCGTGCATTCGATCCATCCACGTGTTCTACTTCGTTTACACGAAGGTACTTAGACATAATTTGGATTAAACACATGCTTTGTTTTTCTTTTCCATTTAAAAGTATATACTTTTTTTTATTTTTTCATAGGTTTTATTCGTTACGAACTGCAATATTCTCCCCGGTTTTTGCAGACCGGGTAAGTCACTCCCATTAAGCAGGGTTCACCGCGAGCATTGTGACGCGCCGCTCGGCAACACTGGCCTCATTCTTCGACGCGCTGGACCGCAGCCATTGCTCCACAGGACTCGTGAATCGTCGTATTTATGGAGGGACGTGTTTACAAACGTGGAGGGTGTGGATGCAGCGATGAAATAAATACATAATGAGGGCCCTAAATAAACCACCCTAAAGTTTAACGCAGTGCGGAACATTTGGTGGCAGAGACACATCAAAACATGGCGAAATGTTGTTGATCAACAAATCAAGCGCCGGAACGGGGAATGTGACCGGGTCTCTCATTAGGGCCTAACCACGGTGCTGAGTGTAGCCTGCGGGCACGGAGCAATGAGCTGAACTGATTACTGCTGCGTGTGCGTTCTTGCAGCCCCCCCCTCGCTCGTTCCTAATGAGTCCACCAAAAAAGCCAATTCATCTCCCATTAACTCCTCGATGCTTTTAAATACTCCCATCATAGCAATGGGGCGTGCAGGCTTAGGAGTGGAGGTAGGCTGCTGCGGCAGCGGCGGCGTCGCCACGACATTGAGAACGGTTTACATCTTTCGCCGCGTTTAAAGGGCACACGGGCAGACACCGGACGCTGGCGCCCGACCGCTGGCAATTGAACAGATTAAATATAATAATAAATAGATGACAGTCGGCTTTCAAGCCCCCCTCCGTTTATTTTCTCTCTTTCTTTCATAAAAACTCGGGCGGGTTTTTTTTTCTCATAGAATGAAAAGGAATTTTATAGGTTTTCAACCAGACTGCTTCAGCGGTCGAACGAGCGGGGCTTGGAATCAGAATGTTCGAAGGTCAATTCCTCGCTGGGAGGCTCATTCACCGTATCATCTCTCTGAGGTCGATAAAATGAGGACCACTTTGCGGGGAATTCAACAGCAGTTGTAGTAACAGTCTATGAAAGAACTCGCCTCAATCACAGGAATCTGGAATGTCCAGGCAGTGGTTCAGGGCTGTAAAGATTATATGAGCACCACCTCACTGCTCCTTGGAGTAGAAAATCACTGACTTGTTTTGTCTTCCCTTACAATTCATTCAATTTTGCTGCGATGACTAAAAGCAAACACAGACATCTCCAGCACTGTGTCTCAAGCCGGGAGTCTCTGCCGTTAAAACGGAGGCACGGCTATTAAGCAGCTTGCCACAAAAAAAAATGAGTCAGCGAATCTCACAAAAACTTGCAGCTGCACAGCGATGACAGGCCAGGCATGCGGAGGCAAAGGCCTGGCTATATTTATTTGTATCGGGCCGGGAGCAGCCTCGTGTGGGAGGGCAGGACAAGTAGCCGGGCTTCTCACATCTTTCCCCCCGAGACCCCAAAACAAACCGTGGGATCAGACGGATTAGCGCGGCACCAGCTTGCGCGCAGTGCCGCGACCATTAGGCGCGCGCTGGGCACAAAACGCTACCGCGGTCACGGCGGCGCTGGCGGTAGTGTCGGCGGCGCGGCGCTGGCTCTCGATTCCCAGAAACGTTTCACGTGCCGACCTTTGCGACTGGCATCGCGCTCGCGGCCAAAGCCGCGCTGCTTGAGAATTAAAATCGCGGACCGGATTTTTGGGTTTCAGCTGTCGTGATTGAAACGGGGGCCATCGATGTTGATGGCTGCAGCAGGATCGACAATGCTTCATTGCAGAGACGCTCACAGATTCAGACCGAGTGGCTTAGGCCCAGCTGTGATGAAACTCGGTTCTCAAGTGCAGTGAGTCGACGGAGTTAGACCGGTCAACAATGACCGCGCAAAAAAAATGCGGCTTTGCCCTTAATTTGGCTACATTTTGGCAAGGAGAAATAAACACACCCGTTTGAACGTCACGTGGCGAGCGTTGCTCTCCATTGCTCCCCATGGCTGCCCAGGTAGGGTGGGAAAGCGTTGCCCCTTACTGCCTGGTGCAGTGGTCACTTGAAGCGATTTCGGAGGAAGCCCTGCGATAATAGTTTCTGTGGCCTATTCTCTGACACGTCGGTGTGCACGGCCACACGAGGGTTCCCAACGCATTTGTCGTTTTGTGACGTGCAGCGACGGCGCGATCGCGAGAGCGCCGCGGCGGAAAGAGGAAAAACAAAACGTTGGTATGCAGCGCTTGTGGTCTCGTCGCCCCCTCCGATTCCAATTCTATATGAATCCTGGCAGGAAGGGCAAGACGAGTTGTAAAATGCTAATATGTTTAAACAATGATATCGGTGGGGAAAACGTATTACTTTTATAAAATCACGACCATGTAATGGGAAAAAAATTCAGTCCATTCTTATATCTTGTTCTTTCGCTCTCGTGCCCTGCCTGGGGTCAACCCAACTTTGCAGCCAAAACAGCAAAATCAATGGGCAGATAATGGAGGTACTGAATCGCTGGCAGCTCATCTGCTTCCCCCCATGATTTATACCACTCTGTCTCTCCAAGCGGGCCGCTGCAATTTCATTAATCGATTCTTCAGGAGGTTTACTAGAGAGCCCCATAAAAACGGAGGCGTAAAACACCACAGACCAAAAAAAACAAATTAAATAAAAGCGGCTGATTGGGGCGCTATTTGATGGCGGGCGGGCGGGCAGGAAAAGGGCCCTCGCCGGATTGGGGAAGGCGCGTGGGACACCGCTCACTTGCGTGGGGTTCGCCACCGTAATCTCTGCGGGAAACGGGGACAGGTGATAAAGTGGCCGCGAGGCCCCCGCTGCTCTTGCCGCGACAGCGGCGGCAACGGCAGCCCGCGACATGCTGCGCAAAATCGTGGTGATTATCGGTGGCTTGTTTATGCCGACGCGTGCGGTTTCTTGCGGACGAAACCCCGTTAATGAGCGAGCACAAGCTCGGCGGAGAAATTTGCGTGGCCCTCCCCCCGTTTGCTGGACGATTTCCCTCTCTCGCCACAGATTCCCTGATCGCGTCTTTGTTTCAATGGGAGAGTCTGCCCGCCGCTCCTGCCCTCCGCCACTGGCGACTTCTTGATCTTCTCGCGAGCTCAAGTTACTCCTCCGCTACAGGTTCCTTGGCAGGACAGATGCGGTCGAGTGTACGAACGAGTGTCGCTGAGTGTTTTACCTCACTGCCGCTGTAAAAACGCGTCCCAGTGAGGTCAAGAAGGCCCTGTCAGAGGAATGTTTTTCTAGGCAACCCCGGAGATTGTTTGTTGTTTTTGTTTTTTCCGCCGGGTTCACACAGAGTTCATCAAAGGATTGGGTAAAAAAAAACAACGGTTCCCCCAGCTTCAGCCGTGCCTCCCACGGACAGCAAAACCCGCTAATAGCCTCTGTTATCTTGTCTGTCCAGCTCTGGGTCGGCAGCATCCGCTGGGCCTTTCTCTCGACAGGCCGCTGATGCCATTGTGCCCGCGTGGCCCCCTGCGACCTGCTTCACTCCCCACCTCCAACCGCTAACATTTCTACAGCTGCCGAGGCCTCCCCACCCCAACCAACACCCACTCAACGCCCCCCCCAACCGCCACAACCGCCCCACACAACCGACCGCCCGCCAAGCCACCACCACAAACCCAGCTGCCATTTTGAAATGTGATTTCCCACAATTTGTTTCCCTCTGCCTAATTTGTCCGAAACTCGGCGAAATTGCGCCGGTGATGGTCACTTGCGGCCGGCCTCAGAGTCGATTGAATTTCCCCGAGTCTCATTTAGAGCCAACGTATATTGGCTATTTCTACTCGGCGTGGTTAAAAGTGTATCCTACACGGGCTCGTGTCGGAGGCAATGCTGATGATTCACAAACGCGATCGAATGATGAACGTTGCCCCCAGCAAGTGGGGCTACGCGTGGCATGGCACTGGAGATTCATCAGTGGCAAAAGACGTTTAAGAAATATGAAAACGCCACAATGCGATGTTTTGATTTGGGCGATATCGTAAAATTTCCAATTAGATTCATATTGACAACTGCTTTGCTCACGAATGTTATGCTAATTTGAAAAGTATAAATTACACAATAACAATCAAAACTATTTACTCTGTAAGTGTACTGAGATATAAGCATAGACTACTGTCTGTAAAAAACTAGAATACATATTTACTCCACCAGCATGAGTTTGCAGGATTAGCATTATCCAGCAGCGTTTGTTTAAAATCGGAACCTCAGGATTTTGTTCCAACCTTTTGGGTCTCCTCGGTAGCTCTAATGTTATCCAATAATCAGTAGAGATATGGGTCAAGTCACCATGCAAAAAGCTTCGACGAGGAACATGAAGAGAAACCAATTAAGAATGTATGCAAGTGAGGATTGGGCAGCACACGCCGCTAGAAGGCAGGATGGCCGGCGATTGAGACCAAGACAGAACGGCAGCCAAAGGAGCGAACTTGTCTAAGAACACTCCCACAAATAAATCAAACAGTGAAATCAGCTCACTATGCAGGTGCAAGATGGATCATTACGTAGCTGTACCGCGAGAGATGGTGGCAGCATTGGGAGGCTTTTATCCAGCATCGGATATATCATGGCCGATGCTGCTGTTGATAGGGGCCTGTTGACGCGGCTGCAAAAGGGAGTTCTGCGCCGCTACTTCGGTGACGAGTTATCTTTACCGCGGCACCAACCGCCACGGCAAAAATCACGTCGCCGCCAAATAACAAAGTGGAGCGACAACGCCGGACAGGGCCTGAAAGCCAGCGGACGCGTCCGGTATTCTGGGAATGGCACGGTAAATCCGAGCTCGGAGAGACGAGCGTCTGAGGACGTGATCGGCCCGTAAGCCTCCCCCGAGCCCTGAACTGACCGGTTGGCCGCCCGGCCGCTCTACCTGCTAAGCCGCGGCAGTATGGAAGCCATGGCTAATCCGGACGCGGTAATCGGCAAAAACAATGGGATCAGGCCCGAAGGCAGGTGAGAGCCTGCGTGATCCAGCCCGCGCCTAACCTTGATCTTCCAGCCTGCGTACGAACCCGCGGACAACGGGATTAACTGTGACCGCTCGAGGGGGAGGAGGGGGAAGCGGCTGTGGTGGTGGGGGGAAGGGGGGGGAGATGGAGGCGGTCACGAAGTGAGCAGAAAAGCCGGGCGAGAGATGCGCTGCTGAGGAGACTGCGGGTGGGTATGGACGGTGCAGACAGAGGAGCGGCTGTGATTGCCAGTTATTGGCGATTTCGGTGTCTTTACCGACGCGGGCTGCCGGGATTATCCCCTCGGGTTGTTTTTTTTATTTTTAATCTCGGACCGTATAAGCCAACCGTGCTTAGAGATGGCGGGGGCTGACGGAGCGTCGCACAGAAGAATATGTCACCGCACACGGCGTCGGAGGCAGTCGAGCGTTGGCAGCCCGAGCAACTCCCACGGTACAGATGCGCGTGGCACTTTCCCCCGGGTAAATAAAAGCCCGTGGCGCAAGAAGCGTGCAAAAACGGCGACGACGCTTGCGCCCACGTCTTGTCCTCGGCGTCCAGGAAAATAGGCACCGTCGCCCACAAAATCATCTCCCATGACTAGCGCGCACATCGCCAGCTAGAAATGTATAAAGCCATCAGAGAACTCTGCGCGCTAACGAACGAGCTGTGCTAGCGATATACCGAAGTACAGACTCGTACGGATTAAAAGCACCTTGTCCACATAGCTCTAGCATTGACAGCATTAATGTTTTGCAAATGCGAGAACTTCAATTATATTGTCAATTAAGTTTGCATCTCCAGCTTTGAGTAGTGAAGAGCTCATCGCGGTAAGCATGGAGCATTTAGGCATCCATTGCAGTGCCTAGAGTTGTCACTGTTGAGATAATATTTGGAGCAGCGCATTGGCGTAGCGTTGACGTAGCACTGCAGCTTCACAGCAGGAAGGGATTGAGTTCAGCTCCCGGCTCGGGTGCCTTTCTGTGCAGAGTTCGCACTTTCTCCTCGTGTCCATGTGGGTTTTTGCCAGGTTTTCCAGTTTCCTCCAACAGTGCAAAAACATGCTACCTAAATTAAATGTCGGAACTCAATTGCCCCTGGTTCCTTGAAATGTTGTAACTTGCTTACTCCTTTCCGATGGACAACTGTTAAAAAGTGCTACATAGCTCAACGTTTCATTACAGCTTCTATAAAAACATACTGACTGAATATCTCACAATCCCAAAAGAGGAAAAATTACATGTAAATGCATTCTCTTGAGTAGCTTATTATTATTACCACACAACTGAGACAAGATGAGGACTTTTAACGTGCCCAAAAGACTTATAGATTTCCCTAAAACAGCAGCTGCCTAAACAAGAGGGGGACGATCCTGGTTAAAATCTGGACAGGTGGCAACCCCAGCAATGCCCCTGCCGTAACATTCGGCCACCGGCCGCATGGCTTGGCGATGTCATCTCTCGCGAAACCCACGTAGAAAGGAGACGCTCACACTATAGGGGCCCTATCCCTTGACAGTTCCAATTCAGAGTTGACCAGCGCAGGGCTTGGGCTCCGTATAAACCCAGACTTAGGCACCGTGGTGTTGCGCATCTTTCTCTCTCTCTCTCTCGCTCTGCCCCTCTCTGTCGCGGAGGTGACTAAAGCGACCAGGTAGACGCAAAGCCGTGCCGTGCCGGCTGAGCCGCGAGCGAAATCACTGCGATTTGCCGGCGGGAGGCTTCAAATGGGGCAGCGACGCCCGGAATGCAAGCCACGAGGCCTATGGCCTATGTGCTTGTGGTAAGGTCACCGCCAGGTATGGGACCCGACCGGTTTCAAATGTCCAGCGAAGCTTTTCGTACGATCGGCCTTCAGGTGTGTTGTGTCTACCCTATGAAATTCCATCTCGGGCGGCTTAGCTCCACCGTTATTAGTTTAGCGCAAAACTATTCAAAACGCTTTAAGTGAGGGTTTTCCAGCGGTGCATTGTTTTGGGGCAGATACCCTTGAGCAAAAGCGGCTGCCAGTCTTAAGGGGAACAATGCAGAGCCTGCGGGGGCAATGCCGTGCGTGCAGGTAACCCTAGCAGCCGCACAAGCTGAACGATTGGCAGAACGTTATTTTAATTAAAACAAAAAATTCACGTTTCTCAGGCCAAGCCCCATGAATGAGACGCGCAAAGAGGCTTTCAGCTACGCTTCACCATAGCGCGAGCATTCGGTCCAGGTCGCTCGAGTTGTTTTCCTTGTAATTTGCAAATAAAAAGAAAACAGAGAAAAGAGGCTCAAAACAAAACAAAAAACGTTTATTACTTATTTTAATCGTTCTCGCCCATTTGCGGCGGCGTTCAAGGAGCTTTGCGGGAGATGCGGAGATTGAGTGACGCTCGATCGGAACGATGTTGCGGCGAGCCAGCTGGCAGGCAAGTGCGCAACCGGTTACCACTTCCAATAGTAATAAGCACTCCAACAAAACTCACAGCATTCCGTATTGTGCTTTCCCTCATAATGACGATATTCTGGCTCCGACAGCTCCAACATTCCAGTTTGATTGCCATGCAATGCAGGGCATATACAAATGCAAACCTAGTGGCACAGGCGGATAACATAGGAGTACAGTACAACAACGGAATTCACTGCAATACCTCCCTGCCAACGACCACAAAGCCACAAAGGCTTGATGCCAGCCTGGTCGTACACGGTGGTTGCTATCGTTTAATTTCTCACCGACTATCGTACAAATGGATGGAATGCTACAGTAATAATAATCATTGCATTTTAAAAGTGCTTTTCACCCGAGGGTCACAAAGCGCCGCACACTGCACACAGCTGTGGAGAGAACTACATGTCAACAACATCAGAGTAGATTAATTAAGATAAATAATGTATCGTGGCAACCTTTTGGGATGATCCATAACGTGTGATAGATTATTAGGTGAGTGGAGAAAATGTTTGCAGATATATGTAGCAACAAAACAATATATCCCAGGAATCAAACTGCTATTCATATGACGAGAATGTGTCGCACTCAGAGATATGCACATTTCTTTGCACAGTACTGGAACGAGGAAAGCTCGCAGACAGCATAGTATAACTATGGACATCATTAAAGAAGCGGAAACAGTCAAACATCAGCGGGAGGTATTCTTGATGCAGCGTACAGAGTGCGGAAACATTACCCATGTC
Organism: Mordacia mordax; assembly: GCA_036362905.1. Lineage (NCBI taxonomy): Eukaryota > Metazoa > Chordata > Hyperoartia > Petromyzontiformes > Petromyzontidae > Mordacia > Mordacia mordax. The sequence continues at coordinate 8,572,924 of JAZEWT010000018.1, forward strand.
ACAGACCAAGACATCCTGGAATAGCCCCAGCTTGTGACCTCTGTCTGCTGGGATAGGTTCCAGTCTCCCTACGACCCTGTAGAGGATTAAGTGGATTTTGATGATCATGATATTAACTAGGGTGGCACGGTGGCCCGGTGGGTAGTGCTGTCGCCTCAAAGCAAGAAAGTTCCGGGTTCGAATCTCGGCTCAGATGCCTTTCTGTGTGGAGTTTGCATGTGCTCCCCGTATCCGCGTGGGTTTTTTGCCAGGCACTCCGGTTTCCTCCCACAGTCCAAAAAACATGCTGCTGCATAGGTTAATTGTTTTTCAGACTAAATTGCTCGCAGTGCCCGGTGATGGACTAGCGTCCCATCGGGGGTATATCCCTGCCTTGCGCCCTGTGTCTGCCGGGATAGTCTCCGCGACCCTGTACAAGTTCTGACAATGAGATGAGATGATATTAATGGACGGACAGACCCGTCTGAAATGCAACCCGCGTGGTCACCCATCCGAGCACTGTCTCGTCTCGGGTCCTGATCAGCTTCTCAGATCAGGTCGATCTGGTGGCCCACGTCCGCGCAGGCGCCGGTTCCGCCCGCCGGGCCTCACCTTGCTCGCTGCTGTTGTCGCCGCTCTGCGAGGCCAGACCGCCGCTCGACGGGCCCGGGGTTCCGCCGGAGTGCGTCGAGAGGACATCGTCGTGGTCCCGGTTCCACGACTGCATCTGCGGGAGGAGCGGGGAGACGGTGGAGGAGGAGCGGGATGGGCGTTGGCGAGCGCACGGGCGGACGCGGTCGCGAGTCGCGTCGCCTGCACGGCCACAAGTCCCAATGTTCTTGCTCATATAGCCAGATATATAATAATTGCACTTCAAGAGCGCTTTTCACCCGGGGGTCACAAAGAACTGCACAGAACTGCAGAGAGAACGCCCTGTCAGAACAACAACAATATATGAACGGCAATCAACATTCTTCACATAGACTCATCCACTTACATGTACTACAGAGAGACCCATACACGTACATACACTACACAGACACTCATACACTTACACAGACCATATAGAGATCCACAGAAACTTACAGCATCATCTATGCCGTGAGGTCCATTATTGTGTGGGGACAGCTGTAAAGAGCTGTCCATGAGCTTCTGTTCTGTGGCTCTTCTCGAGTCACATCTGCCGATGCCCGGGTGTAAATGACCCCGCATCCTCCCTTCTCACTGTTCCTCCTTCTATTCCCCCCCC
>JAZEWT010000018.1:8586168-8597356 GCA_036362905.1 Mordacia mordax
ATGGATGGATGGATAATGCCATCAGGATAACGTTTCAGAATAATTATTTGGAGATTAAAGGCCCCTTATCAAAATAAATGATTTATCTCTCATCCCATTGTCAGAAACCGCTTAGTCCTGTACAGAATCGCGGTGAGCCGGAGCCTATCCCGGCAGACACAGGGCGCAAGGCAGGGATATACCCACGATGGAACGCCAGTCCAGGCAAATTAGTATGCAAGCCAATTAACCTATACAGCAGCATGTTTTTTGGCCATTGGGAGGAAACCAGAGTGCCCAGCGAAAACCCACGCGGACCCGAGATTCGAACCCGAGACCTTGCTGTGAGGCGACAGCGCTACCCACTGAGCCACCATGCCGCCCAGAAATTATTTATGGTCTGCCATATTATGGTGATCATCTCACCCGAATAATCCGGCAGAATTTAAAATTGGCACTAACCGGAAGATTTTCTATAAATAAATTCAGAATATGGCCACATGAAAACAAAACAACTCTTATTTCTGAGTACGCGTCGTACCTAGATTTACATCTTTCCAACTAATTTATTTCGTCAAAGTGCAATGATTTACACTGCCCTGTTCACCACGAGAGCTTCGTCCAACATTCCTACAACATACGCTCAATAATAAAAATAATATGCCCATCAACTTCTTCCTCTACTGAACAACTCGCTCACTCTGACTTAGTACGTAAAAGAACGAGCATGCGCTCGAGTATCGCCGTGGGTGATTTCCATTTGCGCTGGCTGCGTCCGTTTCGAAACCTTCCCCATCAACTCACAATTCCCGGCAAATGATACAATGTTAAGTTTCGCACTGAATATTTTTTCGGATCGCTCGTGGACTCGCGTAGGTGACCACGTGAGCGGTAGCCACAGCGAAAGGGATAAACCGGATGCGGTGTGCTAGGAGTGCCTGGACAGAGCTCAAATGAAAGCTGTGGTTGCACCTCTGGCAGTACCCGGCAAAAGCAAGCAAATGGAAAGCTCACGGGCCCAAATAGCTCAGGGAGCATCAATTTAATGAAACATAGAGGGTACACCAATAATCATCTCAATTACTAATACACATAAGCTAATTAACATGAATAATCAAATTAAAAACTCTGCTTCTCTAGTGATCAGCGCTTTGTGACCCTCGGGTGAAAAGCGCTCTACAAATGTAATAATTATTTTATCTTCTCTAACATAGCCACATTTCTATTTTTGTCCGCAATTCACTGATCTGACAACATGCGTATCCGTCGCTTACATATGTCTTCCGGCATCTCATGCGATTCGCTGTGGCTGATAAGCGAATGTACACCGAGCGCGTTGCACGCAGTGGCGTCCTGTGAGTACTGAGTTTTAAATGCGCATTTGCTGGCCCGTCACATTCACCATCCCGTTACATTTCCCAACGCTCATTCGCCGTTTGACATTTTCGGTCGCGGAACAGTCAGTCAATTTGTATTAAAGATGCAAAGAATCGTTGAGCTATGTAATCATTTTTAACAATTGCGGAGGGGTGAGCAATGTTAGTGGATAACTCGGGCCATAGCCAGGATGGGACGCTTGTCCATCATAGGACACAGGGGGCAATTTAGTCAAGACAGTTAGCCTAGGCACCATAACTTTAGACTGTGGGGTGAAATCGGAGTACCCGGCGAAAATCCACACGGACACGGGCAGAACATACAACACATGGCTAACACTGAGACTATGCTCTAAAGGAAGCTGTATCTGTTGTGGGCCAATCAGTTTCAAGGACAATGCAATCATTATGAAAGCAAATTGTTTGCACGTTTTGCCACAAGCATGTGGTTTTTTTTGCAAAACTGGACTATTTGTGAAAGGTGTCTAAGATATTCTCACTGGTATTATTGCCAGAAATGAAAAAAAAAATATCTTCTTTTGTTGATATCTTTGTACTGACTAAAAATATACCCGTACACCCCACACAGAATGGGACCCGAGCCGGAAATCAAACCCGGAGACCTTCTTACTGTGAGACAGCAGCGCTACTCACACGCGCCACTGTGCTCTCGGGTAAAATGAGGGGCGACTTTAGGTGACAAAGTTAAATGCGTGAATTGAGTTGGTGCAGATGCGCGCTGAGCCAGGAGCCAGCACTGCATCGCGTCATCAGCAGCGCTGGCAGGATTCGTGGCAGAAGCTGTAGCTATGGGCATTTGCATGCCAGAGCAGCTCTGACCGGGCGGCACGGTGGCCCAGTGGGTAGTGCTGTCGCTTCACAGCAAGAAGGACCCGGGTTCGAATCTCGACTCGGGTGCCTTTCTGAGTGGAGTTTGTATGTTCTCCCAGTGTCCGCGTGGGTTTTCGCCGGGCACTCCAGTTTCCTCCCACAGTCCAAAAAACATGCTGCTGCGTAGGTTTAATTGATTTGCAGACTAAATTGCCCGCAGTGCCCGGTGATGGAGTGGCGCCCCATCGTGGGTATATCCTTACCTAGCGCCCTGTGTCTGCCGGGATAGGCTCCGGCTCACCGCGACCCTGTACAGGACTAATCGGTTTCTGACAATGAGATGAGATGAGCAGCTCTGACCGCACGCACATCTTTCCGGCTAAAGCACGCTAACGCTTTAGCTTCAAGTAAACCTCTGCCCTGGGCGGGTTTTTAACGGCTCGCGATTAATGACCAGGCAAGGCCTTGCTGAGCTGTCCGCGTGTAGCAGAGGGATTGTGATGCGTGGCCGGGGGGGGGCAGGTATAGGTTTAGATGGTTCCGATCTGTCTGCCACGAACAGCGTTTCATTCCTCCTTGGTGTTTAAAGCAATGCGGCGGTCTTTAATGTACACACACGAGATTGCTTTTTTTTCCTTCCAGTGAGATTCATTTGCAAGAGCGTCGTTCCGCCCCGATTGCCCAGCAAATGAGCGCGAATCTGTCGCGCAGTTCGTCACAATTTGTAATATTTACACCCCCCCCCCCCTAGTGAATTTATCAGCCCGCATTAATTAGGCTGATAAAACCATCTCAAATCGCAAACATCCGTGTTCGTACGGTCTCTTGGAACCGAGAGACGCCTTTACGCGCATTAAAAAAACGTGGCTAAACTCCATCTTCCGAATAGATTACGATTCCCAAAGTGCCGGCTTAGCCAGTACTCGCTATAGCACGTGTTTGGTTGACCTGTTGTGTCTGCGCCGAGCAATGCAGTCTCTCTGGGAGATATATTTAGAAAATCCACAGCGTGCAATGTTGCCACATTAAATCCTGTCCCGGCGAATGTTTTATTCGACTGCAAACAGTTAGGAAGCTTCTCATCTCATCTCATTGTCAGAAACCGCTTAATCCTGTGCAGGGTCGCGGTGAGCCGGAGCATATCCCAGCACACACAGGGCGCAAGACAAGGATATACCCACGATGGGACGCCAGTCCATCACCGGGCACTGCGGGCAATTTAGTCTGTAAGCCAATTAACCTATGCAGTAGCATGTTTTTTGGACTGTGGGAGGAAACTGGAGTGCCCGGCGAAAACCCACGCGGACAGTCAGGAAGCTTTTGAAAATAAATTATAACGCGACCTTCCGCCCTGTGATGTCCTTTACCCCACCGCGACTACCGCCACTACCACGACCGCTATCTGCCACATAACACCGATACCCACCCTGCCCGCCAACGTCGCTACAACTGTGAAAACTTCCTGCTTACCTTGGGGGGCACGGTGGCATAGCGGTGAGTATGGCTGCTGCCTCATAGCAAGAATCACGCGCATTTGCTTCCTGGTTCGGGCGCTACCTTACCGCGTGGAGTTTGTACGTTCTGCCTTTGCGCGCGTTGTCGCCCAGTTCTCCACAGTCCAGAGACATGACTTAATTTTACCCCGGTGCCCTAAGACGTTATAACTTGCTTACCCCTCCCCGCTGGACAACCAACAAATACATATTTTAGCGGTTCCTTAGAGCCTAAATCAAAACTGACCGACTCCCAACCGTCTGCCAACCTCGACCGCTCCACCCGAGCCACCTCCCTCCCCCCAACCTCGCTCAGCCACGAGGCCGCTCAGGGCGATGTAGCGACGGGGAAGATGCAGGGCGACGCGGATCATCTGTGCATAACTAATGTGGAGTCTGCTCCCGCACTCGAAACAGCAACAGCGACACGCACCGTAGCCCCCCCACCACTCGCCGCCCTCCCTCCCCCGCCTCCACCGTTTACAAGCGGCCGAAAAACCGCACGGGGCTGTAAATTACGGTGATCATCAGCTATCTCGTACACCTCGCGAAACCACAAGCGTGCGGATGGGCCAGTGGGGCCGTGCCGGGCCGGCTGACATTGCATTGCCCCTCAAACCGACAAAAAGATGTTACAGCTGCCTTTTTCTTTCGAAGAGGCCAGCGCACGCATAAGCAAGCGTTTGTAATATCGATGGCGCTGCATAACCGATGGCGCATTGAAAACGGGGTCGGCTTTAAAGGGAAGAAATCTGCTCATTTAATTTTAGATATACGGTGGTCGTGCGCGTAAAGTGACTTAGTGGAGACTGCGTGACGGAGGAAGCGAGGGTGATGTTTAAAAATAAACAGCTTATTCTAATGAGTGTGTGTAACACTTATAATTGAAAAATCCGCTGATATGTATTAAAAGCTCTGGCATATTTTTTTTTGGCAACGGAACCGCGCATTTGTACTTGCTGCCATTAAAAAGACATTTGTGCGCAGCAATTATCCACCCGATTGAGCTCGTGCGGCAGTGCTGTGCTCGCTAGCACAATAGCTGTGCAATATTTTAATTTCAGGTTTTAATTTAATGGCGTAAGGGGCTCGAGAGACTGAAACGATGTAGAAATTAACAAAGCGTAGCGGTATAAATCGGAGCAGAGCGTAGGATTACATTCTGATTTATGGGCCCGAGCCACCGCCGATGTATACCGTTTCGCTCTCCGAAATAACCCAAACTCGGTTTCTTGTCCGGAAACCCCCCCCGTCCCCAACTCTCCTCCGCGGCACGGCAGACTCACCACTCCACAGCTCGGGACGCAATCGTAGCGCGCAAGAGTGACGCACGAATCGCTGCGACTTGACTCGTGTCTGCAAGCGCATGTTGAGGGGGAGGGGGACGGCGGGGCAGCGGTCGGTGCGCTGCATTGCCAGCCCGCTAACCCGAGTTCAGATCTCGCTCACAGCCAACACCGGTTGACGATGATTCTCAACCGGTCCTGAGCCTCTGTTAGGTCGACTCAGCCTCAAATGAGTACCTCGTGGCGATGTTCACACATCGAGACACAAGGCGACCGGATGTGTCGCTGGCCACGCACCCCTCGGGTGACGTCCCGGCCATCATAGATACTGCTCGCGCACAGCACTTGCCCCAGCATCCCGTTATGCCTATACAGGTGATCTTTGTCTCTGTCTATAGTTAGAGAGTTATAATATTTAATTTATAAAACTATGCAGGAGACCCACTACAAATAAAAAATAGGGCTCTTTACCATGAGTATAATGTTAATAAACGGTTTATGCCTACCGTGGGAGAAGACTTGTGAGCTAATTGTTACAGACCCCCAATATTAAACGTTAGCCTTTGCCTTCACAGTAGCAGCAGTGATTATTTCCTGTCAGCCACACATACAGTGTTATTATGTTCGTAGCTACACGGTCTTGTCGTGCAGACGCTCGCACAGAAGCTTCAAGGGTTAAGGTCTCTCTCTCATCTCTCATTATCTGAAACCGCTTAATCCTATATAGGGTCACGGTGAAGCCGGAGCCTATCCCGGAAACACAGGGCGCAAGGCAGGAATACACCCGACGACGGGACGCCGGTCCATCGCCAGGCATTGCGGGACAATTTTAGTCTGCGAGCCAATCAACCTATCCAGGAGCATGCTTTTGGACTGTGGGAGGAAAACGGAGTACCCGGCGAAAACCCACGCGGACACGGGGAGAGCATGCAAACTCCACACAGAAAGGCACCGGAGCCGAGAGACTCGAACCCGGGACCTTCTTGCTGTGAGGCGTCAGCGCTAACCACTGCGCCACCGCGCCGCCCAAGGGTTAAGGTGCAGGCCTGAAATAGCCTCATCATATCCCACTGCTGGCAGAAGGGGGCTTCCCTAGATCGAACTCTCAAGCCAACATTCTCAATCGGTGGCCTTGTTTCGCCGCTTAGTGGTCCGTGGAGACCGGACCCACGTGGGCCAAGTGGGCCTTGAGATGGGAAAGGTTGCCACCCTTGCTATAGACGGTATTGGGACTACCGCTCCATGCCAAATCAGACGTCTCGGAAGACGTGGGTATACCCACACTTTACCCCACCACACGTGACCCATCGATCCACAAATTGTGGCGGTTACCCCTTAATACTGCCAGGTGGACAACGGTGGATGTGGGGGGCGGGAGGGAGGGGGAGCAGAATACATTTTTTGAGAAACTTCTCTCCTCCTTTCAACCGCCACGTTGGAAGACGGGTCAAACCAGTGACCTCTGCATCAATTCTAGCGTGCCGACCGTTACACCGCACGGTGGTGGTTCCCTCCACAGGGGCATATTGCCCGCAAAATAAAAATTTAAATGTAGTCAAACGCAATTAGAAAATGATCAAAACAATATTGCTGCATTACTAGAATCCATTACAAAGTAGACTTGTGAGGAATGGGGGGGGGGGAGAGAAGATGGTTGGGATGGAGGGGGGCGGCTGGAAATAAGGACTAATTAATGAGGCAGGGCTCTTCTCCGCGAGGCTTTAATGGAACATGGCCTGGCCATGACTGGCTGGCTGGCCCTGAGAAGCCTCTCTCTCCATTAAGCCAGCGTGAGCTAATGGACTTTCTGACTAATGGCACAGCAAATGATGAACCTCGCAGGCCGGGCAATGATCCCTGCCAAGCCATCACAGCCTAGACGGAGAGGTGAGGTGGAAGGAGCGTGGAGGGTGGAGGGGAGGGTTGGAGGGTGCTCTGGCCACAGCTATAAGAAACTCCAACGAAGGCAAAGCGCTATGGGTACATTTTTGTTGTTGCTGGAAACATTCGATCTGTGGCAGCAGCACAAGCCAGGGACAATGTGGAGGAAGTCTGGATTCAAACGTTTGAGATCTTCAAGGGAAATCTAAAGACTTTTTCAGATTTTCGGATCTTGTCTCTGGGATCATGAAGGTGATGTCACCGATGCCACGTGACGCCACCTTTGGCAGAAAAACGTCACCGGCGACGTCACTTCCATTTCTGAATGATCGCAAACATTTCCTTCATTTTTCACGATCGCTCGACATTTAATATCTAGGCCTGACCTTTCAATTTTGGGAATAATACAAATATATTGGAAGAGTATCCCTACTACCAGCTGCCCACGCAAAGGGCAGAGAGGCGATAGTCATTGTTGGTAAAACAAATGAGCTGGGAATAACGAGAGCACGCAATGAGATCCCACCGTCCTCCTCTTCCTCCTCCACACGAATAAAAACTGTCAATGACTATTATTCCGGAGTGACAATTTGAAATGCAATGCGCAGGGTTGGTAACAAGCTAGAGTGTAACCAGAAGGTCTGAATCCAATTCTGTGTACGCCAGCCTCGTTCGGTCCAAAATGTTTGGCATGATGTAAATATCCATCAGGCTGTCGCCAGATTGGGGTGGACAAGCGATGTGCATACCCATCACTCCCAAAAAATATAAATATAAGGAGAGTAGAAACAAATCTCTGCACGAATACAACATCCGTCACTGAGGCCCTGCCACGTACTTGAGACGACCTTGAAATGGATCTCTAAGGGGTACGGAAGTCGCTCAAGGATAAGTGTCTCCCACTGCCGAGTGATGGAAAGGCCGTCGACTCGTCCCATAGATCCTTTAAGGCGACACATCAGACCAACTCTTGCTCACAAAAGAGGGGCTATGGACTCACACGGAGACTGGTACTGCCCAGTCTGTCGAACCCAAGCATTAAGCTTCACTGGCTCCAATACCATGGACGTGTCATTGGCTCGTGCTACCGCGTGCCGTTGGACAGCTTGTTTGACTTTTTCACTCCGTATGCCGGTGACCTTCAAAAATCGGTTCCCCGAGCTTCTATTGAGTTTCTAAAGGAAGCCAGGAGCTTCAGATCCCCGAGGAGCTCCCGGGACATGGAGGAAAACGTTGGACATCGTTCTGGGCAACACAACACTTTCGCGAAGAATTGAGTCTGACACTGACAATTTAGATGAAACATCTTCTGGTTGCTATCTCCAAGTAAAAATGAAAAATGTTCCAACCTAAGAACCACTCTAAAGAGCTGCAACAATCTCAAAACAGCAGCTCTTTAGATCAATTCTCAGACATCGAGCTGTAAAAACAAGTTGGAGTCTGTTGGCCTAGTGGCTTTTAAATACGCATGCTCCAGACCGGTTTCACTCTATTGGGGCTCATCAGTAGAGCCAGACTCACTGAACAACACACGATGCCATCTTAGCAAATGTCACCGGTCCTTCCTTGATAAACTTGTAAGTAAAAAATAAATAAAACGCGTATCAGTCTGGAAGGTCATACACGCAGCCAACATCGAACCATGCAAAAACATAACAGGGTGGCCCTAAAACAGCGATCGCTCGCACAGTAACAGCCGCATTTATTTTTGGATTTTGTTTAGGGCTTTCTTTCAAACCTTACAAACATGTCGAGTAAACACAATGAGTATAATTGTTCCAAACGCAGAGCATCCGAGCCAGACCTCCCTAACTCGCCGACTCCCAGCGCGACTTTTTAAAACGTAACGAATACGTTTTGGATAAGTGGCGCAGGCAAGCCTTACCGTCTGCCTAAAGTGGAGCCCACAGGGTTGCCTGACCGCTGCCACCAGTAACCCGACACAAGCAACACCGCTTACTTTTTCTGTATCCCCAATTAGACCCCTTCTCGAGACCTGCAGTAGCCAAAATTCCACTGGCAGAGTTGGAAGAGGCACTTATTTCACGCGGCCGCCCTGCCTTCTCGCGTCACGGTTATAGCCGTTACATACATTTTTTTTGTGATTATGTGTGTGACACAAAAACAAGGATCTCCCGTATAGCCTTAACAGACTGCAGGGTCAAGTGCTGTTAGCAAACGCCTATAAAGGCAGACGCGGCACAGGAGGGGGGTGGGTGGCCAGCACCACGCCCGGCCACCTTTGTTTCCCTAGTGGTGCTGTTTGCACATCGCACGAGCTACGCATTTGAGGCTGAGTCGTCCTAGGGGATACCCACGACCGATTTAGAAAATCGTCACTGGTGTTGGTGGCCGTGAGCAAGATTTGAACTCACAGGGTTTGTAGTGCAGCGCGCTAACCACTGCGCCACCGCTCCCTCCATACATATGCACATACATACAGGCGAGCACGTGTGGCCCTTTGCAATCCACTGCTGGATGCATGTCGTGGAGGGTTGGGCGTTTGACCATATTTCACCACCGCAGTGGTCAGCTGGTTGATTGGCGGAGAAGAAGGGGTGGAGACGGCTGAGATTTTGTCAGCTTGTGGAAGCTCAGCATTCTTGAGCCTGGCTAGCACTCGCACAGTTGCTATTGGCTGCTACGAGGTGGGTAGCAGACGGTCAGTGCGTAAGAATTCCAGTGTTGTACTGGACTTGTACGCTACCAGCTCTACGCTTGCCCACCTCCACCAACCCATCCGGAACAGCATGGAGAATTGTGGGAAAATAAGGCCCCTGCACAGTGTTGAGAGGCCCACATCCGCCAGAAGGTTCACGACAGCACTGATCATCTCAAGCGAAGAGCTTGGAGCCGCAAAGTTTCATGTTTTATACTCATCATTATCAATACTCGCTTAATCCTATACGGGGGGAAGAGGGCGGAGCCTATCCCAGCAGACAGAGGGTGCAAGGCGGGGCTATTCCCAGGATGTAACGCCAGTACATCGCAAGGCACACTTTTTTGGGGTAATTTACTCAGCAGGCCAATTAACTTAGGCAGCAGCGTGTCTTTAGACGGTGGGAGGGAACTGGAGTACCCCGCGAAAACCCACGTGGACAAAGGGAGGGAACTTGCATAATCCACATAGAAAGCTACCCAAGAAGGGAACCGAACCAGGGTTATTCTTGCTGTGAGGCATAAGCGGTACTCTCTGCACCACTGCTCTCGTGTACTATAAACAATCCCTTATCTTACTCAGCTGCTGTGCGTGATATAACAGATGTAATGTTCAGCGGCTAAACTATAACACAATGTTAGCCTCATGCCTGCATTATAGGTCACTAAATGTTCACACAACTGCCACTAGTTATTGATGAGTCTGGGCCAATATGTCTCTTAACAGACAGAATATTTAACTAACAAATGCACAACTACCACTAGTTAGGTTATGTGAGCCTAGGTTAATTGTCCTGCTAAATAAATTGCCGCAAGTGACTTGAGATGTTGTAACTTGCTTACCTCTCCCCGCTGGACAATTGTAAAAAAACAATACGTAGGTTAAGGGTTCTCTTTAGCTTACACACAAACTGACGAGTTGTTTAACGATAACAATAACAATTGCTTTCCAAAGCTGTTCGGTCTCAGATCCTCCGACGATTTCTCCAACGTAGGAGTCAAAACGTCACAAAGTAGAGAGGAGGAGCGCCTGACAAAGCCATCCCGAAATGACAGCTTTTGAAAGCAATATTCAATTAAAAATAACTGAAATCGGTGTGCACATTCCAAACAAGTTACTGCTCACTGACCGCACTAACAAAGTATCTAACAATCTAGCATAACGATCTAACTAAAACAGTTAACTAGTAAACTAACATATTAACGCGTGTGCACATGCGCACGGCATTTCAATATTCACTCGCGATGATAATAACCCAGTGTGGGTTGGGAAGTCCTAAAGCACAAATGCGTCGGGATCACTCGGCCGGATAGAATTTCGCAGCATTTCAATAACCACGAGCAGCCAGCGGCTCACCGCACGCTCCGTCTCGCTGCCTCCGCCGGAGATAAGGAGGCCACGTGTTCCCTAGCGCGTGTCAACGGGCAGCTCCATCGCGCTTGCCTCGTCCGCACAACTCCCACAGCAGGGGAGAGGAGGAATATTGAGAGGGCCTCGCTCATCTGGTCTGAAAACTCACCTGACACCTCACCTGACACCTCACCTGATACCTCACCTGACACCTCACCTGACACCTCACCCGATACCTCACCTGATACCTCACCTGATACCTCACCTGACACTTCACTTGACACCTCACCTGACACCTCACCTGATACCTCACCTGACACCTCACCTGACACC
>JAZEWT010000018.1:8624594-8637401 GCA_036362905.1 Mordacia mordax
TGTGGTTTTCCGCCGGGTACTCCGCATTCCTGTAATGGACTGGCATCCCATCCCGGGTACAGCCCAATGTATATTCTAACTTGCTCATCCCTACCCGTTAGACAACTGTTAAAAAGAGGTGGACATAAAACGCAATGAGAGATGGTGGCGACATCAGGAGGCCTTCATCTAGCAGTGGAATGATCGTGCGTGATGATGACATCTAGGTCGTGAGTCCGATATGAATGAGAATTCTTATTAAAGATGTCACACCACTGTCGTAATAAAACCTGACAAATGCTCTCAAGAGCTGCTGCTTCGGGACAGTCGTGTCGAGTATATTTCCTCTGTAGCTCCTAACTTTTCGTCTCCCACATTGCAAGGGCGCAGCTATCCCGAAAGAGCAGCTACCGGGGGACAATTCCCACACACAAGTGAAACCCTACAGCAGCATTTCAACCTCTTGATGGGATATCTTAGTCAGTTTGTAGTAAAGCTGGAAGGAACCATTGAGTTTTGAGGCTCTTTTTAACAGTTGTCCAGCGGAAGGGGAACGCAAGCTTCACCATCTAAGTGCACCGGGAGCAATTTAGTCGAGACTCTTCTCAATCCTGGCAGCAGCGTGTCTTTGGACTGTGGGACGAAATCAGAGTACCTGGCGAAGACCCACACAAACCCGGGTAGAACAAGCTCACACAGGCAACTCGTGCCGGGAATCAAACCCAGGCACCTTCTTGCTGTGAGTCCGTAACGCTGCTTACCGCTGCGCCACCGCGCCGCCCGTCACGCGAGACATTCCCGGGCTCGTGACAGAATAACGCGCTCCTTGACCGCGACTTTAAATTCGGATTCTTTCTCTTGTCTCATCAAGAGATCCGTGCGTGCCGTGCGGGGTGCCCACGCCGCATCCCCTGGGCGCGACCACAACACAGCGGCCGTGTCTGTGCGTCGGGCGTCAGGGTGACCAGGCGGCGGTGAGATCTGAGCCTCGTAGAAAGAAGGCCCTGCCTGAGGCGGTTCGACTTCCGCCTCGGACGCCGTTCTGTGTGGAGTTGTGTGCCTCTTCTCTCTCCCCCTGTTCCGTGTGGGTTTCCTCCCGGTTCTGCCGTTTCCTCCCACAACGACAATAACACGAAAGAAGCATTATTGGCCGATAACATCATAATATATGAAATGCAGTGTCTGGCGGGTTGGCGCCGCCTGCCACATGGCTCACTCCCCCCCCCCGCCTCTGCGGTTTCCTCGCTATGCCTCCGCATCCCTGTCTCGTCCTTGAGCAGGCGTAGAGTTTGCGCGTCGTAAACTCAGTCAGTGGTTTTATTGTTTGGAAGGAACCGTTGAGCTTCGTAGTTTTTAACAGTTGTCCAGCGGGTAACGGTAAGAACCCGAGAACCCGGCGAATAGCCCTCGGACACTAGGAGGGCATGCAAACTCCACAGAAAAAAATCACCCGAGCCGGGAATCGAACCTGGACGCTTCTCACTGTGAGGTAGCAGTGCTACTCACCACTAAACAACCGTGCCGGAACGGTGGCGCAGCGGTTAGCGCAATGCGCTTCGAACCCAGCGACCCGAGTTCGAATCCTGCTCGCGGCTAACAACTGCGCCCTCCTAATGTCAATTTGGCCTCAAACATGTGTGGTGCGAACACATCGCTACTAGGGAGACAAAGGCGGCTGGGTGTGGTTCTGGCAACCCAACCCCTCGCGTGCCGTACCAGCTTAGAACGTTGGTTGTATCGCAGGAATCCCGCTTCCAGTGCCTGCAAGCTCACTAAGTCCTTTATACTGTATAATTAACATCTCATCATTATCAGCATCCGCTTAATCCTATACAAGGTCCTCGGGGGGGGGGGGGAGCCTATCTCGGCAGACAGAGGGCGCAAGGTGGGGTTATACCAGGACGTGAAGCCATTACATCGCAGGATACTGGGGCAATTTACTTAGCAGTCCAATTAACCTAGGCAGCAGCGTGTCTTTGGACAGTGGGAAAAAACCGTAGTATTGGGCAAAAGCTCACGCGGACTCGGTGAGAAAACACGCAAACTCCACACAGACACCCGAGCCGGGAACCGAACCCGGGCACTTCTTGCTGTGAGACAGCGCGCTATTCACTGCGCCACCGCGCCGCCTAACCATACATCTATCTAACATAGGTACATGTGCTCGCTAACAGAACTTGACCCTACAGTCCGCTAGAGCTACCCGGGGAATATTTGTCTTTGTATTATTTATTATTGTTAATATCCTTGGTGGGGGGGGGGCGTCGTTGTAAGAGAGCCGGCCTCCCGCACGCTCATTACATCCGCAGCAGCGCTGTAATGGTCTCTAAAGGGACTCGGCCCGACGCCACGCAGCCGGGGTCTCCACGTGCACTGCCAGTCGGTCACATGGTATCAAAGCTGGAAGGAACCGTGGAGCTGTGCGACATCTTTTTAACAGTTGTCCAGCGGAGAGGGGTAAGCAAGTTGCCACATCTCCGAGCACCGGGAGGCAAGTTAGTCCGCGGGACAATTTTAGCCCAGGCAGCGGAGTGTCTATGGAGTGTGGAAGGAGAGCGGAGTGTCCGGCGAAAACCCACGCGGACACGGGGAAAAAGAGAACTCGCAAACTCCACACAGAAAGGCACCCGAGCCGGGAATCGAACCCAGGGTCCTTCTTCCTGTGAGGCGACAGCGCTTCCCACTGCGCCACCGCGCCACTCCTGAATGATGAGTGGTGGTCTCGAAACTGCCCTGGGTTTCTAAGTTGGCTCCACAGTAACCGAGTGCCTGGTGAGGTGAGAATCACTGCTGTGGAGACAAAGGCGGTCGGGCGTGACGTGGGGGCGGTCACACCAACCGCTCACCTGGTTCGCTGTTCCGGGCTTAACAGCTGCTCGCTAACAGCACTATGACCCTTATAGTCCGTTGGGGCTATAAGGGGGATATTTGTCTTTGTGTCGGGGGTGCAGCCAATAGGCTTCCGCCGAACCCGGTTGGCCGCGAGCGCCACCTAGTGGTCCGTGGAGACCGGACCAGAGTGGGCCAAGATGTTGAGAAACCCTACAATAGGCCATTTACCCGAAAGTCTTGTGTTGCAGTACGGTGTTGCAGTGTTGTGTTACAGTGTTGTGTTGCAGTGCTGTGTTGCAGTGTTGTGTTGCAGTGCTGTGTTGCGATGCTGTGTTGCAATGGGACAAAGGCATGGCCTATACCCGGGCTGGAAGCCCGGTACATCGTAGGACATTGGGGATAATTTACTTAGCAGATCAATCAACCTGGGCAACATTTATTTAACACGTTGGGAAGACACGGGAGTGCCCGGCGAAAACCCACGTGGACACAGGGAGAGAGAACGCGTAAACTCCTCGCAGAGATGGCACCACAGCCGGAATCGAACCTGGGGGCTCCTTGTTGTGATTTTCAATCAGATGTCTGATGTTGCTATTTGCGTTGAACGGGACTCGCAGCTTTACACGGAGCGCCGTTATTAGGAGCATTGCCATTTCCAATGGCATTCGTTTAACGAGACTGACTGCTTATCAGAAACAGAAGTTCGAAACCGATCTGTAGTTTACTTGCTGCAAAACACATCCTGTTAGATAATATTGGTCTGTAACGCCAATCAATATAGGTTGTTGGACTAAACCATCGAGCCGTGAAAACCTACATCAGTAAACGGTATTTTTATTTTATTTTTGTGCCGAGAGACAGCACATTCTTCTGCGTACATTACGTTTACGCAGAGCTTCGCCGTAACCCCTGCGTCTGCTCTTCCCAGGACGGGAAGGTGATGGTGGGGATGGGGGGCGGTGGAGCAGCGGTTAGCACGCTGCACTACCGACCCGGATACCAGAGTTCGAATCCAGCTCACCGGCAACACCATTGACAGTTTTCTGAACGGTTCCTCGGCTTTCCTTAGATCGACTCAGCCTCTGAGTACCTGGTGCGGTGTGTTAACATTGCAGCCCGGTGTGGTTGTGGCCACCCACCCTCTCGTGTACCGTGGTGGCATTCATAGGCGCTACTCGCTAAAAGCACGTGACTCTATCGCCTGTCAAGGCCATACATACATACATCCGTGATCTACTTCATGCACTCTCCTCAACAAAACAACTTCTGTTCTCCAATACGGACTTGCTGTATGTCCCCAGGTCACACCTCCGTTCGATGGGCTTCCAGATTCTGGAACTCCCTTCCATTGGAAATTTGGTCAGCTGAGTCCCTAGGCATCTTTAAATCTCGTCTCAATATTCACTTGTTCCGGAAGGCCTTGAAGTCCAGTGGCTGTGACTGTTGATACTGCTCACCGCTGTGTGCTTGGATGATGACGCGCTGTTGACCTGCGCCTACTCAGGAGCACTTATCCCTTCCTTTTTGTTCCAACAATTATGTTATGATTACTTGATGTCCATTGATTTATAGTATTTTACTCAATTGATCTATTCTGATGTTGTTGACATGCCGTTCTCTCCACAGCTCAGTGCATCACTTTGTGACCCTCGGGTGAAAGGCACTTAAAAAATGCACTTATGTAATGTATTATTACACGGAGAATATGTCTTTGGTGGATGGGATTTGACATGGTTTGGAGTCCGTTCCCCCTGCGCTTTAGCGACCGCGCGCGTTCGGAATAACGGAGAGCGCCCTCTCGCGACGAGGCGAGGGCTCGCGGGGCAGCGGCGAGCGGCCCCACGCACCGCCACGGAGACACGGTGACCCCGGCCGCCGGCCTCGTCCCACGATGGCCAACCGCGGAAATGAGGCGACGATGGGCACAGCGCTCGTAACGACGGGCGGCTCTCGAGTGGCAGATGTACCCACGGAGCGGGGACCCGAAACGGACTCGGGGCGGAGGAGCGGAAGGGGGCAGGGAGGTGGAGTCGCGGTGCTGGGAGTCCACTGCTGGACACGAGTCAAGGAGGGGCGAGATCTGGAAGCAGATGTGAGAGGAAAGCCCTTTGCGCAGCGCTGAGTCGTCACAGGTTGACGGTAGTGGGAAGTTCCGGGCTGAAAAAAAAGCAACGACGTGCAAATGAGTTTGTGTTCCCGCCGTGTCCGCGTGGGTTTTCGCTCCCGTTTTCTCACACAGCGCAAAGACACGCTGCTGCCTAGGTTAATTATCCTGTTGCCCTGAGATGTTATAACTTGCTTACCCCTCCCTGCTGTACAACTGTTTAAAAAGCACTATATGGCTTAAATATAGTCTCACTCACCGCACTGCTCCCTTCGCAGATCAGCCTTGCTCGAATTGAGATTTCCAAAACTGCTCTTTCGGGATAGCCGTGTCGAGCGATCCACTTGCCTCCTTCACGACGTTTCGCCTCCCACGTTGGAGGGCATCCTCAGGCTTTGTGACCCTCATAGTTGTTACCGTAACGACTAGAATAGGGGATATGCACGAAACGTTTTACCGAGAGCCACCGACTCAGCCTCAAATGGTTACAAAGGCGGTCAGGCGTGGTGCTGGGCACCCGTCCATACATGCCAGCTAACGGCACTTGTTCCTAGAGTCTGTTAAGGCTCTACGGGGGATCTTTGTATTTGTGTAGCATCCTTCACCAGCGTGGTGAAGTATGGTTCAACGAGCCATGTGATCGGCGTTGGAAACATCCCCAGCAGCGGATCGTCAGAAGACCAATGTGTGGTATCGACTTGTACATCCCGACCCACCTGGCGGGTTTTGATCCGAGTCGAATCCCGACGTTTCAGTCCACGGACCGTTTTCAACTCCTGACGAAAGTCTCGGGCTCACTGTGCAAAACGTCCGGCATCATGTTATGAACAGCACGAGAAACATACTTAGTCGCAGCAGCAGCAGCAGCAGCAGCGAATATACATCACTTCATCTTATGCAGAGACTTTCATGTCGGTCAGAGGTGCTCTACGGGTAGGTGAAATGAAATTATACCTTCACTCCCCACCACCCCGGCACACCACCTCTACGACAGCTATCACTGTGCCCTGTGTATACTGCAACTCATGGACTCGCTACGAAGACTAATCCGCGCTTGCAAAGCTATTACTGTTATGCAGGTAATTTTTCTGTTCACGCACGTTGTACGCACATGTACGTGTCTGCGTACATCACGAGAATGTTCATGAACGACGTTACAGGGCAACAACAACGGACGGTAGAGGAGCGACGCTCACAACAGCGAGCGGAGCGCCAGGCAAGTAAAACTCAGCAAGTTGGCGCAGTAAGGAATACGGGCGGTGCCTCGGTCAGTCATCTGAGTCAGTCAGCCCATGGCACCTTGGTCTATCCCGTGACCGCCTGTCAGTGAACCCTCAACACTTCGAATGGCCTTAAAGTGCACCTGGCCTGGCACAGGCGCTGTGGAGACGTCACCGCCACTTAGCGGCGAACAGTGGTTGTTGGTGTACATCGGTAACGTAACTAAGATATTTCATTCATGCTTACGAACCTGCTCGCCCCTCTTGCACCCTCTTAATAATGCTCTTTTCCACGAGTAACATTTCTTCCTTATTAAATATAACTATCAGTCTATGATGAGCTGCAGAATGATCGCGTCCACTAAATGTAGTGAGTCTTTGTATAACGTTAATTCAGTTTACAATGTTTCGTTTTAACGTTTCACTTCACAAGAATGTAACTATAACGTTAAGTCAGAGCTTACCGTTCTTGATACCGTTCTTTATAATCACGTGTCTGGAAGTCTAACATTCCAGAATTTTGCAGTTGAAAATACTTACGGACCGACTGTGGTATAATTATAATTTCACCGTGGTAAGTTTGTAGTTAGTACTGCAAATGTATCTGTGTGCTGAAGATTAACGTTTATTTTGTGCAACCAGAAGAGTATTCCAGACAGCAGGAAGAGTCTCATTACCGAGAGTGACCTGCTGTCGTATGGTAAGGGACTTTAATTAATAAATATAGTTCATAACGCGTGGTACATATTTATTAAATGTCGAAGGTCTTCATTCGAAAACAGAACAAAGCAGGGGCGTGAGGCAACCTGCCAACCTGCAAAAGGGGGGGGGGGGGCGTGAGCCGGCGTGAACCCGCCAAACACTGCGTCATCAGCCAATTAATTAAAGAGCGCTTTTTTGTTGTTGTGGGAGAACCTGACGGAAATCTGCGCCGACCAAAGGAGGAACACACAAACGTCACATAAAAAAGACGCCCGAGGAGGGGATCGAACCGCCTCAGGCAGGACTTTTTTTCTATGCGGTGCAGATGTGCCACTGCACCACCCTGCCAGCAATGTACAGTAATGTTGTAACCAGGCTGAGGCCATCAAGTCACTACAATTGAGAACCCCGTATAAACCATAGGCTGCTTACCTGGGTTTGAACTCAGAACCTCAATGTTCCCAGCTCAACGCTCTGGCTGGCTCTGCCCTCTGGGCCACGAAACCTCCTCCGGTTCAATTATTTTTAAAACTCGGCTTCTCCGCCGCTCAAACGAGCCGCGACGATGACGCGGCGATCGTCTCCCCTGGCCTACGGACACAGCCGAGTGGCTGGCGACGCGAGGAATTTCGTGGGAGGACACGGGACACAACTTTGAAGTTCGGAATGGAACGTGGCGCGAAAGCTTTGTAGACGTAAAATCGGGAAGACGTGGCGTTGTGATGGGTGGGATACAGGCACGGCACGAAAGGACGAGAGGTTAGGTCACTTTGAAGTTCAAAATAGAACGCGCGAGGAGAATGTTGCATCTTAAATTGGTTCAGGGACGCGTTGTTCGCCACCTCCGCAGCCCGGCTTTGCAACCCAGCAACACAACAGGAAGAGGCAGAGAGAAGGCGTAGATGGTTTGGAGGAGATGTGTTGGCATCTTTGGCATCAACAGCATTGGCTGTGATGACCTCTTGACCTTTGTAATCCTCTATTGAAATCCTGCATCCAGAGCAGAGCTTGCAAACTCACTGGGTATTTTCTGCTATCCTAATAAGCATCTATCTATCCACCATCCCCATTAGCATCCTTGAGTAAGAGATGACAATTCCACATTCCCATGGCACGGGGGGGGGGGGCATTCCACACGACAACTGAGAGGCCCTCTCATCATCGTCCGTCGACCTCCGACGAACGCGGTACTCGGTTTATCCACCCTCCGCCCCGTGCGCCGAGCGGCTCACGAGGAGACGCCGCGTCGCCGAGAGGAACGCGCCGCGGTAATTTCGTCCGCGGTCAAATTAACATCGCGTTATTTCATTATTCCGTCTATTTATTTCCCCGCTAATGGGATTACCGTCGTCCCGTGCTCTCGCGGTGATCGTACAGCTGCTGCCCGTACCAGCAGTCTGCAAGTGCATGTTCAAGCACGATTTTAATACGAGGCTTAAGAGGTTGAGAAGTTGGTGGAGGGGGTGACTGTTTTAGGGGGGGGGGGAGTGGGAGGGGAGGAGGCGGAGAGATGCGGGCCACTCGTAGAAGCAGGGAAATGGGGGGAGGAGGGGGGAGATGTTCGTCCCAGGTGCAGAGAAAGCCACCCACTGTTGGCAAAACATGTCAGAGTAGAGGTGTGGTGGTGGGAGGTAGTGGAGGGGGGGGGGTTGAGGAGAGACAGCTGTTGTGCAGGCAGCTGTAATTGTCCTGATAGTAGCTGGGTAAAGCTGTGGGTAAAGGGCGGGACACACCACTGGAAGCGGTGCTTAATTTCAGTCCGAGCGGTCCGGAAGGTTATTCCGGGAATGATTTGAGCTTCCAGCGACATCCGCCTCAGTTTTTATTGCCCATGTAATTTGTCGAAAGCTGCTCGTAGGTTTCATAGGGAACAGGCTGCGGTAATACAGGGTGCGGCATAAGTCGCTGTAGCCTTGCGAGATTTAATATTTTAGTTATTACAGAAATTGAACGGTGTACCCAATCATGTTCTATACACCTGTTGCAGCTTTAGACCAGTGAACAACATAGAGCACGGCGGCGGCACAGTTCTGAATTATTATTCAACCCGTGACGAATAGAATAGTAATTCTCGGTAACGCGACTTATGCCGCACTCGATGTCGGACTGTTACAGATAGATGCACCATTTGCAGTGCCCCAGGCCAATAATCCTAACTTCAAGTCAGCCTAGCGGCATCACAAAATATATCGCGACATTAAATGACGGTGGGTGCTGGATACAAGCACACCCGATATAAGAATCATTCTGACAGAGATAGTATTTCAGAGTTCAGTTTTAATCCCTGAACATTGTGAATTAATTGGACGTTTGTAAAAAAAGAAAAAAAGACTTTTACCATTTCTGCAAGTATACAGGTGTGAAGATCTTAAAACACCAAATACACACCTTTCACAAAGTGTCCAGTTTGCAAGAGGCCACATACACTAGAGGCAAAAAATGCCGCAAGTATATGTACACATATGCATATTTTGCCACAAGCATGTGTGGCTTTTTCCAAACTGGACACTTTGTGAAAGGTGTCTATTTGATTTTTAAAAGATCTTATCACCTATGTAATTGCCATAAATGGTAAATCTTTTTCTCTTTTTTTACATGTGTATAGTGGCAAAAGTGCCCATAGTTTAATTGGACATTGACTCTGACCCCAAAGACCCTTCGTATAACGATCCGGCAGATCATTACTGTTTGTGATCGTGAGCCCGAATCGATAGGTTTTTGATGAAATTCATATTTTGGGTCAGGTCACGTAAAAAATTATAAAATAGTGTCGTTTAACCTTCCATCACCCGACACGGCCAATCAGTAAGGGGTTGTCACGTGAACAGAAAACGTGCCAATTCCTTTACTATCTCAGCACACCGGTGTGTTGATAAGCGACCCCACAATATTTTATAAAAGATATATACGACGTTTCGATGATAACTACGTGCAGCATCATCAGGCACCCGCGCCCGATGATATTATGATCGATAATATTGGTTACGAAAACCTTCGATTAGTTTTGATCAAATAACCCCCGTGAGCGACACTACATTCACAGGCTATACCGTTTTGAGGACTCCTAATAAAGATGAGGGCGGCGCGGTGGCCCAGTGGTTAGCGCTGACGCCTCACAGCAAGAAGGTTCCGGGTTCGAGTCTCTCGGCTCGGGTGCCTTTCTGTGTGGAGTTTGCATGCTCTCCCCGTGTCCGCGTGGGTTTTCGCCGGGTACTCCGGTTTCCTCCCACAGTCCAAAAGCATGCTCCTGGATAGGTTAATTGGCTCGCAGACTAAAATTGTCCCGCAATGCCCGGCGATGGACTGGCGTCCCGTCGTCGGGTGTATTCCTGCCTTACGCCCTGTGTTTCCGGGATAGGCTCCGGCTCACCGTGACCCTATATAGGATTAAGCGGTTTCAGATATTGAGATGAGATGAGAATTTTCAAACATCGAACTGTCACAAACCTATCCCTCTACATGACTACAATTGCACGTTTTCAAGCTGCACGCACCGCTCGGTGCAATGTATAGCTGCGATTCTTTGCAGAACCTGTGAGTGAGAGATAAGAGTTGTGCTCATAGTCAGTTCGTATTTAAGCTGCAAGGAACCGCTGAACTATGTCGGTCTTTCTAAGAGTTGTCCGGCAGGGATGGGTAAGCAAGTTACAACATCTCAGGCCACCGGGGACAATTTAGTCATGATAATTAACCTAGATAATTAACCTAACTTCATAAAGTGGGATTCGACTGGGTATGCAATACCAGGTCACACTTAAACGGTCACGAAACATCGCAGCCAGGAAGAGGTTTTCAAACCCTGATGTATGACATGAAAACAAATATATAAAAAGCTGCTCTTTCAGGATAGCCGTGTCGAGCGTTCCTTCTCTGTCCTTCGAGAGCGACTGATCCCCAGGCCTGACAGTGCCTCCAACGTGGGAGGTGAAACAGTGGGAAAGAGAGAGAAGGATCGCTCGACACGGCAATCCCAAGAGCAATTTTCATGCAAGCCGCAAAAACCTACGTTAATTAAATAAAATACATCAAAGTGATTTTTGCTCAAATGAGCCGTGGAGTGGCACCAATCTGCTATTTATAACCCTAACACAGTGGTGAACATTCCTCATATGTTGGGGCTCAGTCTATCTATGGGCCAACCACTGTTGACTTACTCACAATGTGGTAGTCATTTTATCGAGCCCAGCGTGATCATGAGCCAAGTTGACGGCCAAGCGGGATTTGAACGTGATAGCGAGTTGCCCTCCCACTGAGCCGCACAGATGGATCGTGAAGATCGCCAGCAACACTTTCCATAGCATTGCCCAAGTGTATCCAGGGTCTTTAGAGGCCCCTTACTGTGCGAGATAGAGAGGGGAGGCTGCGGTTATTGACGACGCCGGTGTTTACGGTCGCGTTCCGAGCTGAGCGGTGTTTATAGACATTTGTCAGCGGTACGTTTGGATGACGAGCGACGTCATAATCGACGGCGACGCGGCGGCACAGTAACGACGACACCCCAGTCGCTCCGTCGCCTTTCGACGCGGCAGCGCGCGGGCACGGGTGACCGCGAGCGGCAAACGCAAGCCGGCGGTGGCAAGCGCCAACGCGCGCAACACGACATCAACTACAACTAAATCACGCTTAAGCACGAACGTGACACCACCGTAAAGATGACAGATTGTCGTGGTGGAGATTTTGGACTCAGATCCTGCGCGAGCATTTAAACTCTCGCCAAAAGAGTATCCTCAGCCGACACGAGCGAGCGAGGGCACGTGCGCTATCGTTTCCGCCGAGGCTTGTTTTGATTTCATTTTGTTGTTTTGTCTTAGGTTGTGGATGTTTTTATTCCGCTCGCATCCGGGCCAGCTGGACGGTGAGAGGGGGCCGTGGGGCACCTTCACCCTGACCCCGCCATGGTCCCCCGAGCCCGTGCCCCACCACGGTCCCCGTCGCGTGAAAATCTCACCGCGCGCCCTCCGCCTCCTCCTTCCGGCGCGCCGCCACCGCGCGCCGTCCGCCGCCGCCGATGTCTCATCCTCCTCCGCCATCCTGCCGAGACGGACAGGTGTCACCGCCGGGCGTGGCGCCGCCTTCGCGTGCCAGCTAATTAGCGGTGCCGGAGCGAGGTGGCCCTCGGAATATTAAGCGCGGCGCCATTCAAGCTAGGCACGAGAGCGCACGCGCGCGCGCCGATGCGGTGGGGGTACTCGTGCCCCGCTCTGCAGGCGCTGAAACAAAAAACCTAAACTATTTGAAGAGTACGAGCACATTTGAAGGGTACACACACGTACGTGAGCGTACACTTCAAACGTACGGCCACGCTGCGTCAGAATCGCTCTGAATCGGCGCGATTTCAGAAGCGGAACGCGGTTGTGCGTGAATACAGCGGGCGCCGTGCATGCGAGGTTATCATCAACTTCTACGCTCCTCTGCCTTGACAACCGCGCACCGACCTGCGAGGTGAACCGCGGTTGAGCGACCTCCCCCTATGACCCGGCCGGCACTGGGGAGGCCGTCATGAAGAGGCGAACTGACTAACAGCGCTGTACGCGGAACTTTGCAAGGGTACATTCAAAAAAAATAAAGGCCAAAAGCAATAATGCGTTATTGAAGTCTCAATAATGTTTAAAACTGGTGAAAGCTGTATCGAGGAGAGGCATAATTGAACCTGACAATTTTCAACATGCATTAAGAGCGGCGAGATAAGGGACCTACATTGTGGTTCGGTAGGTTTGCACTCGGCTGCGTGCCAGGGAGAGCATTAGCAATTTGTTCCATGTGCATGAAATTCCGCCTAAAAATGCCACGATTTGACAGCACGCGAAATTCTGCATGATGAACGAGGCCCCTTAAAATGCCGGGATACGAATGAAAAAAATATATATATACCGTGCGCAAGAAACTTAAGAGCAGATGAACGTAAAGGCAGAAATAATAAAAGGAAGTAAAAGTCTAGTTGAGTTGCCAAACTTTGCGGGGGGGGGGGGG
>JAZEWT010000018.1:8663770-8680105 GCA_036362905.1 Mordacia mordax
CCACAATTACTCCCCACCACCACCATGGCCACCACCCCCAAGAGCCCCCTCCATCCTTACCGCCCTCCCGCGCTGGGCTGCTCACTTCTAAGCGGATGTTTAATTTTACAGAGACCGATGCAGGCAGTCGGTTATTGTGCAGAGGACTTGTAGCAAGAAGAGCCACAGGTGAGGATGGCGGGCCTCGTGTTGGAATCCGCATGCCCGCGGTTGAGCGGTCACTTGCCTCCCCTTGCCGTGGTCACCAATATGTTCTTTACATTTACTTCACGGTGAACTTCTCCAGTTCATTAGAATTATTGTCGTGCTGTGCAATTTTGAGTGTTACTGTTTACTTTATGAGAACAATTAGTGGTTTCATCTTTGCACAACCGGCGATGGACTGGCGTCCCGTCGTCGGGTGTATTCCTGCCTTACGCCCTGTGTTTCCGGGATAGGCTCCGGCTCACCGTGACCCTATATAGGATTAAGCGGTTTCAGATAATGAGATGAGATGAGATCTTTGCACAAAGTGATGGTGTGAGTAATTTTATTACTTTTTGAATGTATACGTCCTCAGTTTGAACGTTTGTTGCATCCTGCATTCACAGCTTGCAAGCTCACTTGGTATATTCAGCTGTAATAATAAAAATCTGCCTATATATGAACATTATTGTTATCAGTCATGATCAATAAACTGCTGGATGAAGCCCCCCCCCACCACCACCTCCAAGCCGTCACCATCTCTCACGGCACCTGGAATGCAGCCGCAGGTGAAAATAAGCCGGTACAGTGAGGCACGGCGAACCGGTAACAAAGTGGACAAAGCGGTCAGTACAACACAGGTGGGAAAAGGGGGTTGCGATAGGACTTGCCGATGAGAGATTTAAGTTAATTTCACCCCTGAGTGCCACAATCCATGAAGCGTCTGTACGTGAGCAGATTTCACGGCGTCATCTCACACTGCCGAGCCACAGATGCCCGTCGAATTCAACTCTATCAGCAGCAGAAGAAGCAATTAAAGAAAATCAATACCAATTTGTCACATTGGCATTTTTGTGGAAACCAAACAATGATTTGCCATCATTCAAAAAAAATTGCAACATGTAATCGCGTGTTTAACTAATCACACCTTTAGATAGGGATCATCATTATCAATGTTTACAGCCCTTTTCCACGCGATGGAATTGCCAAATTTGAAAATCCCACGGAAATAACTCAAGTTGGATTACACAGAGCAAGCAGCACCACCTGCCGGCAGGGTGTCTGTGCAGTGGTAACATTTGCGTTTCAGAGAGAAAAAAAACTTCTACCTGAAGCGGTTAAATATGTGTGCCATTCTGTGTGGCGGTCGTGTGTTCTCACCCTATTCTGTGTGGGTTTCCTCTGGGTTCTCTGGTTTCCTCGTACAACTAAAAAAAGACTCAATTGATTAATTGGCCAACAATATCGTAATATACAGGAATCAGTATCTGTTGGGTTGGCGCCGCCTGATCGCTTGGGTGACTGCCCCCCCCACTCTGCTGTTACCTCGCTATGCCTCCGCATTCGTGTTTCATCGCCAGGCGTGGAGTTTGCACGCCACAAATCATCTTATTATTTTTTCAAAAATTGTATTATTAATTATTATTTTGCAGACACCCTTATCCAGAGCGACTTACATCGCATGCACAAATACATTTCAAATTAACTAATAAGCAGATACGTACATAATACCGGTAGCCTGACCGCTTCATATAATCAAGGTGTTACTGTTTCAGATGACAGACATGTAAATGCTACGGGCAGACAAAACTCCCCGGGTCACTCTTGCAAACGACACCCATCCACGTCCCTTCAGCTCTTGGCTGGTTAAACAGAATAACTTAAACTAATCCCCTGTGCCACCAATCGCCCACAACTCCTGAGAGCTTCTGAAACATTTCCCTAAACATCCCATCAGCGCCAGCTCAGCAGCACGTGCCAAAAGCTGGCTTGCACTTAAGACGCATAACTTATCCTTGCGATGGACGCGTTCCTCCTAACATTCCGCAAGCGCTGAGCCTTATTAGCTCAGACAGTTGCAAGCTGCTTGTATTTACAATAGATTTATTGCAGCCACATCATATCCCAGCCGGCACGGTGAAGGCAGGTGCCGTCGCATTTAAGCCACCTTCTGAAACCGCAGTCTCCGCGCAGATTATAAGACGCCAGGCTGCATCACTGCCGCCGCCACCACCACCTTTCACAAACCCCTGCTGTCAGCGGCTCTCACGAGCCGTGGAAAGGCAGGCTAATGGCCTCAGCGCCACGCAATTAGATGCTCTGACGCTGACCGCGGCGGCAATTTACATGCAAAGGCAGAAATTATTTATTCGGCTTCGGACCCGGTGACATTTTGGCAGATGTGCTGACGCTCGATCGGAACATGGGTCTGTGAGAGCTGTACCAGTCCGCAGCTGGGCTCGGAGGGAACGCTTCCCCCATGTTTTCCACCAGCACACCTGTGCCGAGCCAGTGTAGGGCCCGTGCGGTATGGGCAGTTTTTCCACTAGCTGTGTGCCGAGATATGCTAGCCTCGTAGGAATCATTGCGAATTTGGCTTGGGGCAAAGCAGGGCCAGGGGCGGGGGGGGGGGGTTAGCTCCACGTTCAACGCATCATTGGACGTCAGTTATGGACAGCTTCATCCGTACGCAACTTGAGTCTGTCCACTGGGTGTGTAACGTGAGTGGCATGGCTCAAGCAGTGGAAAAAATATCTGAAACCAACACAGGTCCGGCGCAGTTCATATGTTCAGTGGAAAGATGCGTGTCTGCTACTGTGACAGTGTGGGGCCGGTCTGCGCTGTACCTACATCTCAACTTCCAATCATCCGAGTGAACTTTGCAGATTTAAATTAACCAAACATATTCTCTGGACCTTGGTGGAATTTGAAATTGAATTACTGCCAAGAATGATAGTTACATTTCTTAAACATCAGGGTCACACAAGCCATTCAATTTGTGAAAAGCAGTTATACTTTAGTCCTGACAATGGCAATGCCCTCCACCAGAGAGGGCATTGCCATGTTGTATCCACTGCTGGATAGGCGGCATGGTGGCGTGGTGAGTAGTGCTTCTGCCTCACAGAAAAAGTTCGGGGTTCGATTCCTGGCTCGGGTACATTTGTGTGGCGTTTGTGTGTTCTCCCCAAGTCCACGTCCGTTTTAGCCAGGTACTCTGTTTTCCTCCCACAATCCAAATACATGCTGCCTAGGTTAATATTCCTGACTAAATTGTCCACGGTGCCCTGTGATGTTGTAAATTGTTTACCGCTCCCCACTTGACAACTGTTAAAACGAGTTACATAGCTCAATATTTTTTCCAGCTTAAGTAAAAATTGACTAGTAATAGGCGCGCACGTGAAATCCTTTATGATAGCATTTCCACCCCATCCCCATCCCTCTAGCAATTGCACTTCAGAATCTTTAACCTTCAATAATGGTAATAATATTTGCATTTCTAGAGCGCTTTTCACCCGAGGGTTACAAAGCGCTGCTTTGTAACCCTCGGCATGTCAACAATAACATCAGCGTAGGTCAATAAAATAAAATAATGACTATAAATCAATAAAGGATGTAAAATAACAAAAAAATATTCGATAAACAAGTAAAGTAGGGAATAAATGTTGCTGAGCAGGTGCAGGTCAACAGCGAGCCATCATCCAAGCACACAGCAGAGAGCCGCATCAACAGTCCTAGCCAGAGGACTTCAAGGCCTTACGAAATAACTTCATGTTAAAATTATTGTACATTAACCATCCATGTACAATTGTGATTTAGGGGACACGTATGTCAACATTAAAGTGAAAGGAGATCAATAAACTAAACGGATCTTCTCTGACATTCTCTCCACAGCTCTGTGCAGCGTTTCGTGACCCTCGAGTGAAAAGCACTCTAGAAACGCGATTATTATCATTATTACGCGTGTGAACACTGAGACAGCAGACAGAGCGTGCCCAGAGTGAGCGCGTCGAACGCGGAGATGAAACTGCGAAAGCGGCTCGCGCGGGGGGTGATCGACACTCCGACAAACCCGTTGTCCAGCAGTGGAACGATCCTGACCGACAAGAATAACGACGACGCCGCCAGCGCGAGGGCGAAACGAGGCACGTTCCACGCGGTTATCCCAAAAGATCATTACGACGGAGACCGTTCAGTTCGGATCACGCTCCCTGGGTAGGAGTCCAACTGGGCGCTGCGCAGGTAGTGCCCAGACAAGGTGTCGGTGCTGTACGCTGCACAAAACGAATTTAAATCATTCATTATCAATACCGACTTAATCTGGGACAGGGTCACCGGAGGCCGGAGCCTATCCCGGCCTACAGAGGGCGCAATGCGGGGGAATACCTAGGATGTGACGCCAGTACATCGCAGGGCACACTTTTTGGGGCAATTTACTCCGCAGGTCAATTAATCTAGGCTGCAGCATGTCTTTGGACGATGGGAGGAAACCGGAATATCCGGCAAAAACTAATCATGACGAGCACAATATGCGTTGCCCTGTCACAACCTTGTCAACAGGCAAATTGTAATTAATGGTCTTCACTAATTAAATTTGGGGGGTGGGGGGTAGGGGAGGAGAAAGAAAAAAGGTGAACGGGTGAGTGAGTGGTTGTGGTGGTTTGGGTGGTCATGGTACGGGGGGGGATTGGGGGGTAGGATTGTCTGCGAGGTTGTAGAGTTCAGCTGATTGACCCCTTTTCTTCTAACCAACGCGCCCCCCTCCCTCCCAGTCTGGCCAATGTAGCCTCTTCTAAATCCTTAGGGAGGCAAGGAAGGGAAACACCCAGAGTAACCAAGGGGTGACGTAATCAGGTCTTAAAGGGCAGCTTGGATGCCATTAAGGCTTCCTTCATGGTGTGCTGCGTGGCAGGAAGGCTCTTCCGGCTCCCGATAATCTGCTTACAGTCCTCCGGGGAGCAAAACCACAATTGTATTTATACCAAAAAAAAGTGGCGGATAATTCAAAACAAACTTGCCGCAAATTGATCTCGCTACGAGCTCAAGCTGTTTTCCATTAGAACGACCGCAGCTAGAGATGGTGTTTTCCAGCTCGTTTTTTTTTCATTACGGATTAAAATCTAGATTCTTGACACCGCCTTTTCAAGTTCCTAATAGAGCACTCCATGGAACCGACAAACGTTGACAAACATTTAACGATCTCCGACAAATTGTGATAAATGCGGATTTCGCTCAGGATGGCAGCCAACAGGCGCGTGGGATTTGAGCAAATGTGCCGCGCGCCGGCTGTGAGCATCCTCCGCTAGAATTTGTCAAGATGCTCGATGGTCACAACTCGGCGGAACTTCATATTTTACCAGGATCCGCACAATGTCACGGTTAAATGTCACTTTACTAACGTTGGGATTTGTTCTGAAGAGCTACTCCTTCAAGCTAGCCGTGCTGAGCGTTCTTCCTCTCTCCAGAACGTGAGAGGTGAAACTTTGTAAAGGAGAGCAGAGGAACGCTCGACAAGGCGGTCCCGAAAGATCGGTTCTCCAGAGCAATTTTCACGTATCGAGACGTGAATAACCACATTAATAAACGTCCTGACACTGTTTTTTTTAATGCAATAACTGCTCTCCGCACAGTGTGGGGAGTCCAATAGAGAATGGGAAATGGGCTTCAGGAAAGAAAATTGTACTTCTTGGAATCATTGGCGATGGCGTCACCGCAACAACAGCGATGATCCAACGATAACGTGACACTCGGGGCCAGGGCACAGATATGTCTCTCTTATGATTTCTCATAATCCGGGCAGGCCACCTTAATGAACAACGAATATCGCGACATTTTACTCAGACTCACATCAAGTCCATTGTTAATCCAAGCGTCCACGACTTTTACGTCATTTGTAAATCTCCATCCCCTGGTTCAGGTCCCTAGACTCTGCAGACACACACACGCGGCACCCGGGTCGTGGTGGTGGGGGGTGCTGGGATGGGTTTTGGGAACGACACAGCCGGTTGTTGTTGTTATTATTTCTTTTCTCTGCGCTCGGGGGTTTGTCGATCGTGACACGAGCCCCCCGAGAGGGAACGCGCCTGGCCTGGCTTTGTTTATCCGACGCCACCGCAAGCCGGATTAACGGACCAGAGCATAAATAGCAAATCACCTTTTTCTTCCCCCTTTGTTTTTTTGTATTTTTAGCCCCCTCCCCCCTCTTCCCATCCCCCCCCTCCCCCGTGTGTGTCACCCCCATCCGTCGATCGTCTCGCTTGGCCCACGTACTTCCCCCCCCCCGTACTCGGTGAGAGAGAATTACGGGTGAGACCGGGAGGAGGAGGAATGGGTCCGGACAAAGATCTACCGAGGAGTTTTGTTCTGCGGTTTCGCGCTCGAAGGACGCAATACCGATGCGAAGGTGGCCAGGGAATGTGTCCGCGCTGTTGGCTTCTTCTTCATCACCTGGCTGACGATGATGTAGAACTCAGGTGATGTTACGGCGATGCCACCCTGGGTGGCCCTAGATGCGCCAAATCCTCGTTTTACGAAAGTTCAATGAACGGCTTCGTACTGGCGTAGGTTTTCGCGGCTCCATGTGCGATGAGAGTCGCTTTCAACAGCTGTTCTTTCAGGACAGCCGGAGGTCCTTCTCTCCCTCTCGCCTTCCATGCTGGATGCGTCATTGGGCGTTTGAGGATGACTCCAATGTGGGAGATGACATGTCGAGCAGGAGCGCTCAATGACGCGTCTATCCCGAAAGAACAGCGATGGAAAGCAATTCCCAGTTAACGAACGTTCGCCTAACAAACGATTTCCAAGAAACGTTTCCTTTTTTAAAACAAGGAGAACGTGCGGAGGTATGGATTTCAGTTGGATTGACGCTGCCTCCCCACAGAATATATTCACCAACTGCAGCAGGTACAAGAAACCGTTACACAATCGTGGATTCTCAGCCTGAGCAAATTCCTATCTCACCTCCAGAGCTGCTCTTGGATATGCTCAGAAACATGTCCATTTTAAAACGCACCTGGCGGTTGCGACAGCGCCCCTATTCTTGTTGAAAAAAAACGACTCCATCCACACCGCGTGTTCTTCGCATACAATTTCCGAGTGTCGTTTCCGTTTATTTGGTTCTGTGCTCTCGCTCGGCAGCAGCGAGACACAGAACGAATTTTGGCGTTTCTTCATCCATCAAAAAGCACACGTGACGCCACACTCAAGAAATGTCTCGTCACATTTGCGAACACGTTGTTCTGAGTTACTTTGTTCATTCGCCGAGTCTTTGCGCCTTCAGCGAGTCGATGGGGCCACGACTGCGTTAAGGACAGTTTCAAATATCGTTCTCCATAGCTGTTCTTTTAGTATAGCTGTGTCACGACGTTTTCACTCCCACGTCGGAGGCATCATCAGGTGTTTCGGAGCTGACCGATGATTCCTCGAACGTGGGAGATGAGACGTCGCGAGGGAGAGGGAAGGGACACCCAGTGACACGGCCATCCCAGGGGAATCGCTGTGGAGGGCAATTGTCATCGCACAACGAAATGTGAGAACCCACATCAGGACAGTTTCAAGTCAAGTCAAGTAGAGCTTTATTGTCATCATGGCCATATAGAGTACAGTACACAGCAGAGACGAAATGACCTCCTCCTTGGGCCATATGGTGCAACACGGACACATAGACAGAGACATGCATGATTGGAGGATAATAATACACTTTTAAAATTAAAGTACTCTGCTAAAAATATATAAACGCACTACATATAAATAATCATTATAAACATTGTAAAAAGTGTTTGCAGACAGTATGGATCTGTGCAAACAGTCAGAAAAATGCAACATAGCTATAGAAGGATCTCGTACTTTTATGAGAGTGTCTCTGTATTGTCTTTTGAATTTTTGATGCAAGGATCATCGATCCATTGTAGAAGACGTGTTAGGCTCATCCCCCCCAACTGAAAAAACAACAACTTTGAATGCTACTAATCCATAGATAGCTGTTTATTATAGCACAAGCACAATTTCATAACGTGCCCATATTCATTCAATTTCAAATGTATTCATTCGAAGAAATTAAGTTTCAGTGGAGTAAGAAAACTGCACGACTGGGAAGGCAGTCACGCAGTTAGCCGGAGCCAATTTTCCAAACACCACGTCCTGTATATTATGATGTCATCGATCGAACGACAAAGCCGCGTCGTTCGCTTCTTACGACGCGGCTGTCCCGAGAGAGCAGCTTTTCGAAGCAATCATCATTCAATAAGTGTTTTTTTTTTGTTGTGGGAGGAAACCAGAGAACCCGGAGGAAACGCACACAGAAAAACGGGAGAGAAGCCAGAAATTCCACAGAGAAAGGCTCCTGAGGCAGGAATCTACCGCCTCGGGCAGAACTTTCTTTCTGTGAGGCACGGATCTTATCACTGTGCAGTGAGCAGCAAACCCTGGATATAGGATTCCCATGATACAATGTTTGAACTTACACATGTCTGAGACGTCTGTCTGTATGCCTGCTTTTCTCTTTATACACTTTAAAAATTGTGGGCAGCGCGGTGGCGCAGTGAGTAGCGCTGTCGCCTTACAGCAAGAAGGCCCCGGGTTTTGTTCATAGCTCAGGTGCTTTTTGTGAAGAGTTTGTGTCTCTCTCACCGTGTCTCTGTGGGTTTTCGCTGGGAACTCCGATTTTCTCCCACCGTCCAAAGATACACGCTACTGGCTAGGTTAATTGGCCTGCTGAGTAAATTGTCGACATTGCCCTGCTATGAACTGGCGTCATGTCCTGGGTATAGCCCCATCTTGCGCCCTGTTTGCCTGGAAAAGCTCCGCTGCCCCCCCCATCTCTCGCGACCCTGTACAGAATTAAGCAGGTGTTGATAACAATGATGATGACTTTAAAAACATGTGACAGGCACCGTTCACGAGATTTGACAGCAAAACTCACGACCCCTTTCTTCAATGGAATGACTTCAATCGGGGATCCAAACCAAGAGTTTGCCAACGGCAAGCCTATCCTTTTGAGGGTATTATCATGTACGCTCATACGGAACGTGTATATGGACTGAGCCCAATGCGGCTAATACAAACCAGATCCTCTTGGACTACATTAACACTCTCAATCACACAGCACAAACATGCGTGGCCATTCACACCAGCAATAGCTCACACACACACACACACGTAAAATAAAAGAGTGGATGAAATATGGGCAGAGAGGAGAGTGTGGTAGGGTGAGCTGGAGAGAGAGGAGCCAGGGAGATAGAAAAATAAAGATGATCTCATCTCATTGTCAGAAACCACTTAGTCCTGTACAGGGTCGCGGCGAGCCGGAACCTATCCTGGCAAACACTGCGCGCAAGACAGGGGTATATCCACAATGGGACGCCAGTCCATCACCGGGCACTGCGGGCAATTTAGTCTGCAAGCCAATTAACCTATGCAGCAGCATATTTTTTGGACTGTGGGAGGAAATCGGAGTGCTCGGCGAAAACTCACGCGGACACGGGGAGATAACATGCAAACTCCACACAGAAAGGCACCCGAGCCGAAATTCGAACCCGGGACTTTCTTGCTGTGAGGCGACAGCACTAGCCACTGGGCCACCATGCCACCCCAATAAAGATGACGAGATGGAGAAATTCATGGGAGAGTAAACTGGAGAGAGAGAGCCAGGGAGATGATGATAGAGTGATTTGAACAGAGAGAGAGAGAGAGACTGAGAGAGTGCTAAATGATGGAAATATAGACAGAAGATTGTGGGTGAGCAGGTGTGAGAGAGAGAGAGACAGGGAGGTGTAAAGGATAAAGGAGACAGCATTGTCGTAAGGTGACCATAAAGAGAGAGCGCAGGAGCGCCATGGAGATGGTGAGAGATCGCGGCAGAAAGAGAGAGCGAGGGAGAACAAGGGAGATAGCGCGAGAGATGTCGGGAGACGGAGTACGCGAGTGAGCCGCCCACACATGGGATCGGAGACTCCCCACCTCTCTCCGGTGTCACCGACATCACCCCATCCATCAGCTGCCCTGGCCTGACACCCCTGCCACCGGCCAGGGAGCAGTGGCCGGGCGGGCCGGGATTATGATGTATGAAACCATTACGCGGCTCAAGATGGTCTGAGCTTCCACCGCGAATGGGGTCATGACATTTCCACCGGCGTGCGATAGTTAGATATGCAGATGACTGGGCCGGGCGGCGAAACGGCGCTCTCGCCCCGGCGCTCTCGCCCCGGCGCTCTCGCCCCGGCGCTCTCGCCCCGGCGCTCTCGCCCCGGCGCTCTCGCCCCGGCGCTCTCGCCCCGGCGCTCTCGCGCGAGGACAAAGGGGAATTATTTTCGCGCTTCTCTCGCCACGGCGTCCGTCCAGCGCGTGCAAAGTCTCGCCCGAAACGGCACGAAGGAGAAACAGCGAAAACGCATTCGCGAGAGCGATGTACGTCCGTGCGTTTGTAGTGGGGGAGCTGTGGCTCAGCGGTCAGTGGGCTCCGCTACAAACCCAGTGTTCCGAGTTCGAATCCCGCTCACGGCCACCAACACCGGTGACGATTTGCTGAACCGGTCCTGGGCCTCCTCTAGGTCGACTCAGCCTCAAATACGTACCTAGTGCGGTGTGTAAACGTCGGTACTAGGCAGACAAAGGCGGCCGGGCGCGGTGCTGGTCACCCGCCTCTTTGTGTGCCTTGTCGACCTTCATAGCTGCTTTCTAACGGCAATTGACCCTCGAGCCTGCTAAGGCTGTACAGGGAATCTTAGTCGTTTTGTGCTTTGTCTGCGTATATCGGAGGATGGCGAGCGGTAGTGTGGTGGTGGTTGGCGCGCTGCACTGCCGAGCCAGCCGCCCGAGTTCGATTACCGCTCACAGCCAACAGTTCTCGGAAACGATCTTGCCCCCCAACTCCCCCGCACCCTGGTGTAAACATCGGTGTGCGGGAGAAAAAAGCAACCAGTCAGAGGGTGGCACTGGCCACTAAGGTCCACGTGTGCCGTGCCGTCCTTCAGAAACGCTCGATAACAGCAGTTGCCACAATCGTCTATTAAGGCTATATGGGGTATTTCAGTAAAAGCGACCTGCACGGTGGTTTATGTTCAGTTTCTGTGGATTTTTATTTGCAAAGTACCGTTTTAACAGTAATGTTTATTATTGTGCCGCGTCTCGACAACACGGCTTTGCCCAAAACGCCTGGATCACACACAGTGTTGTGGCGTGCGGCTCGCACACGGCGCAGATTAACTCTCGCCTGAGCGTCCCCCCAAGTCACCCTTTTATTTCGCAACTCGTAAACTCATGAAATAAAAGAGCCGAAAAAATAAACAGGCAAACCAATAACCCCTTACGAAACGCACGTAAAATTCAATTTATATTTTACACACGCATAAAACATTCTTTTTTTCCTCTCTCTCTCCGCACGCGTCCGTCCGATCGGTTAATTCGGAAGATGTTTGCCCGAAGCCTGACCACGGTCGGCAACCCGCAAAGCACGGGACTTTCACAGATATATTTAGGCTGCCTAATGCAGGGAATTTGTCATTATTGATTACATCCAGGCTGGACATTGTGGAAGCATAATGTCTCCTCACCCTTGGCCTGGGCTGCACTTCCCCGCTGCTGCTACCCCACCTCCCTAATCCGTCTATCGCCTTTCCCTTCGGCACATGGGGGCCCGTGTATCTGCCCGAGCCGTTCTACTGCTTTTCATTAGGGCCAGGGCCCTTCATGGCTGAGCACACCCCTGACAGGTCATTAACTTTCATTACCACTGCAGGTCAGTGAGTAAATTTCATCTCGTGGTGGGCGCTGGCGATGAGGGATGGGAGCCCGGCCGTGTTTGACACATTCATAACACGGCGCGGGCGACCTGCGACATTCCCCGTTTCAAACGAGATTAGAGCCCGCCTCGTTTTTCACCGTCGGTCTAATGCAGATTGGGCGCCTCCATTACACCGGGGCTTGTCACCGGCACTGGCGACGAAGGATGGCTCCGGCTCGACAGCCCGTGACCTTGGCTTGTTAGACACCGTCCCGTCGCAGGACTCAGGAGATGCGCGGCATTGCTGCCCCTTATTTATTTGGCACATTCCCATCTCCATCATTTTAATACATCATCCCCCGCGCCTCTAAACAGCATTTTTTTTGGATGCTCCAAAGTCACGCAATTGTTTCAGCAAAGGAGCAGATCTGTAAATCAAATATTCAATTCGATGGTGGTTCTGTTGGGCTTTTTTTCCCGTTCCCTTTGAGAAGGTGCGTTCGAAAATGCAAACATTTACCGCAGTATTTCACCGTGGTGAAGAATACATTTTGAAAACACTATTACAGAATCGAATAAACGTACGACTCGTCCAACAAGAGGTGGTGCGGGGCGGGGGGTGGATTGGGGGAAGCGTCGCAATTTATTTTGCCCAAAAATATATATATTTTTAAAATACGTCAAGTGTGCGCTGGAAAGAACGTGGCATCAGCAGATACGTATGAGGGCACAAATTCCGCTGACAGGGATAAAATATAGAGGGCTGTACTTGAGCCAAAAGGCCTCCAGTAATGATGAAGGTCTATTGGCAGAAACGTCATCCTCTGTATTTTGTCCTTTTAAGATAACAAAGGATGCCTCGAGACTGGCTACTACTGCTCTGGCTCCCCCCGCTGTGTTGACACTGCCTTGGCCTCCTCCTGAACTCCGGGGAAGCGGGAGAGCCAAGACATTTGAATGATGAGTACAACGCCCAGCGACTCATCAGCATTGGCCGTAATGGAAAGGGATTTCTCAGTGCGTGCCGATCGATACGAGACTAGAAGCGGTGATTTCTTTTTTTTTCCCCCTCTAACCTGCCGAGCGAAACAGCCGTGTTTGCAATTTGTACACATTATCACTTCTTAACTTTCAAGAGTTCATTAGCGTACATTATTTATTGGACACAACAACAACAAAAATTATGTCGCATCTCCGAAGTGTGGAGAAGATGAAAAAATGGTTGACAATTGCCTTTAGTGGAAGAAAAAAACGCGACGCTGTCAAGCTGCTTCCAGGTTTGCTCGCGAACGTGTTTGATGATAATTAAACACGGCTCGGTGACACTTTTCATAATCGCTGCGTAAATCTGACGTCTCAATGCGCCGGGATCTCCCGAGCATTCGCCACGATCACGATCGTCATCGTGACCGCGCGGCCCGGACGAACGTTCACCCCTGTCCGTCTCTCGCCGCGCTCGCCGGGTGGGCGACTCTCGTCGCTCCGCGGGAGAAAACAAAAACACCATCGGATCCGTCCGCTCGCGCAGCCCCCGTCTAATGTCAACCGCAAGAGTCGTCAAAACGCGTCACCGCTGAAGCCGCCGTTTCGGCGAAGGTACGCCGCTCGCCTGCGAATCTGATCATCCACCCGCTACGGGATCAGATCATCCACCCGCTACGGGATCAGATCATCCACCCGCTACGGGTGACCGCGAATGCGTAAAGCAGGAGCAGTAGGCGTTGTGGGCGGTAGAGGGCGGCGCAGCAAAAATTAATCGTTTCTTCTAAAGAAGCCTAAAAATAGTGGCCAATGTCACCACCCTTTAAAAAAATCTATGCAACGTTTTGGGCAACGGTCACTAACAGCACTTGTCCCAACAGTCTGTTACAGGCTATACGGGGATGTTTGTCTTTGTGTGTGACACCATGAGATGAAGAAGCCGGCCAGAAATCTCAAAAAGACATTGTGCTCCACGTGGTACTGGATGGACACAAAGAGCTTTTGTGATAGGACGTCTCCAGAAAAAAAAAATCTTTCCTTCACGTCGATTTATTTCATGTCGATTTTCTAACTTTCTACAAACGTAGTGGTGGTGCTGTCCCACACGCACCCTCCGCGACGAGACAGCGCGTCGCATATCAAACCTCACGTTGATTAAAATGAGCAAAACACCTTCGACGGAAGGGATGAGACGAAACGGGTTAATGTCACATGAAAGCGGGATAACAATAGTGTCACCTGTGATGAACTGAGAATGTTCGAGGAACAAGCCACTCCCGAGCATTTTAATCAATAGTGCCGACAAAATTGCAACAAGCCACCCGTATATGAATTTAGGAACAGAAATCGATGGGAGCCACAATCAGGGGGAGCTCGATCGATAGCAAGTTGTGTTTTAAATGGAGCTTATGTGATCTTTGGCGTTTTCACATTGAACCTTGGTTAAGCGTGGATGTTTGTAGCCTTCACTCTAAAAATGCATCGCGAGGACTCTCGCTTCACGTAGTTATATATTTTTTTATTTTTGTTCCGCTAATGCCTCCGCTGGCAGTCGAGGTTCATCATTCCGTGCATTAGCTTCACCGCAATGAAGCTGCTTACATCAACAGCCAGCCACTTTAGGATCTGACCGGCGATTTCTTCCGACTCTCGTAGTGTGACGAATGTGTCTTTGTAATTGCGTTTGTTTGATTGTCTCCGCTAAATAATTATTTCTGCATTAAGCTCCAGGTGATTTATGTCTACGCTACGTTAATATGTTTTTTTCCCCCGACGGATTAATGGGATTTAAGCAAGTCGAAATTGATTTTTGATTTTGATTTTTATTTAATACGCAGACGTGCAGTTTACTGCTGCTGTTAAGCAATCGATGTATACAATGCACATACATATGATCGCGCCATAGGAATTCGCTTGGATTATGAACAATTGTTAATAAAAAAATATTTGTTTAAATAGGAAATCATATTTTATTTAAAATACCCGTCAAGCCGGAACCGAATCTGCCCGGCGCGCAGAAGAGCTGTGGAGAAGAACGCTTTGTGGAATTACGAGATAGACGGAAAGAATTTCACGCGACAGAGAATGCACTCGAGTTTCGGACATTGTGTTGCGCGTGGTGAGCTTGGGCAGGGGGGCGTCCCCGGAAGAGATGGTGGCCCGCGCTCGAAATGAACCGAGCAGCATCTGAGAGGACGGCCCCAAATCAAAGCGCACCGAACTATGCACTTGGTCGGCAGAGTTAGATTCCTGACCATGGAGATGATCAGCAGCAAGTGACATCTGCACCGGTGCTGCACGCTACTTCCCTCTGCAATGACCCAAGCATGGGCACACAACCCCCTCGACCAGAATATGATGAGAGGCATTCATCCAACAGTGGACAGACAAGTGGCTGTACATTGACAATGCCTATATATAACAAGCGCTCTATAAATGTAATTCTCATCTCATCTCATTGTCTGAAACCGCTTAGTCCTATACAGGGTCACGGTGAGCCGGAGCCTATCCCGGCAGACACAGGGCGCAAGGCAAGGATATACCGACGATGGGACGCCAGTCCATCGCCGGGCAATTTAGCCTGCGAGCCAATTAACCTATGCAGCAGCATGCTTTTGGACTGTGGAAGGAAACCGGAGTGCCCGGCGAAACCCCACGCGGACACGGGGAGAGCATGCAAACTCCACACAGAAAGGCACCCGAGCCGAGAGATTCGAACCCGGGATCTTCTTGCTGTGAGGCGACAGCGCTAACCACTGGGCCACCGTGCCGCCCATAAATGTAATTATTATTATATATTTATATACAGCCCTACAGTATACATATTGCCCATTTTCAGTCTAGCATTGAGTACCTCTTTTGCCGCATAGGGTTGGTTGGCACTGGGAGGCCCCTAGGCCAAGGATTCTCAACATTTTGCACCTCAAGGCCCACTTAGCCCACTCGGGTCCGATCTCCACGGACCACTAGGTGGCGCTCAAGGCCCACTGATGGGTCGTGACCCCACCGTTTGAAAACTACGCCCCCAGGCTAGACAGCTAGAGATTAAGTTGAACGATTGAGATTAGATGTAATATTCTGTGAGATACAGAGGCATTTAAACGTTAATTCTTGTGCATGCGAATCCTTACACGAAGGCAACCAATCGCACACACATTTATGTTTAAAGTCAAACATCCTCCATACAGCCTACATGAAATGTGGGGGGCCAGCGCGGTTAGCGAGCACCCATTAAACGACGGCACGGAGCGCAAGCAGGTAGGGCCAGAACCAGGATCTCAATGACCAGCGAGCCGACGCAGGGAGACCTGCCGGGACCTGTTCGTATTACGGTCGCCGGTTCCGTTGAGCCAGGAGCGGGGACACAATTCGGGTGGCCTGGCGACCTCGTTGCTCAGTCGCGCTAAGCGCTGTGTTTACCACGCGCACCGCACGCAGTCGCAGCGCGGCGAACAGCGCACAAACAGGCGAACAGCACACAAACAGGCGAACATTACACAAACAGACGAACAGCGCACAAACAGACGAACAGCGCACAAACAGACGAACAGCGCACAAACAGACGAACAGCGCACAAACAGACGAACAGCGCACAAACAGGCGAACAGCGCACAAACAGACGAACAGCGCACAAACAGACGAACATTACACAAACAGGCGAACAGCGCACAAAC
>JAZEWT010000018.1:8692443-8707988 GCA_036362905.1 Mordacia mordax
GCCACCGCGCCGCCCATTTTTGAAGTTGTTACTTGAAAATTTTCAGTGACTTATAATCATTATTTTATTCAATTGATCTATTCTGATGTTGACATGCTGTTTTCCCCAAAAGCTCTGTGCACTGCAAATATTATTATGCATTCCCCTCCAGCATCGGAATTTCCACCACTGATTTTGGGGCTGTAAACAGGAGAGCAACGCGTCAGCTGACTAGAGAAGGAAACCACTTTGTACACTATCACTCGCCATCGACGTGATGTTGTAATGCACACGGCAATTGTCACTTCTGCCCTGCTCTGCCAATCTACTGCTAGATGAAGGTCTGCCTTCCCACGTCATCAACTCACCGGGCCAGTTCAGTGCAGGCCGCTGATAGGGGTCGGTAGCACAGCGGGGAGGACGGACGCCACGTGACCCAGGACTGGTTCAGACATCGCTCGCAATCGCTATTCGCCACACGTGGGAAACGAACTCGGGCCGCCAGGCTCACAAGCAGAGTTCACGAACCACTGCACCACCGTCACCGAGCGCTGAGCCATCGCCTCTGCAGGATGCACCTGAATGGCTCTAAGCGAGCCACACAAGCGAGTGTGCAATTAGTGCAATTCAAACGAGCAATTAGCGTATTTACTAATGCCGTGAACCGATTTGGGGAGCGTCATGCGTGCCGCCGCTATGAATCATGCTGCACAACACGTGTCACCCAGGGGAGGCAGAGACATCTCTACGCCGAGGGGTCTCCAGCAGTGGTGACTGGTTATAGTGGTGGGCGGTGGTGGATGTAGTGGTGGGCGGTGGTGGTTGCGGTGGTTGCAGTGGTTGTCCATCCATCCATCCATCTTCATCCGCTTTATCCGATGCCGGGTCGCGGGGGCAGCAGTCTAAGCAGCGATGCCCAGACTTCCTTCACCCCAGACACTTCCTCCAGCTCTTCCGGGGGGACCCCGAGGCGTTCCCTGGCCAGCTGAGAGACATAGTCTCTCCAGCGTGTCCTGGGTCTTCCCCGGGGCCTCCTCCCGGTGGGACATGCCTGGAACACCTCCCTAGGGAGGCGTCCAGGGGGCATCCGAATCAGATGCCCAAGCCACCTCAGCTGACTCCTCTCGATGTGAAGGAGCAGCGGCTCTACTCCGAGTTCCCGCCGAGTGACCGAGCTTCTCACCCTATCTCTAAGGGAGCGCCCAGCCACCCTGCGGAGGAAACTCATTTCGGCCGCTTGTATCCGCGATCTTGTCCTTTCGGTCATTACCCAAAGTTCATGACCATAGGTGAGGATAGGAGCGTAGATTGACCGGTAAATCGAGAGCTTCGCCTTTCGACTCAGCTCCTTCTTCACCACGACGGTCCGGTACACCGACCGCATAACTGCGGACGCTGCACCGATCCGCCTGTCAATCTCACGCTCCATCTTTCCCTCACTCGTGAACAAGACCCCGAGATACTTAAACTCCTCCACTTGAGGCAGGACCTCTCCACCCACCCGGAGAGGGCACGCCACCCTTTTCCGGTCAAGAACCATGGCCTCGGATTTGGAGGTGCTGATTCTCATCCCAGCCGCTTCACACTCGGCTGCAG
This sequence comes from Mordacia mordax, assembly GCA_036362905.1. Classification (NCBI taxonomy): domain Eukaryota; kingdom Metazoa; phylum Chordata; class Hyperoartia; order Petromyzontiformes; family Petromyzontidae; genus Mordacia; species Mordacia mordax. Next base: position 8,694,019 of record JAZEWT010000018.1, read on the forward strand.
TGGTTGTCTCCGTGGTTTTATCTCTGCCACCCAGGAACACGTGTATGCCACAAACCAGCCAGCTTGTATTCAACCTGGAAGGAAGAGTCGAGCTATTTAGCTCTTTAAACAGTTGTCCAGTCGGGACGAGTAAGCAAGACAAAACATCTCAGGACATTGGAGGACGTTATGTGACGACAATCAACTTAGTCTGCAAAGTGTCTTTGAACTATCATAAGAAACCAGAGTTCCCGGTGAAAACCCACGCAGACACTTGGAGAACTCTGCGTAGAAAGGTACTCGAGCTGGGACTCGAAACCAGGACCTCCTTACCATTAGCCGGTAGATCTACTCAAAGCGCCACCACGCCGACCCCAAAACATCTCCCCTAAGGGGGAATTCAACCCCGGTCTCCCGGTTTCAGGCCAACAATCCCCTCCACGACGCCCACAAGGAATGCGTGTATTCCACAACCACCACCACCACCACCACAAGCAGAGCGATGATGAACCACGTTGGTGATCTTGCTGCGTGTGCCGATTGTCCTGGAAGTGGTAAATGTCACTCGTGATGGCCGTTTTAACAATTCAGTAACAATTAAGCATGCTCTTCACCCTCTCCACAATTACCTCTCCACACTCAGCCAGTGCCAATCTAGCAAAGGGCATTGATAAGAGACATTCCTCATGTCAATGGTTAGTTATTTGCCGATCTATCTATTTATTAATTCATTTCCAAATTTGTTGTAAGTAATGTACGCCTTCTTTCATTTGCCACGGCATTAAGTTCTTTTACTTATTCATGTTTCCTACGCAGCATCGCTAGGGGTGGGCGAGTGAGAAATGGGTTAATGGAGAGAACACTGTGTCATCAACTGAGCCACGTGCGTGCGATTGCTGGTCGCAGATAACGTCGGTTGCGAGTGAAATCCGAACCGATTCCAGGTGCCCGCACCCTGACCGATACACACTGACCAGCGTGGAGAAGTATGGTCAAACAATAATAATACAATTCGTAACTTTAGCACCTGGTCGGGAACGAGACGTGGATACTGAGTCGTGGAGCGGAGCTCAGCGTGGTGAGAGCGGTGGTGAGAGGGATGGTGAGAGCGGTGGTGAGAGGGATGGTGAGAGGGGTGGTGAGAGCGGTGGTGAGAGCGGTAGTGAAAGCGGTGGTGAGAGCGGTGGTGAGAGCGGTGGTGAGAGGGGTGGTGAGAGGGATGGTGAGAGCGGTGGTGAGAGGAATGGTGAGAGCGGTGGTGAGAGGGGTGGTGAGAGCGGTGGTGAGAGCGGTGGTGAGAGGAGTGGTGTTTGAGTATCGTTTTCAATGTCGAGGTTGGGGTGGAAGGGTTGGTGAGTGAGTGGATGGGTGAGTGGGTGGGTGGGTGAATGTGTTACGGTGAGTGGTGTAAGTAGGCTAGCGAAGTAATGGGGGTGTTCTGAGTGTATAGCTTAGTAACAGAGTAGTGCGGTTTCCCCAGGACTGACACGACATAGGGAGGGCCTTCATCCAGTAGTGGAATGACAAAAGTGCGGTTAGTAATTAAACTAGACAAAAACAATGGATGACATCCACTATCAATCCACAAATGGCTGAGAGCCTCCAAACACCGCAACAATCTTGCAGGGCGATTGACCATACTTCACCAAACTGCTTAGTGCGGGTTAATCGTTTTATTTGTTATTGTTATTCAAGGACATACCACTGCTGAAGCAACCTGTGACATCTATTTACTAAAAAAAAGCAAGCCATTACATATGTGAGCGTGCCCTAAGTGCGAGACGCATTTATAATTTTGGCAAGTGCCTTTTCATCGCTGAACAGGAGTAACGCTGTTTTAGAGCAGACACCTTCACAGCCGCTCCGAGCCATTTATTTGAGCATCGTCAACTTTAGATGGCGGTTGTTTTTCTTAAATTAAGCTTGAAACACAAGTCTGAGCTTTGCACCACAGGTCCAAGAATTTGCGATCCATCCCCTTTGTTAAACAATATTGTCAATGTGCATTGAAACCATTTTTCTTTACCGAAAACACGGTCGTCTCATTTCAACACCGCCAAAAAAATTAATGCGTGCGAAATTAAAACAGATTGATTATTTTAGCGATGCTGCTGCTGCATTAGCAGCGGTGCATGAGCACAATTAATAAACAAAACTCACATTCGTCATTAACGCAGCGGGCTTAAGAGAAAAAACCCCATAAAAACATAATTCACGCGCTTTGAAGAAAGGCCACGTGCTATGCCTAAACCATAACCCACTATATATATATTTTTAATGCCACATAGTGGCCGAAAGCATTCTGACTCAATATTGATGCCGTGTCAGATGGAACAAGTAAAACGTGTGTCGTGCAGCTTCCGCCACCCGACACAGCAAATCAACAAAGCTGTCCCTTGAACGAAGGTGACAACTTAAAAGCACTTTGGCACATCGGCGCTGTGTCGCGCGGCAACCCGCCCGTACTTGACAGCTGGGGTATGACGTCTCATAGTGACGAGCAGTCGCAACGCAGGGCGGTCACAGGAACTATTCCTGCGAAGCGTTATTCAAATCTGTTTGGTTGAGAACTTGGCACACACGTCTTTTGGATAACGTCGATGTGCGATTTTATTGGACGCGCCAAAGTCAATGTCCAATTTTGTGGCGGCGCGGTGGTGCGGCGAGTAGCGCTGCTGCCTCAAGCAAGAAGGACCCGGGTTCGATTCCCGGCTCGGGTGCCGCCTTTCCGTATGGAGTTTGTGTGTTCTCTCTTCACGTGCTCACGTGGGTTTTCGCCGAGTGCTCCGGTTTCATCCCACAGTCCAAACACACGCTGCCACCTAGGTGAATCTTCCTGCTGATTAAATTGCTGCCGGTACCCTCAGATATTGTAACTTGCTTATCCCTCCCTGCTGGACAACTGTTAAAGACAGCTACATAGCTGAACGGTTCCTCTTCATCTTTGATAAGAACTGACTGACGAGTAGTAGGCATACATGCCGATTCGCTTATCTAAATGATCGCTACTCGGCGATATCGCGTGCACGCATCACTGAATGCTGTGTGTCTCGCTAACAAGTGACCTACGAGCTCACATTACTACTTCACCCATTATAGGTAATAGGAGAGCGTTCATGAAACACATTGTGAGACAGAAGATAATAACATCACTCCTCTATTAAGTAAAAAAAAAGAGAAAACATATATATGCATCTATTTAGATTATCGGGCAGCGCGGTGGCCCAGTGGTTAGCGCTGTCGCCTCACAGCAAGAAGGTCCCGGGTTCGAATCTCTCGGCTCGGGTGCCTTTCTGTGTGGAGCTTGCATGCTCTCCCCGTGTCCGCGTGGGTTTTCGCCGCGCACTCCGGTTTCCTCCCACAGTCCAAAAAGCAAGCTGCTACATAGGTTGATTGGCTCGCAGGCTAAATTGTCCCGCAGTGCCCGGCGATGGACTGGCGTCCCATCGTCGGTATATCCTTGCCTTGCGCCCTGTGTCTGCCGGGATAGGCTCCGGCTCACCGCGACCCTGTACAGGACTAAGCGCTTTCTGACAATGAGATGAGATAAACTAAGATTAATCTAAGATGATCTCATCTAAGATTATCTCATCTCATTGTCAGAAAGCACTTAGTCCTGTACAGGGTCGCGGTGAGCCGGAGCCTATCCCGGCAGACACAGGACAAAAAGCAGGGATATACCCACAATGGGACGCCAGTCCATCACCGGACACTGTGGGCAATTTCGTCTGCGAGCCAATTAACCTATGTAGCCGCATGTTTTTTGGCCTGTGGGAGGAAACCGGAGTTCCGGCGAAAACCTACACGGACATGGGGAGAACATGCAAACTCCACACAGAAAGGCACCCGAGCCGAGATTTGAACACGGGATCTTCTTTCTGTAAGACGACAGCGCTACTCACTGGGCCACCGTGCTGCCCCTATTTAAATTGTGGCACCATGGCTTCGACTGCGGACTTGTGACGGCTTACAGCGGTAACACCACGGCGAGGATCAGCATTCACTCCGCGGTGAGCACGGACGAGCAGAGACTTCTTGATTTTGATGCTTTATTGGAACCAGCAAGACACGGGCAGGAGTGTAGCGACATACGACGAGCAGCCGACATCTTGACGATCCTTCTCGTTCCCCCAGAAGACTGTCTTTTCCCCTCCAATCGGTCCTCCTTATATATTCCCGCGGCCCCCTCCAGCGCCTTCCAAATGACATCGCCCTTCTACTGTACCACATCACGAGTCACCACATCACGAGACATCACGAGGCATCACGAGAAAGCTGAGTCACCACATCACGAGACATCACGAGGCACCGCGAGACGAAAACAGAAAGCCGACGCCCCCCCCCCGCGCCTATACTCCCCAACTCTACAAGATCATGACACATTATTTTACGTTGTAAGTAAACATGGCTGTAGTCACGCCGATTGAGACGAATTGAAGGATAACCTTTCGGATTGGTTAATGCGTGAGGTGGTGAGGATAGTTCAGAGGGCAGAGTGCTGAGCTGGCAACCCTGAGAACCTAGGTTCAAATCCAGGTCACTCAGTCAGTTTGTGTTTAAGCCGTTGAGCTGTGTGCATCTCTTTCTAACATATGCCTGGCAGGGCACCGGGGGATAGTCTACTCAGCAGGAAGATGAACCTGAGCAGCATGTCTTTTGACTGTGGGAGGAAAACAAAATACCCAGCAAAAGATCCACACGACACGGCAAGAGAATGCGCAAACTCCACACATAAATAATAATAATATTCACTCTAGATCACTTTTCACCCAAGGGTCACAAAGTGCTGCACAGAGCTGTGGAGAGAACGGCAGAGTAGATCAATGAAATAAATTGATCTACTGATGCTGACTGATTGACTGACGCTGTTGTTGACATGCTGAGCAGGGAATCAAACCCAGGTCTTCTTGCTTTGAGGCGGTAGCACTGCTCACCACTACTCCACTGTGCCCCCTAGGTTATTGTCTCCGGTGCTTTGACATTGTTCTTAGAACGTAGCGAGTCGATGGTCTTTGTCACCAATCCAACCGTCACATTAAATTTCGCTGTACGTTTACTTTGGCAAAAATATCAGTTCTGACAACTAATAATAATATTGCTTTAACTGCCAAGCGATATTACCCTTAGCGGTGTAGCCAGTGGGAAAGTGCTGCCTCCTACTGCGTGGACTGGAGAGGACTTCAACGCCTCTCAGCAGTAGCTCTGTGATATCCACTTCCACGGACAGCAGGGTGGCTGTGCAGCAGTAACATGTGAGCTTCACACAGAGAGAAGGTTCTGCCCGAGGCGGTTCGATTCCCACCTCGGGTGCGTTTCTTTATGGAGTTTGTGTGTTCCCTCCCACTGCTCACCCTGTTCTGCCTGGGTTTTCTCTGGGTTCTCCGTTTCCTCCTCGCCACCCCCCCCCCCCCGACACAGTTAAAAAAACAAAAACACCCATTGATAAATTAACCGATACGATCATAATATATGGGATACAGTATCTGGCGGGTTGGCGTCGGCTGACTGCATGGCTGACTTCCGAACTTCTACCACCCTCTGCGGTTTCCTCGATCCTCTGACTCATTCTCTCTTCAAACGATTACCTTCGACATGAAATAAATTTGTTGCACGCGTTACAAATTGTATTTATTATTATTAAATAGGGGCAGCGCGGTGGTGGAGTGAGTAGCGCTGCTGACTCACAGTAAGAAGGTCCCAGGTTCGGCTTCCGGCTTGGTGCCTTTTTGTGTGGAGTTTGTGAGTTGTCTTCCCGTGTCCACATGGGTTTTCGCCGGGAACTCTGGTTTCCTGCCACCATCCAAAGACAAGTTGCTGCCTAAGATAATTGGCATGCTCAGTAAATTTCCCCCAGTACCCTGCTTTGTACTGGCATCACATCCTAGGCATAGCCCCGCCTTGCGCCCTTTGTCTGCCAGGATAGGCTCTGGCCCTCCCAAGATCCTATACAGATTTAAGCGGGTATTAATAATGTGGGATGATTAGTATTAATTGGGCGGCGCGGTAGCCCAGTGGTTAGCACCCTCGCCTCATAGCAGGAAGTTCCCGGGTTCGAATCTCTCGGCTCGGGTGCTTTTCTGTGTGGAGTTTGCATGCTCTCCCCGTGTCCGCGTGGGTTTTCGCCGGGCACTCCGGTTTCCTCCCACAGTCCAAAAGCATGCTGCTACATAGGTTGATTGGCTCGCAGGCTAAATTGCCCCGCAGTGCCCGGCGATGGACTGGCGTCCCATCGTCGGTATATCCTTGCCTTGCACTCTGTGTCTGCCGGGATAGACTCCGGCTTCACCGTGACCCTGTATAGGACTAAGCGGTTTCAGACAATGAGATGAGATGAGATTACGATTCATTAATATTCTTTCACACCTTGGGTTCGAGTGGCCGTACAAGCGTTCCGGAAGGGGTCACTCACCTAGTGGCATCACACAGGTCAAAGTAACATCGGCGGTGGCAGGGAGGAAGACCAAACAAAATGAGGAGTGACCGACGACGGGCGACGACCTATCGCACAGGTGCTTAAAGCGTGCTACACGTGCGGGAGGTCGGTGGGGGCACCCAGTCCAACTGGCCGCTCTAATCCAGAGATCAGCTGATGGAGAGAGGGCTTTAAAAGGACCCAGCGGAGCATGCAGTGAATTAATCTGGTCGTGGGTCCTGGGGACATGCATCAAAGAGTTCAAAACTCAATTTTGTGATGGGGCAAAGAAAGGAGGAAAAGAAGAAGAGATGAGGAAGGGGGTTGTGGGGGTAAAAAAAACTAGAGCTCATGACAACAAAAAACCTCTAATCTAATGACGGTCTGCCATAGCCAACGGGAAGGTGAATCAATTCCCTCTATATCCGTGTGCAGCTTCCCACAAGCTTTAGTCTGGCACATAAAAAGCTGCACATTAGCAGTTGGGGTCAATGATGTTGAAAAATCAATAAGCACTTCCCAGGAGTGCTTCCATCCACTGGTTTTAAATGACTAGGGTGCTTCTGTCCAACATCGGAGGGGAGGAGATGTTGGCAGAAATCCCAACACGCCGCACCGTCGGCGATCGTCAACCAAAACACTCCGTGCGCAAGCGTAGCGCCTGGTCTGCGCGGTGGCTAAGCGTGCCGAGCAAAGCAGTGTAGGCGGCTGCTCCGAGATGAAACGGCGAGGTGTTGTAACAAGCCATCGTGGGAAGGAATCTGCCCGGCTAACGTCTCCAGGAATCAAGTCATCCAACATTTAAAGCAGTATACCCAGAGCGAGTTGTTGTTGGTGTGAGCCTAGTCACGAACGGGCGTACGAAAATAGTGAAGAAAAAAACGTGCCCCATTACATTTGGTTCGACGCTAAATCTTGGCCGTGTTCTAGCAGCGAGAGAAAAATATATCACGTGGCCAAGCATTCACGGTGGCAGAGCGGGGTGTAAGAAGCAGGTGCTCCCCCACTGTGGAAAGGACCTCGTTTCTCCAATGGGGAGCAAAGGTCACTTGAAGATGAGACCTGAAAGGTAGCGCTGAGATATATCCGCTGTCGGGGGCCCTTCTCGAGTGCGAAGGGGGTTGTGCCGCTCTGATGTCGTGACGACGACGATTCCACGATCGGACGCAAAAGACCGATTTGTAAAATCGACATACGTACATGCGGAAACCGGATCCAGCGTTATCATCATCATCAGCCGTGATCGATCTGCTGTTAAATTGCAGCCTCTCAAAAAGTGTCGCTAGTTCGCATGATCTTGCGATGTGGCAATACACCCAGCGGCTGCACACTAGGCCCCATTTAATCACTCCATCTCTCCCAAACCCCGGTTAGACGCCACCCATGCTAAGATTGCAACTCTGCCTTTAAACATACCCAGCATCCCTTGAAACAAACCGTGCTGAAATCCGCAGTTTTGATATTCTTTGCACTTTTGTGAATTCCTACCGGGTCAGGCCCTATTCAAATGTGTGCCTGGTAGGTGACTGCAGCATCTTATACCTGTCCGCTTTGTGTGTTGCCTCCCCCGCGCTCGTTTCTTCCCCGCCCGCGCCCAGTTTATGTAAATAACGTCTATTTTAAACCACGCTAGCGCAGGAAAAACGAGGCCCTCGCCGTCGCCGCGGCCGCCGCCTCACCCTGGGGATTATTTTCATGCCACTTTTTCAGGCATCCTCCCGCCTGTCCATGGGCTCGCGGCCAAAACCCACGGAGAGATAAACAAAGAATTATCTCCGCCACGTGTCGCTGGGGGATTCCTCAACATGGCGAGTAACGGTCGCAATTAGGATCCGCATTGATAGACGTGTAAATAAATAAAATCGCGGGGCACCGTGTGCGCGCGGAACGGGCTTGCGATGACGACGGTGAGACGCTCGCATTTGGATTTTACGCTAAGGGACACGAATACGGGCACGCTATTAATAATTATTATGACTACGATTTATAACGCGCCGCACTAATTCGGTCAATGTCGTCGAGAGAGAGAGAGTGACTCGGAGGTGCAAGGAATCCACAGGGAGGGGGAAAGGTTGCCGTGAGACTAGCTGGCGCCAACATTTGCTAGGCACTGAGTGCTATATATTATGAAATTATATTATGATGTTATCGGCTAATTAATGAATTCGAGAACACGCGCAGAAAAACGGCATCGTGGGAATAGCGAGCCGGCCTGGGCAGCACATGTCACGGTTAGATGCAGGCGGATGGCCTATGGTCAAGACTAGTAAGGCTGTTGGTGTGTGATGAGTCCCGCATCCAGCAGTGGAGCTATTTAGCTGAACAGGCCTTGCCTGTCCAAGTAAAGTCTGAAAAAAAAACATTGCGGGTGATTTAGTCACGGGATTAAAATGATAAATAGACTTACTTCACAGAATTTTGATTTGGCACAGCAATCCATGTACTTAATCACTCCGTATAAAATCATAATAGTAACTGCGAAAATTATTTCAGAACGAGTCCTGTTAGTAAACATCCATGAAAAGTTGGAACAAGGAAGGAATTTGTACAAATAGGCTTCTCTGCGCAAGCAAGTTATATGTTTAACAGATTTCCGCCAAGCAACAAAATTTATTATCTTAGTTACACGATGGAGTAAGCTGCACTGCAATCCCCTACCCGGACTTCATATTATCCGATAACGACCTGGCACTCGGGTACACGAGCTTTTCACGCTAAAAAATGACCGCTTTCCAAAGACAAAACAAAAACATTCCGGCTTAGCGATTGCCCGTTCGAGAAATGTCAAACAGAAAAACTACCCCCGTTTGTCTCTTTTTTTCCCTTCCTTCCCGGCCAGCTCATCCCACTCACGTTGAGGAGTCCTGGAGATCCGCCAGAAGCACTTTATCAGAAAATTGAGGACAAAACTGGATTTGCACTGCTGCCCTCGCTCTGCTCTGTCTTGCCACGTCTGTGGCATCTTTTGTGATCCTGTCCCCGCCGTTACCACGCCCGACGTGCGGACAACGTGCGCTATGTGTACCTCCCCTCCAGCGGCTTTACACGATTAACTGGCCTAATTTAACTTAAGCCTTCCTTTTTTCATCGCTTTTCTTTCTCTCTCCCCCCCTCTCTCCTGTCCTTCAAGAGGCCGAGCGAGTGAGCGGGCGGGCGCAGCGGAGAGACCCCAGCACACACGTCGTGGGGGCCAGTGGCCAGACGGCCGGGCGCGCTTGAGCGATTTGCCCGTCAGGCCCTACGGTGCCTCCGCCCCGTTCCTCCGCTAAGACCAAATTAATGAGGATGACCCCGAATTTGTGCTGCCGCACACCACGTGGCTTGCTGCTACTGCAATTGCTGCCGTCGTGGCCCAGATCGGGCAAATCACCATAACTCGTCCACCCCCGCCGTTAGCATTGCGTGCCACGCTACACTGCTTCACGTTACGTAAAATGCAACAATTACTGCCCCCGTTATCTGAGTTTCTTCCCCGTGGATTTGTTCTGAGCTAATTTTTGCATTTGCTATAGAATGCACTGCAGACAAATGCACTGCAGAGCATGATTTTTACGCGGCACATTACCCGTACTGCCGTGTTGTGACAACGGTCAGTGCGCTCGACACACGGTCCAAAAGTCACCCATCGGTTCGATCTCCCGGCGTGGCAGTCCTAAATTAATACTCTCTCTTGAGCGGTTCTCTGCAGCTCCTTCCAGTCGAGGCCCTTCCGCTGGCAGTGGTGAGCACGAGTTCATTGCAGGGCTGCACCTTCGGCCTTTACATTAAAATTCGCGCTTGGCTCAAAGGTCGTTTTTGGCTCCGCTCGCGGATGGAGGAAGCGTAAAATCTCAAACATTTTCGCGGCACAGCTCGCTCTGACTCTCGCGCCGCACGCCGCTCGAAAATATCTTTTTGCCACTTTGCGTCAAGCCCATAGCTCGCCCAATGAAGCGTCCGCTCGCATCCGAGTTAATGTTTGCCGGTGTTATGATTTAGGATCGGCGCGACCGTTTCTGACATGTTTAAAGAGATTATGTAAAGATGACAGAGGACTTGTGTCGGTAAAATTTTATTTTTTTAACCTCGTTGCGCCCCAAATTTTTTTTGCGGATGTCGCGGCGACGGCGTTCGTCGTAATCAGCGCTAACGAAACGCGGGACAGCCGCCGCTTGGCTTGGCCGTGTAAAACGCGCGCGGGATGTTACGTTCAAAGTCATCCACTCGCGTCACCTGCGTGAGCGCCGTTAGTTAAAATTTCAGGGACGCATCTGGACGACCACATTTGAATATAATAAACAAAGAGCAATACCATCTATAGGGGACGATTTGCAGACGTCAAAATGTTGAATATGAGGGTTTTACAGTAGATTTTTTTTCATTTCTCATGGGATTTTCATTTAATTTCAGCATCACTACCCGCTTAATCCTGTACAGGATTGTGGGGGGTGGGGGGGGGGGAGTTAGAGCCTATCCCGGCAGACACAGGGCACAAGGCGGGACAAACTCAGGATACAACGCCTAAAAATTGCAGGGCACTCTCTTGTGGCAATTTACTCAGCAGGACAATTAACCTAGGCAGCAGCGTGTCGTTGGGCGATGGGAGGAAACAGGAGTACCCAGCAAAACCCACACGGACATGGAAAGAACATGCAAACTCCACACAAAAAGGCATCCAATCCAGGAATCGAACCTGGGAGCTTCTTGCTGTGAGGCAGCAGCGATACTCATTGCGCCACCACGCCACCCTTAGGGATTTTCCGATTATGTGATTGTAACTCGTAACGTGCTGCTGTACGATATTTTCCCGCTCTTGAAGAGAGAGAAAGAGAGGACATGTACTTGCGAGGAGAAACCACAGAGGAGATAATAAGGCAGCAGCCAGGTGGTGGGGAGCTGGCCGCTGCAATTGCTCAAACTCTGTGGTCCTTAACACAACACAATATATCAGTCAATTAATGATGACTTATACGTTGGGAGGAAATCGGAGAGACCGGAGAAAACCCACGTTGTTAAATAACTGGACTCATCTTCCACGAGCAAAGACGTGAATAAGCCCCTAAAAAAGGAAAAATTAAAAAAATATATCGGTGTGGAAACCCAAACAGTGAAATAATAAACACAATGCACAGTGCGAACTTTTCCTTTAAAAAACCAGCACCATACATCCTGAGATGAGTTTGCCTGTATATATATAGGTGTATTATTACAGCGGAAAATGCCTAGTGAGCTTGTAAGCTCTGGATACGGGATTCCTGCAACACAACCAACGTTTCACCTGGTGCGGCTATCATTGCTAAAAGAGTCAACGTTCCCACAGCCGTCACTTATAGACTCATCTACTCGTGGTAAAAACATGGATCGTCTCATACGCACGGTTTTCAACCACCACACTGTAGGTTACACTCACTCACTCACTATCTCACCCACTTAGCTACTCACTCACTTAGCCACTTATTCACTTATTCACTCACTCACTTAATCACACACTTACCCACTCATTCACCCACCCACTCACTTATCTCATTCACCTACCCACTCACTCACTCTCTCTCACTCACTCAATCTATCACTTTCTTACTCACTCTCACTTACCCATTTACTCGCTTACCCACTCACTGACTCTCACTCACCCACTCACTCACTCACTCACCCACTCACTCACCCACTCACTCACTTGCCACGACTGCTAATACTTTACTGTCATTCTGAGTAGGGGTATGTATATATTCAAATCTAATTGAATGTGTACGCATTATAAATTAGAAGCTGTATTGAATGGGATGTGGGTCACGGGGTGTAAATGGTTGTATATACTGTATATTGTATTTATTGTATATTTTGTTGTTTGAAACTTAGCTCGGAGGACCAATAAAATCGGACTTAAAAGTAAAAAAATGTCACTCACTTACACACCCACTCAAATTATTCACTCACGCACTTACCCACTTATTCACTCACTCACTTACCCACTCACTCTCTCGCTTATCTGCCAAATCACTCTCTCACTCACTTACCCACTCACTTACCCACTGACTCTCACTCACTTACTCACTCACTTACCCACTCACTCACACTACATGTCCCAACTCACTCACCTACCCAATCACCTACACAAACTGCATGTCACTACATACTCACCTCCCACTCACCCACGCATACTGCATATTACAAAACACCCATTTACCTACCCACTCACCTACCCACTCACCCACTCACCTGGCAGGTCAGTCTCTCACTCACCTACCCACTCACCCACTCACAATGCAGGTCACTTCGCTTCCTGCATCTACCCTCTGCTATAGTTTGGAATTCCCTCAAATTACTTTATAATAATAACTGCACTCAAAGTATTAAACATCATGTGGCAGTCGGGGTGTCATTTCTGATTCTTTCGGTTTTTCTATTGGCTGGTCGTGTTACGTGATAACTACGTCGAAAATTTGGCTAATGAGCTGTTCTCTCGGCTCGGAGCCATCTAGTGGTGCTTGTAAAAAGCAAATCTGACCTAGGTGGCCAAAGGCCACCATAAAGGCTGGTCATAATAATCATTTAGGTTTAAAAACGCCTTGTCAATAAACCAAATGCATTGCAGAGGGATTTTGCCAGAATGTATATACGGTCTTAATGTAAACAAGCATTAATAAACAATATTCTAAACGTAAACAAAAGATAAAATAACGCAGGTAATCATGATCAATTAAACATAATCATGAAGGAATTAAGAACAAAATAAAATGCTACCTGAAACGAATACTTTTGAGGAGCAACTTATAAAGAGGGACTCTTTAATATCACCGCTGTCGGTGGTTTGGCACTTCAGGCCTTTGGGCCTCTGCGCACCACCCACCACCACCCACCCGAGCACGCAGAAAATTACGGCACGAGCACGGCCACCGTACGCGACGCGACCGTGACAGCGGTTAGCGACGCGGCCGTGACAGCGGTTAGCGACGCGGCCGTGACAGCGGTTAGCGACGCGGCCGTGACAGCGGTTAGCGACGCGGCCGTGACAGCGGTTAGCGACGCGACCCCTAAACCGCGGCGGCGCTAAACCGCGGCGGAGCAATCGGCGACGACCCCACCACGGTGACCCCCGTGGCGAGGCCGCGTCACGGAGAGGTAGCATCGCGACTCGGGGCCGTTTTAACGGCGCTCGTGCCGGCACGTGCGCAGCAAAGGTGCGGCGCGATTAAAATAAAGAGGCCCTCAAAGCGTTTAATCCTCGAGGGCCGTTTTGCGCATGCAACATTCCGCGTACACTCACGATGTCCGCAGCCGCGTGAATGTTTTGTTCTGTGAGATATCACGATGAGACGTGTTATCGTCATGATCACCGAACATCTCATCTACAGCGCTCTGTACAATCCACCGCTCGAGATCCCGACCGAGGACAATGAACATATTGAGGCATGGGCAATATGGCTACTTGTTAATGTGGGGTGGCACACATCCAGCAATAGGCTATGGGCACTTTTGCCAGTGTGCATATATAAAGAGTAGAAAGGTTTTTACCATTGCTGGCAATTATACAGGTGTTCAGATCTTAAAACACCAAAATAGACACCTTTCACAAAGTGTCTAGTTTGCAAAAGCCACA
>JAZEWT010000018.1:8711062-8725102 GCA_036362905.1 Mordacia mordax
GTCGGGTGTATTCCTGCCTTACGCCCTGTGTTTCTGGGATAGGCTCCGGCTCACCGTGACCCTATATAGGATTAAGCAGTTTCAGATAATGAGATGAGATGATGATGAGGATGATCAAAGCGGCAAACGCAAGATACAGGCTTCGGCCTGTGTCGTGTATAAAAATAGTACAGAATTAGAAAATCAACAGCTTGATTACAGTAAAACACGTACATAAATTGTCACAACTGATAAAATGTTCATATTTTAATGGGCACATGTGTGGTCCGGTGTAATGTACTGCACTGAAGACAGAAGAAAAATTATCTCTGCATATTAGTCACACAATTTCAACATTTCTTCCCATGTAAGGTGTTTCATTTAGTTTAAAAATAAATGAAATTCTATTTCGGTCCCAGCTCAGTTAAGATATGCTGAATACAAATAGGACATTGTGCAAAGAGATTGCAACTTAATTGAAACTGTGATTAAATATTTAATAAAGGTAATGTTAAGAGTTAATAAGTCTTTAAAATGTATGAATATGTTCAGGCCTTCCTGGTATGACTTCAGGGACATTAGGGTTTTTTTTTTTTAATCCCAAGTTAATTTTACTTGGAGCGAGATGAAGACATCGCAATTGTAATTTATCTTCCGCGAAAGGTAGGCCCAGTCCACGTGAAATTACAATAAAATAATTAACTCGATGGTGTAAGTAATCGATTTTATAGTTACACTGCCTTCAAAACTATTTTGCGATAATGGCACATGGGGATAGCCAACCTTGATGAATCATAATGAGGGGCGGCGTGGTGGCGCAGTGAGCAGCGCTGTCGCCCCACAGCAAGAGGGCCCTGGGTTCGGTTCCTGGCTCGGATGCCTTTCTGTGTGAAGTTTGCATCTCTCTCTCTCCCCGTGTCCACGTGGGTTTTTGCCGGGTGCTCCAGTTTCCTCCCACGATCCAAAAACACGCTGCTGCCTAGGTTAATTTGCCTGCTGAGTAAATTGCCCCTAGTGCCCTGAGATGAACTGGCATCGCATGCTGGGTATTGCTCACGTTGCACCCTCTGTTCGCCAGGATAGGCTCTGGCGCACTGCGACCCTGTACAGGATTAAGCGGGTACTGATGCTGACTGTTGTGGCTGAAAATATTAACAGGCCATGTGTCTCTTTACCATTACAGGCGTTCATAACCAACCACAGCTATAAATAAGAGTACATTTCCTAGCCAGATGTTACAGCAGAAAGTACCCAGTGAGCTTGCAACCTCTAGATGCGGGATTCCTGTGAAACGACAAACGTCCGAACTGATGAATGCAACAAAGCATACAATCAAAGAGCTATTTGCAACGTTTTGTGGATGAAAACATCTCTTCAAGAAGATGAGCAATATCTGTTGCACCAAGAGTATTTCGTGAATGGCGATCTTTGAATGTCGGAGGCGTCCTCACGTACGCCCAAGGAAGCCACCAACTCGGGAGGCCAAACGTCGCGAAGGAGAGAGGAGTAGCGATCGACGCGGCTGTCCTGAAAGACCAGCTTTTGGAAGCCAATTATCATGCATCGAGCCGTAAAAACCTACATCAGTACGTTCTTTGAAAATGTGAACACTGAGATATTCTTTCCAAAAGCTGTCCTTTCAGGATAGCCGTGTTGAGCGTTCCACGTGAGAGACGGAGTACTCAACACGGCTCGCCTGTGAGAGTAGCTTTCGAAAGCATTTCTCATGCATCGAGCGGTGAAAACCTACATCAGCACATTGTGAATATTACCATTCACCTGCATTCCTGAACACTAGTGTAGAACCGACAATGCAAAAGATCCCTGCTCTCATCTGCCAGCATCTTCATCCCAGCAGGCTTATTAAGCCTTCACATAATCTACGTGACTTATGGCCAGGACATCTGGAGAACCGACAATGCAAGTCCTGATCTAGGTTAAGAAAACTTTGATTTAAATATTGCGGCAATAAAAGCTTTATTGGCCATAACTTTGGCAGGCAGAAATAATGGTGGACTTGACGAGAGGGAGGGGATGTGGGGGAGGGGGGATGCTCGATTTCGCGACAGAAAAATCGAGGCGGCAGGCCAAGTGTCGTGACATCACCGGCGTGTCACTACCGCCGTGGCCACCAGCCACCGCCGGCGTCCACCGGCGCCAAGCATTATACCTCAGTGAGCCAACAAAGCGTTATGGAAAAGCGCGCCGCACTTTATCATAAATTACAGGGTCTGTAAATTCCATCCTTAGCCGGGATGGATCAAAATAATGTTCAGCGTGGTGTGACTGGCGCGACGTAAAGCCAGATGACAAATGGGGTGGCGTTTGGAAATGGAAAAACTATCATCGTTAGCCGAGCCTCCTCGCACTGCCTGCTCCCAGGACTGATGGTGAGCCCAGAAATGCCCCTGCGCAGTACACAATATCCATCTCAGAAAGGGCTGCAGCCCTCTGATCTATAACGTTCCGGCGGAATGAACTTCTCATACAGGCACACCGCCGTATTCCTCGCGCGCGGGCGTGACATCCGCGCTCGCGCCGCGGGCGCCGTTACGAACCCACTGTGGATGGACGCCATCGTGTCGACGAGCCCTTGCTCCCTCCCCTTCACGATCATGTCGGTCGCTGGGGCTCGTTTGACCGTACTTCACCCGCCGTGTCGTGAGCGCGATTTAGCGAAGGTGTTGGTTGGGCAGGGGACGCAAACCCGGCTCGGACGTTGCGCGCCACTGATGTCAGCCGTGCGTCTAACAATAGGCGTGTTATTTGCGTTGCGTGACAACGGTGAAATTTGGACGCGAGAGTCGGAAATTATTCAAAATCTTGGAGAATTAAAAAAAGACAGGAGGTGTTTCCATTTCCGCTGTACTACAGCGTGGGATTCGATCCACATAGATTCATCGTGTAAGAGATTAAGTGGATGGATCTTCTGCGTGGCTGTATTGACAAGCAAATTAATGTAAATCATCATGTAATTCAGTAACATTCTGGATCCACACATACACGATGCAAATGTAAATATATAATGCTCATCAACTGAAAACTGATTTCCTGCTCAAATGAAAACTGACAGTTATCATGTCCTGTTTACAGCCCTGCGCTAGTAGTGGAAATTCCACATTCCTATGTCAAGGGCAAGTCTGTCAGTAGAAGAACTTGAAAGGCGTGGAGCATCATCCCACTAAACCAACATTACGGAGTCACGGATAACGTCATTCGGGGACTCAGACGACTGAATACCGGAAGCCACCGCTCCGTGCCGGACTTTACCTATCCCGCGCCCATAGCCCAGCGAGCGAGGAGCTTAACGATCGGTGGCACATGGAACGTAACATCGAACGGTCGCGGCATTCTGGACTCGCGACAAAACCACAACCCCAGCCACGGCAGTGACACGACCGCGCCGTATCATGCAGGGCGAGTGTTACGGTGAAAGGTGACCCGTCGAGACATGGGCGAGAGCTGCAATGAATCTGCAATTTCACGAGTGTAACTCACAATGGCTTAGCGCGGTGTCAAGTCGTCACTAACCGGTCGAAACGTATAAATCAGACGATGTGTGTGGATGACGGCCACACAGGAATCTCAAGGAGGGCCTATCATTCCGTCCCGAGCACCGACGGGCACACGTAGGGCTTTTTGTCACCGGCTTGACCGACGTAAGATATAAAGGTTTTCGTGTAATGTCAACCTGCGATATAGGGTGTCCGTAACAGTATGCCCACAGTCAGTTTTAAACCACGGCCGACCAATTGTGCCGAAATGTAATTGACAGGCACAATTTACGCAGGCCAGATGAATAGCTGCAACTATAGTCGCGCGCCCCCTTAAATGAACGCTTCGATCCAATCCGGTTCCGCGGCACACGTGCGCGCGTGGCTCCCGCACGTGTTGCGGGGGGGGGCGAGAAGGTATAGGTCATGTTGACATTACGTACCAAACAGTAAGCTCAGTTGGCAGGCCGTCCTGGGGAATTAGGGCCGGCGCGGCCCACATTGATTGACGGTGTTCACCCCTGAACCCCGTTGGCCCACGCAACCCACGACCGGTAGCGTGGGCTGAAGAGGTGGTTGTTTTACGGGGGGGGGGGCGGGCTGTGTTGGGCTATAGAGGGGGGAGGGTGGTGGGGGTTCTAGGGGGAGAGAGAGCATAAGGAACGATCAGACGAGTGGGTCGGATGGGAGAGACGGCGTTTGATGCGATGGGGAAGGAAGGCGGCGGTGGTGCGAGGAACATGCGGTAGTTGGGAGGGAGGGCGAGGAAGAGAGGAGTTCTGGGCCGAGCAAGACTGCTTCTGACCCACGACCCACCCTCCCGACTCACCCACGCCCTCAGCTGTGAACAATTTTGCTCAACCCTCAGGTGAAGGAGAAAGAGACGCGGGAGAAAAGGCCCAAGCCGCCGCGGAGTGTTGACACTTGGGGTTGCAGACACACGTGCCCCCTAATAGCAGGGGTCACGCCAGCGCCTGCAACACAAGACGGGTCGTTGCTCTCACACGAGTCTACGAGACGCGGCTTGACAGAAAGTCCGCACAACAACAACAAAATTACCGGGCACATAACAAGCACTGCAATAAGAATAATGGCTGTTACGGTTATTTGCGCCACCCCTTAAGTCAATTCCACCACTGGTGCCTCTGGTTGAGGATGGTTGCCCCGTTTGTTTTGCAATACAGCAACGTCAATGCACTTAAACCCATTACGAGATGCGCCGATAGAGAACTTTAGAATGTTTTACAATAAAAAATATATACGTCGCTCTGTTTTATGAACTCACGATTTCGCTGTAATTTTGTGCGCCTGGCCATCATTTTTTAATCTAAACATTACACTATCTTATTTTGTGTTTCTACAAGTGGCGCGTTGTTTTTGGCCCAAGTCTCCTTTATAAAGACGCTCAGAGCCTCGATGTATTCTTATTGATTAAAAAATAAATTCCCGTCCGTTATCATTTCACTGCTGAACTAAGGCCTCTCCCACACCACGTTCTGGTCCACGAAATGGTTATCATCTCAAATGGCCGAACGCAATCGGTCCGGCACATTTGTTGTGCTCGTGTCATCGCTGCGGCTTGGCAGCGGTCAGTTTCATTGCTCTCGACATGTGGATGCATCGTGAAAATGTGTTTGCCAATCCCATTCAAAAAAAGGTCACCCTTTGGAATTCATGAGCCAAGCGAAGGTTGACTGCCAAACCCTAAACCCTAACCCTTTCACAAATGGGGGGGGGGGAGAAGCTAAAATACAAGCACATTTTTTCGATACAATTATTTGAGATGCGTTGGCTTGAGTCCCGGTGGATATAATGGACTAAGCTATTTAAGCATAAAAACAAGTGTTTTGTATTTCACTTGCTTAAGTGCACCAGCAAAACCAAGGCAGCTTACGTCTCAATCATTCCAGTTCCCTGCTACAATCTAGCCAAAGAGGGCCCCACAGTGGCAGCCATCCCTATGTGGCACGACGATTTACATTAGATATCTAAGTCACCTTCAGATCCATTGACCAAGAGACTTATGAGCTCACAGATTCCCACAGATTTATCTTGACCCATACTCACCATTTCCCAAAGACTCACATAGAGACCCCACAGATTTAGAGACCTACACTAAGTCGAATAGACTCACAGAAACACGCAGGCACACAGACTCATACGTCCATGAAGAGATAGGGATCTACTTCCTGGTTAGACTAACAACCCTAAAAAGCATAAACATATTACATTAGAATAATACAATCATGAACTTGGAACATGTGAAATATACTTGAGCAAAGCGTTACGGTTAAAAAAAATTTAATGCGTCATACTAAAAAAAAGGATTTTGGAGATATCACAGCACGAACATAATCTATTGGATTAAACGGTTTTTACCCCTATGTATTGACTTACCCCCCTCCTCCCATAGAAACGAGGAATCCTCACCGACTCAGGTTCATAAACAGGAGACGCGCAGCGCAGCCTACCATTTATTTATGCCATTTATTAAGCGATCTATAAACGCACTTATTATTATTAAGGGAGCACAGCGTGGTCCAACTATGTCTTGTGACACTCCCCACACCCATTTCATTCCATAAAACTTTTTTTTATGCCAATGGGTGTATAAGATAAGCAATATAAAAACGATATACGTAAACGTCATGCGTTTCAAATAACTAAAGGTTGTTTCAAACAGAGATGAACAAAGTGGCCAAATTGTAAAGGGTCAATAACATGGGTACATCACAAGGCATATGGACCACCCTCCATATTAAAAACAACCTGTCAACTTCAATCTCGAACAGTTTTCGGTAAAATATTCCTGGGAGTACTGCAGCCACGGCTATCGCACCTTCCTCTGTCCCAATGTGTAGTCTACATAAAACATCATCATTAAAAATACCCGATTATCCTGTACAGGTTTGCTGGGGGGCAGAGCCTATCCTGGCAGACACAGGACTCGAGGCGAGCTATTATGCCGGATGTCACAACAGTACGGTTGGCAGGGCATAGTTTTTTGGGGAATTTACTCGGTAGGCCAATTAACCCAGGCAAGAGCGTGTCTTTGGACGGTGGGAAGAAACCGGAGTACCCGGCGAAAATCCACGCGGACACGGGGAGCGAGAGATGCAAACTCCACACAGAAAGGCGCCCGAGCCGAGTATAATTGTATAAGATTATGGATTGGTGTACCTTGCACTGTCGTGGCAGGCCCTGACCATGATGATGATGACGACCCCACTGCTTCCGAACCAGGGGCGGCGAGCAGTGAGCAACGCTTCCGCCGCACAGCAAGAAGGTTCCGGGTTCGATTCCCGGCTCGGGTGCCTGTATTGAGTTTGCATTAATTTCGCCGGGTATCCCAGATTCCTCCCACCATCCAAAGACACGCTGCTGCTGCTACCAAGATTAATTGGCCCGCTGGCTAACTTGCGGTCGGTGCCCTACGATGGACTGGCATCTCATCCTCGGTACGACCATCCCTCGCGGCCTGTGTATTTCTGGATAGGTTCAGAGTTCACCGCGACTCTTTCACCAACATTAAGCCGTGGCTGATAAAGAATGTACTTGACAAGCGAGTGGGAGATGAAGTCTTAAGTGGCGTGTGCGTGACGTTGGCCTGCTCTGTACATAGACGGGACCTGGATTTGTCCCGTGCCCACGTGGCGTCCCACATCTCGCTCGCCTCTCAATCCGCTCTCCCATCCCCAGCAGAAGAAGCCACTGCTCACACGACTACCCGCCTCTCTCTCTCTCTCCGCGCACCACTATTACCACCACTATTATTATGCTCGGTGGCCCCCTGCTGCTGAACGCGCCCATTTGCATGGCTTCAAGCTCGAAAATAGAGCCTCCGTTAGAAAGTGAACAATGAAGAATGGGATGCAGCGAAGGGAAATCCCGGGTTGTTGGGGTCGGAAGAGACTTTAGGAAGAGATGGTTCACAAAACTTCCGTCGTCGTTACCGTCATCGTCTGCGCTCTCCACTGTCACACATTGACGTGGTGTCGTTGTCATCAGCCAGACATTTTCACTTAGCTAATGTATTTACACGTTGAGTGGGCGGCGCGGTGGAGCGGCTGTCGTCTCACAGCAAGAAGGATCACCAGGTTCGAATCCCGGCTCGGGTGCCTTTCTGCGTAAAGTTTGCTGCGCGTTCTCTCCCCGTGTCCACGTGGGTTTCCGCCGCGTACTCCTGTTTCCTACCACCATCCAAAGACACGCTGCTGACAAGGTTAATTGGCCTGAAGAGTAAATTGCCTTCAAAAAGTGCCCTGCGATTTATTGGCGTCACATCCTGAGTATAGCCCCGCCTTGTGCCCTATGTCTGCCGGGATAGCCCCCCCCCTCCCCTACTGCTATGTATAGGATTAAGCGGGTACTGATACTGACTGATGTAGGTTTTCACGGCTCCATGAATGATAATTGCTTTCCAAGGCTGTTCTTTCAGGATAACTTGAGTCAAGCGCCTCTCCTGCATCCTTTTCGTTTGGCCTCCAACGTTAGGGGCGTTCTGTTCTTGTAATGTTTATCATCACCATCACGTTAGAGCTATGATCAATCCACTGCTGGATACAGCCTCCCTAAGCCCACAGAAGGTCGCATCTGTCACCGGCCTAGGAATAATGTGTCGTATAGTGCCCGTAAGATTAATGGCCTTATATGGCCTTGCATGAGATTTTGTTAATTGGGCTGCTTTCACAGATCACTCCATCAGTGCGGACGGTGCTGCTGATTACGGAGCAGCAGGAATCACGAAGATAGACGGCTCACCTGCCAGATGGAAGCGATCGGAGCAAGGAACTGATGTAATCTATCGCTGCTCCGTGTGTGACAACTGCTCTCCATAGCTGTGTGGCACCACGACTCGGACCGCAGACTTGTGACGGCTCGACGATAACGGCACGGCGAGGACCGGCGTTCACTCCGCGACCGTTCAGCTAGCGAGCATAGACTTCTTGACTTTTGATGCTTTATTGAACAGAACGACGTGGGCCCGGGGCGCGATGAAACACGGCGAGCAGTCGACTACATGTTGGCGCCACCGCTCCCCACTCATTACACACACAGTGCGCTAATCGCTGCGCCACCACTCCCCACTCACTACACACACAGTGTGCTAACACAGAGCGCTGACCGCTGCACTCTCTTACGCTGACACAAACGTACTCACACACACATACACCTACACACACACGCCTACACACACACGTACACACACTCACACGTACACACCTATACACACACACCAACCACTGTACAATGCAGCCACACCGCAGATTCGCCTCCTCCCGCCTTCGCCGTCATCTCCTCCCGGCTTGGGACGAGCCGGCTCCAATCGCCGGCGGGACGCCAGCACAACGGCTCCCAGTGGCCTCCAACACCACGCGCGGCCGCTGGACAACGTCAAGCCTGCGCGGTGCGGCCGCTGGACAACGTCAAGCCTGCGCGGCGTGGCCCGGCGAGCCCGCGCGGCGCGGCCTGATGAACAATGGCGAGCCCACCATCGCTCCGCCGCTCGCTGTTGTCGCCATCATCGCTTCCCTCCACCGCTCGCCATTCTCCGCCGCTCGCCATCGCCATCATCATCACCTTCCTCCTGCGGCGATTCTCCCCCATGGCTCGCTCTCTCGCCGCCATCGTCCTGCGACTCCCGAGTTGCTCCGCCATTTTGCCGTGACTATTTCCCTCCTCCGCGGCAATTCCCTCCTCCGTGGCGATTTCCCTCCTCCGCGCTTCGTTTTCACCGTCACCGCCTCTCCCCCCGATCCGCATCAGCCGCTGCACCGCTGGCTCACTCTGCTCACTTGCTCCGCCGCCAGACTCCTCACCGCTCTCCAGCCGCCACACGTTGCAGTCTCCGACGTGAGCCCGCGTCCCACTCTCTGACACCAAAACTGTGGCACCACGACTCGGACCGCAGACTTGTGACGGCTCGACAATAACGGCACGGCGAGGACCGGCGTTCACTCCGCGACCGTTCAGCTAGCGAGCAGAGACTTCTCGACTTTTGATGCTTTATTGAACAGCACGACGCGGGCCCGGGGCGCGATGAAACACGGCGAGCAGTCGACTACATGTTGGCGCCCTGATGACTCCTCCGTCTGACCGCCTGATGACCAACTGACCACGCTCCGTCTGACCGATTCCTTATATTTCCCCGTGCCACCCCTTCTCGCACCTTTCAGATGACATCATGCATAGTCACGTGTTACAATGAGTCACGTACCACGAGACAATGAGTAAACAACAGGAGCTCGCCAACAAGGGATTACGTAAATCAACAACACGAGTTCGATGAATCACGGGTCTCGCAATCGCACTGTCCGCTCGTAAACTCTAACTCCACAGTTGTTCTTCCGGTATATCCGTGTCGGGTGTTCCCCCTTCGCCACGTTTCGCTTCTCGCGTTAAGAGGCAGAAGCCTGAGAGAGGAGGAGTGACGCGGATATCTAGAAAGAGCAGATATGGAATTCCGAACAGATCCAACGGAACACGCGAAACGATATGGATTCGAGTAAAGTTGTAACTAAGACCGCCTTTAATAATTTTAAGCAAGTGTACAGATTATGTAAACACACTGTGCATAATAGGCTAGTACTACTTAATGTATTACGTTATTAACTAGTGGCCACCGTGTATAACACATTATAGGCTGCTGTGGAGGCGACGGTGTGTGTAACAGATGAGAACAGCCAAGCAGACCTGTCGGTCACCTTGGCAGCAATATGATCACTCCACTGCTGGATGTAAGCCTCCCAAACTATGCTATCGGATGCGAAGTGCTGGGTGCGATAGTGTCTTGTTATTTTCGGAATGACCCGGCACAATATATAAACCTTGGCAATAGCGCACGCGTACGTGACACGTGTTTTACGGCGAGGATGCGGACAGGCGGGTAAAATGTATTTACACAAAGGTCAGGACCATTCCCAGCGTACAGCTTTATGCCCGAGCCCATTGGCAGAGTGCAGCGAGCTTCCCGACTTGAAACAAGGGAATCTGTGACCTTCATTGGGATTTCAACTGTGACCCGTGACCTCCTTGTAACCCCTGAGTGCTCACGAAGCCTACAGTCGAATCAATCACCGATAGTCACGGTCTATCTACTGCTGGCTGAAGCCCCCCCCCACTCCGAATGCAATAATCACCTAACTGCAGTCGCTAGCAATCCACACTTGTCGCTCCCACATCTCTTGGGGTGGACATCGTCTTCGGACGAGTTTCCTACTCTTTGGCTGCCATTCCGTAGATCGTCTCTACCATTTGATATTCAATGTTTGTAATAATAATACTTTAGAGTTGCAAAGTTATAAAGCGCCCTTCAACCAAAGGTCTCAATGCGTAGTACGTCCACGGTGCTTTTTGGATTCTAGGTCAGCAGTCATTAATAATGACCCCGTTGGAAGGCTCTCGTCCAGCAGTGGATTAATAAAGAAAGGGCTGTGCATGTCCTTATAATTTCTTATAAGCCAATGCACTGCTGTAGGTGGGGGGGGGGGCCTTCTCCAACGTAACAATCCACCCATCATCAGTACAGTGTTATCCAGATGTCTTGTGACCCTCCCACATTAATTACGAATGGGTGTGGGGTCACAAGACATCTGGACCACCATGGTATAGGTGCTACACGCGAGTCGATAGTCGATTCCGTCGCTCCATCTCCACGTTCGGACGACCCCGGCCCCCCTCTGCTCTACACACACGTGATGAGTGAAAGCAAAGTACACACGTTTGCGAGCAAACAATGCCATGGTTCCTGGGCTGCCCCTTTGAAAGCCTAGCATGTAAAGAAAGATCTTAAATGAAAGGAAAATCCGGCTTATTTATAATTGTGGTAATTTGTGCCTTAAAGGGGTCTCGCGAGGTAAAATCTGCAACTTAGGAGGCCTCTAATCTGTTCCAGGTTTTTACTGAGCTGTTAGCAGTAGAGAATAGCCAAACAAACCTGTCAGTGAGCCCAGCAGCAATGTCCTCATTGTCAGACATCATCTCGACGCCTGATGATGTCTGCAATGTGGGAGGCAAAACGTCGTGAAGGAAAGACGGGCAACGCTCGACACGGCTATCCCGAAAGAGCAGCTTTAAAGAGCAATCATGCATCGAGCCGTGAAAACCTACAATTACCTGTCACATATTATTCAGTCGTTTTTTGTACATGTCCATAAAGATTTAACTTGTATTTAATTATAACCATATTCATCTTGTACCTACTATCGTGACTGCTGCTCAAAACAGCTACGGGCAGAAATTATCAGACACGTTCACTCCACTGCTGGATGAAAGCCCTGTGAAAAACTCCGAGGCCCGCGGCCGCCCCTCCCAGCATCGAGGAGGGTTCGTGCCCTGTGTGTGTTGCCGGTGGGCAGTGTCGTGGAGGGTCGGGGGGGGGGTTGACACCGGAAGCTGCGCTACTCAGACTCGTGTGTGTGTGTGTGGATGCACTCACAGGTAGTGCAGCAGTTAGCACTGTGCCCGGCGACCCGAGTTCAATTCCCGCCCACGGTCACTGTCATGAACACCGGCAATTATGTTTTGAACCGGTCCTGGGTCTCTCCGAGGTGTTCATTCGTTCATTCATTATTAATACCGGGCGGCGCAGTGGCCCAATGGGTAGCGCTGTCGCCTCACAGCAAGAAGGTCCCGGGTTCGAATCTCGGCTCGAGTGTCTTACTGTGTGGAGTTTGCATGTTCTCGCCGTGTCCGCGTGGGTTTTCGCCGGGCACTCCGGTTTCCTCCCACAGTCCAAAAAAGCATGCTGCTGAATAGATTAATTGGCTTGCAGACGAAATTGCCCGCAGACCCCGGTGATTGACTGGCGTCCCATCATGGGTATATCCCTGCCTTGCGCGCTGTGTTTGCCAGGATTTGCTCCAGCTCACCGCGACCCTGTACAGGACTAAGCGGTTTCTGACAATGAGATGAGATGAGATTATTAATACCCGCTTAATCCTGGACATGGTTGCGGGGAGGGGGGGTCAGCCTATCCCGGCCGACAGAGGGTGAACACCCAGGATCTCATCTCATCTCTCATCTCATTATCTGATACCGCTTAATCCTATATAGGGTCACGGTGAGCCGGAGCCTATCCCGGAAACACAGGGCGTAAGGCAGGAATACCCCGGACGACGGGACGCCAGTCCATCGCCGGCACCCAGGATAACAATTATAATAATTGCATTTAGAGGGCTTTTCACCCGAGGGGCACAAAGCGCTGCGGAGAGAACGGCATGTCAACAACAAAAACGATATTAGAACAGCAAATCAACAACAATAACGGTTTTTTGGGGTTTTTTTAAATATACAAATATGAGCTGTGGAGAGAACGGCATGTCAACAACGTCAGGACAGTTCAACTGAACGTCAAATAGTGGCAATGAATTATAGAAAGACATAAAATAAGCCATAAAAAAAATAATCCTTCAACAAACAAGGAAGGAATAAATGTTCCCAAGCAGGCGCAGATCGGCGAGCCATCATCTCGGCACGAAAGCAGTGAGCCGCATTAACAGTCCTAGCCAGAGGACTTGAAAGGCTTACGGAACAAATGAGTCTTGCGACGAGATTTGAAGATAATAATTAATAAGAATTGCATTTATAGAGTGCCTTGTGACGGCAGTACATCGCAGGGTACACGTTGTGGGGAAATTTACTCATAAGTCCTATTAACCTCAGCAGCAGGGTGTCTTTAAACGGTGGGGTGAAAACAAAGTACCCAAGCAAAAATCCACGTGGATACAGGGCAGTAACCTGCAAACGCTACGCAGAATGGCATCCGAGCCCGGAACCGAACCCTGGACCTTCTTGCTGTGAGCGGGAGCGCTACTCACTGTGCCACCGCACCACCCTTCTCTTAAGTGTATTCAGTCTAAAAGGAGTATCTGGTGCAGTGTGTAAAGATTGCCACTAAGGAGACAAAGGCAGCTGGGCATGGTGCTGGCCACCCACCCCGTCGTGTGCGGTGCTGGCCTTTATAGATTATCACTAACAGTATTTAACTCAACACTCTGTTAAAGTTATCTTTGTCTTTTGCCCCCAGCAGCGGTTTTAGCGATTTTGGGGCCCCCGGCAAAATAAAATCATGACCCCCCCCTCGCCCCCGTGCACTAATTAAAAAGCACTGGATCCTCCCAATGAATGTTGCAATGACAAATTACTTCAATTGCAATGGTAGATTTTAATAAATTAATTTCAACAGAACACCAAACAGTAAACGAGCATTATTGTCCACGTGACTTATCCATTGTGAGACTATTGCAGAATTATCCACGCGGCAAACGTGGCCAGCCATCGCCACCCACCCCCACGCTGCAATTGCTTGGGTTAGCCCACAGTCAACAGCGCTAGCGGATGCGCCCGCAGTAGGCACAAAGGCGGCCGGGAGTGGTGGTCTTCACACCACCCCACTCATACGATGCAGGCCTTCGTGTCTGTGTGCCAACCGCAAATGCCTCCTCCGAGCTTTTGTGCGTGTGTTGCTGATGAGTGGTGACGCAGCTGCAGAGTTAATGAATAGGGGAGGGGGGACTTTTACTGTGGAGGGGGGACCAACGCCGCGTGGGGACAGGCGGGGCGGTCT
>JAZEWT010000018.1:8728858-8739400 GCA_036362905.1 Mordacia mordax
GATTATGCAGGTGTTAAGATCTTAACACCGATTATGCAGGTGTTAAGATTTTAACACCTGCATAATCGCCAGATACGGTAAAACCTATTGTAATCTTATATTCACAATTTCAGTTGGGGTTTCATATTTGCACAACTTGGTGGTGTGAGTTTTCTGATTTGTGCCACCTCAAGTGTTACTGATTATTTTTATATTCATGGTTACAGATTAATTTCTTCAAAGATTGTTGCTGTAAGTTTATCTGCCTTTGGTTTTATGTGTTGTTGCGTTGGTCATTTTAGGAAGTTTGTGGCGTCACAGAAATCCCGTACCCAGAGCTTTCTAGCTCACTGATTACTTTCTGCTGTAATAAACATGTCTGTTGTTACAGGTAGAAGCTAGTGGTTAAAGATAGCAGCCAGCGTAAGAGACAGGAGCCAGTGTTAGAGGCAGGAGCCACTGTTAAAGATAGCAGCCATTGTTAGAGGCAGGAGCCAGTGTTAGAACAGCGGTGATCGAACTCTGAATCTTGTGGTTATCAGACAAACGCGTTCCGGCTCGACCACCAGAGCCAGTGTTAAGAGACAGGATCCAGCGTTGTTTCGCAGGAATCCCGCATCGAGATCTTGCAGTGCGCTCACTGGGTACATCCTTGTATAATAATAATAAACATCTATGAAGTGTGTTCAGAAACACCAAGGGATGTCCACCGACGCAGCGTGGAAATCCGACGTGGTGAGACAGAGTAATCATTGTGCACCGTCCGACAGTGCATTTGTAAATGTACCCTTTTCCAGTCACTTTGTCGGCTCAGCGAGCTGTGAATGTGAGCAGATTAGGGAGCCCAGCCTCTCGTTGCCACATGCCAATCAGAAACAGGCGAACGGCTCCAGCCCGGTCTCTGGGCGACCGTGGTCGATCCACTGCTGGATGAAAACGAGTCGCCGAGAAGGCGTTGTCACCTGGACAGCAGCAGCAGTATAATTGTTAGCTGTGGTCAATCCACTGCACACGAGCTAATTTCATTGCTCTGTCTCCACGCCAGACATCTTCTTAGATCCCACCAGGCAACCGTCATCAATGCATGGTGGACATCAGGGTGAAGTATGGTTAAAATTTCCATGACCGAATCCAATGTGGGGAGAGCCTGGATAAATAAGGGGCTAATGGCCATTGATATGCACCGGTATGCATCCTACATGGTTACACATGTGGATTAAACTTTTTTTTAACAATGCTGTTTGTTGCTTTCTGCTTGGCGTTTTGGGAATGTGGGCTTCATTACCAGATTATAAGACGCTCTGGTAAATAAGACGCACGCAAAACGTGCCCGGTGGCGATAGTCACTCAAGTGTGGTCACACACACACACACAGTTTGTTGATGTGCGATTTCGCAGCGGTATGCATTGCGATTGCTTTCTAAAGCTGCTCTTTCTGGATAGACGGTGTCGAGCGCTCCCCCTCTCTCCTTCGCGATGTTTCGACTCCCACGCTGGAGGCGTTCTCAGGCGATATAAGAACACTTTTGTAAAGCCACCATCAGACACACAAAAAATACCGGATTACAGGGGGAGGACAAATCTGGTCTTTTTTTCCCCAAGATAGTTAAATTATACAGCTGTGCACCGATTTCCTCGCGCGGCAGTTGAAACGATGGAGCTGATTTTGAAACCTTCCCCCCCTCATCAAGGCCAAGATCCCCCGTATAGCCTTAACATTTTGTACGGTAAGGTGCTGTTAGCGAGTAGTGCGTGTGAAGGTCAACACAGCACACAAGGGGATGAGTGGCCAGCACCACGCCCGGCCGCCTTTGTCTCGGCGATGCGTACACACCGCAACGACATACTCATTTCAGGGTGAGCCGACTTAGGGGAGGCCCTGGACAGGTTCAAAAAATCGTCACTGGCGTCGACCGCGAGTGGGATTCGAACGTGAGTCCCGAATTTGAAACGCAGTGCGCCAACCGCTGCACCACAGCTCCCCACGGACTCCATCACAACCACCTGGCCGCTGCAGCGCATAGAGTAAACCCGTTTCATCCACCGATGAGTAATGTGTGGTGGGTAGGGCACATGGTTGGTACTTTCACATTCTCCATGACGTCTGGCTAGCGTGGAAGACTAGGCGAAATACCCTTTTATCACAGGGTCGATCTGGTGCCGCGAGCGCCACCTAGTGGTCCGTAGTGACCAGACCCGAGTAGGTGCAACAGCTTGGGAACCCCTGCCCGAGTGCTCCGTGTAAGTGGAGGTCCTTTCGCCAGCAGTGTCATGAGCCAGATATTGCAGGGCTGCACTTTTACTGTCCCTTTGCTGCTGCTCTCTAGCAGCCAGAACTTTGAGGATGCCTGTCTCACGTTGGCACAAGCGTGGTATTTGCGTGTTGTGTAATCATATTTAATAATCCGTCGGCTTGCCCTACTGTACCATTAGGTCTCTATTATGTCTAATCCCAAGTGACAACCAATGAGTTAATTATGCCACAGATAGGACAAGGCAATGCTACAAGAAACTGATTACTAGGTAATGCATGCATTAACCGTTTGCAACAACACATTTGGCCATGGTGAAAGACAGCCCAATTAAGCAGTAGCATATCATCATTATTTTCAGCAACTAATGAACAGATTTTTGCACCAATATAGGAGGCCCGCATGTGTTAATTGGGTGCCATTCACATGAATCGTTTCGAGAAGTGAGCCTGTTCAAATTACCGTTCAGCGCTCACTTCACACTAATTAGTCCCCGTGCCAGGCACTCGTAGTGAAAAGTGTGGGCGTGGCCTCAATGCTTTGGAACTGCTACCCATTTAGGCAATCGTGGAATAATACTATCTCTCTTTGCACGCTGTTGACCTGTGCCTGAGAAGGAATAAATGTTCCTGAGCGCCTGCTCGGGAACATTAATTTCTTCCTTGTTTGTTGAACAATCCTTTTTTATCGTTTATTTTACGTTATTCTTTACATTATAGCCGTTATATGACTTTCAGTTCAACTGTCCTGATGTTGTTGACATACCGTTTTCTCCACAGAGCTCAGATTTGTAACCAAAAAATACCCCCAAAAAAGGTTATTGTTGCTGATTTGCTGTTCTTATGTCGTTTTTGCTGACACGCCGTTCTCTCCACAACGCTGTGCAACACTTTGTGACCCTCTGGTGAAATGCGCTCTGGAAGTGCAATTATTATTATAATTATGACTTTAACCTTTACGTCCGATGGTATTGCCCTTCCAAGCAAATTTTGTTTGGAAGGGCACGAAAAAACACAAGAAATAGAATATACACAATGTACAACCATTTACACCCCGTGACCCACATCCCCTTCAATACAATTTATAATTTATAACGCACACACATTCAATTTAATTCGAATATATACATACCCATACTCAGAATGGTAGCAAATTAGTAGCCGCAGTGTCATGCCACAATGTATACGATCAAGACAGTATAAAATATATTCAACTATTTATATAGAGCGTGAGAAAGAGACGGTAAGACCTTCAGAAATTAGTGCAAACTAAAACGTGAACTTGAGGGTCCCATGAGTGTCTGCACAGAGCGATGCCCCAGCGCTTCAGGAAAGTGGGCGCCTCCCCGGCGTTGTTGTAGAAGGCGGCTCCAGGCGGAAACGTGCCTTGATGAGGCCCTTGGTCATCGCCAGTGCGGTGCTGCCAACCACGTCATCCTGCAGCAGCTTCTTACGGGTCTTGTTGATCGCTGACCTCGCCTGAGCGAGGACAAAGTTCGCGATGCTGCTTTAGTCAACAGCGGCTCGAGATATACAGCCGCACACGACGGCGCTGTTGTGGAAGAGCACACCCAGTTTCCTGAAGATGTTGCACAGGAGAGAACGGCATGTCAGCAACAACAACGACATATGAACAGCAAATCAACAACAATAACGGGGTTTTTTTTTGTTACAAATATGAGCTGTGGAGAAAACGGCTGTTCTAACAACATCAGAGCAGTTCAATTCAAAGTCAAATAATGGCTACAATTTAGAGGACATAAAATAAACGACAAAACAATTGTTCCACAAACGAAGGAAGGAATAAGTGTTCCTGAGCAGACGCATGTCGGTAGCGAGCCATCATCCCAGCACGACAACATTGAGCCGCATCAACATTTCTAGCCAGAGAACTTTAAAGCCTTACGGAACAAGTGAGTCTTGAGACGAGAATTGAAGATGCCCAGTGACTCAGTTGACCGAAATTCTAATGGAAGGAAGTTCCAGAGTCTGGGAAGAGTGCGCGAGAAGGCTCTTGTCACCCATCGAACGGAGGTACGATCTGGGCACATTTTAGTTGTGGGAGGAAACCGGAGAACCCGGAAAAAATCCAAGCAGAGCAGCGGCAGAATATTTAAACTCTTCACAGAAAAGGAGGCTGAAGCGGAAGTCTAACTACATTGGACAGGATTTTGTATCTACAAAGCGCGGACGTTACCATTAGACAGACACCATGCTGCCTGGTAGGATCGCTATCCATTCATCGCTCATCTTTGGTGTAGATAATCACGCGTGCTTAAAAACTGCTTAACACTTGTTTGGTGTGATGTGTCGTATAGTCGTGCAGTGTACTTGGATCCATTTATTACAGAAATAGCCATTGCCTGTAGGCGTCAGGTATTTCATCAGCACGAGTTCATGTTCAGGCAGTTCGTTCTGGGCGGTGCGGTGTCGCAGTGAATCACGCTGCTGCCTCAGAGCAAGAAAGTCCTGGTTCGGTTCCAGGCTCGGGTGCCTTTCTGTGTAGGGCTTGCGTGTTCCCTCCCCGTGTCCGCGTGGGCTTTCGCCGCGGACTCCGGTTTCCTCCCACAGTCCAAAAAAGCATGCTGCTGCAAAAGTTAATTGTCTTGCCGAATAAATTGCTACTGGTGCCCTGAGATGTTGTAACATGTTTACCCCTTCCGGCCGGTTGCTATGCGCAACAGCAAGATGTAGCACAGGAGCACTGGATTGCATTCATTGTCAGTGCCCGCTTAGCCCTGTAGAGCGTCATGGTGAGCTTGGAACCTGTCCTGGCAGACACAAGGCGCAAAGCAGGGCTATACCAAGCATTATATGCAAGTCCATCGTAGGGCATTGGAGGTAATTTAGTGAGCAAACCAATTAAGCTAAGCAACATTGCCGAGGACCGTGGAAGAATATCCGGAGAATTCGGTGAAAACCCACGTCGTTGTGGGGAGAACGTGCAAACATCACATGTAAATGCACCCGAGTCGGCAATCAAACCCAGGGGGGACTTCTTCCTGTGAGGCTGCAGTGCTACTCACCGCGCCATCGTGCCACAGCTTTACTAATCGCAGTTTCCATTTGTTTACCACTACAGAACTGCGGCGTCATAGCTCGTGACAAAAATTAAAATGAATGGACATCATGAAGTTGCGTTTGAGCCAATGGAGAGAGAATGAACTGCGAGCGGGTTGTTAGGGAAATCATTCTGGGGCCCTGCTGTAAACAAAGTCCAACTTGGTTCCTGTGCACATTACAAAGCCAGGGCTGAATGATTCATATTTATTTTATGTTTTACTTCGGCTTAAGTCTCCTCCGTCAAATACGTGGGGGGGGGGGACGTCTTCAGCTCGCGTACAGGTGCTATAACGATACTATAAGATACAGCAATAGCTTGGGAGGCCTTCATCTAGCAGTGGATTGATCATGGTTGATGAAATGATGATTAACATTGGGGGTCTTAGTCTGGCGCGCCCAGGCAATTCATAACACGTCCAAAATTCCATGCCTGGCCAGATATGAGACATGGATAATGATGGACATCACATTGCCCAAAGCGCAGCCTATTAAGCAGGCTTTTATTATTTTTTATATTAGCCCACAGTGTCATTCATTCATTATCACTACCCGCTTAATCTTGTACAGGGTCGCCGGGGGGGGGGATAGCGGATTCTATCTCGGCCGACAGAGTGCGGAAGATGGGGAAATACCCAGGATAATAAAAATATTTGCATTTCTAAAGCACTTTTGCCGAAGGTCATAAAGCCAGTACATCGCAGGGCATACTTTGAGAGGTAATTTACTCAGCAGGCTAATTAACCTAGGCAGCATCGTCTGTTTGGACGGAGGGAAGGAATCCAAAGTACCGAGAGAAAACCCCTTCGGGCAGAGGGAGAGAACACGAAAACGTCACAAAGAAAGGCACCCGAGCTGGGACTCGAACCCGGGGACCTACTTGCTGTGAGGCGACAGCACCACTCACCGTGCCACCGTGCCAGGCGACCCACAGTGTGTTATCGGTAAATGTGATGAGTGACTTCATGTTGGCTGTGCTTGTGCACCACTGCCAAAGCCACGGAAGCAGCAGTAACAGCGGGCTCTCACCAAATCATTCTGCCACATTGGCGCGTCTGAGTTACACGACAAACACTGCACGTGTTTAATACTGGGCTCCATCGATTGTCTATTACGGATGAATAAAAAAAAAGTTTTGTAAAAATCGATTGAAAATTTTCCAGCCAAGCTTTCAGCTCCATTACATCACGGTCTTCGGCAAGGCAGAAAAAGGGCTCACAATAAACCTTCAAACAGCCTTCTCACACCAGATAAGTAACAGATTGCTGGGGAATTAAGCCACTCTCCTCGCCACCCTATTACCCTCCGTTCGCGTGGCTTTGTTACCCGTTAAAGACTGCCTTTAGTCACAGTTCCTACCCCTCCGTTAGCAACCTAAGCAGATTATCAACTTTCATTTTTCTTCCGGGGAAACACCTTAAGATAAACACAGGGTTTTTTTCTCTCTCTTCTCTCTTAAAAAAAGAGACGCAAAAAAACCCTCTTTGATCCACCAACTGAAGATAATCTGCAGTTGAATATCGTTTACTGTCCCGTTTCGCTGGCAGTGACGTGGAGCGAATGGTAAATACCGGAACGTGGCGGCACCGCAGAGGTTGTCTGCACAGCCGTGCGTTGGAGATTCTTCAGCAACTAAGACGGAGCTCCCGGCACGTGGCGCGAAACGTCAGACGTCGCCGGTCAAGCAGAAACACTCGGAACCATAACAACGAGGAACAACGCCAGAGGGAGCTGATGTTTTTTCCTTGCAGCACAAATAATAATATTAAAATTACAGGAGGTTCATTCCAAGTGTTATTGCTTGCAGAGTTTAAACGCGGCAAAGCGATTTGCGAACATTGTACGATTCATTTTGAAAACGATAAAGAACAAGATCATGTTTATATAACCACCTTATGGTTGGACGGTGGCTGAACCACAGCTACCTGACATCGATTCCTGGCCACGCCTAACGTCAGCGCCGAGTGTAAACGGGACCGGTGGTTGGACCTGGTCCCTTCACCAACCTGTACTGATCAGAATGGTGAAGTATGATCAAACAACCTTCCATGACTGACATGGCGTGCAGAGACCCTTCCATCCAGCTGCGGTTTTGTGCTCAGGACGATTTTCATCTCATCTCATTGTCTGAAACCGCTTAGTCCTTTACAGGGTCACGGTGAAGCTGGAGCCTAACCCGGCAGACACAGGGCGCAAGGAAAGGATATACCGACGATGGGACGCCAGTCCATTGCCGGGCACTGCGGGCCAATTTAGCCTGCGAGCCAATTAACCTATGTAGGAGCATGCTTTTTGGACTGTGGGAGGAAACCGGAGTGCCTGGCGAAAACCCACGCGGACACGGGGAGAGCATGCAAACTCCACACAGAAAGCAGCGCCCGAGCCGAGAGATTCGAACCCGGGACCTTCTTGCTGTGAGGCGACAGCGCTAACCACTGGGCCACCGCGCCGCCCTCAGGACGATTTTAATTTATTTTTTTATTTGCTTCTCGTCAAATGACCAGGCATGGAAATTCCGCGAGTTATGAATTGCATTTTGCTTGCATTAATTATGGTCATCGTTATCAATACCCGCTTCATCCCGTATAAGGTTGCGGGGGGGGGGTATCCTGGCAGATAGAGGGCGCAAGGCGGAGCTACATCCAGAATGTGACGCCAGTACACCGCGTGGCACACTTTGGGACAATTTACTCAGCAAGTCAATCAACCTAGGCGGCAGATGTCTTTGGACGGTGTGAGGAAACCGGGGTACCCGACGAGAACCCACACCGAGGAAAATGTTCTTACAAGGGATACACAGCGGTTTCCTTCGTGGTCAACAATGATGCTCACTGCAGAGTTGCACGACTTCTCATTGGGCACTTTATAGCTACATTTTGCACCAAACTGATGCCGATGGAATTACACGGGAATAGTAATGCGACTCGCAGGATGAAATTATGCACATCGCCCGTCCCTTCAGAAAGAACTGCTGTCAAAAGCTGTTTACCGATATGAATGGGGGTTCGTCTCGGCTCGACGTGTGGTGAGAACCGCATCTTCATAGCTGTTCTTTCGGGATAGCCGTGTCGAGCGTTCCCACTGCTCCGTCCTTCGCGACGTTTCACCTCTCATACTGGAGTCGTCAGCCGGCAAACTGCATCGAGTCATGAAAATATGCTTCAGTGCAAGGATCCTCCGTATAGCCTTAGGAGACGGTGGAGTCAAGTGCTGTTAGCGAGTAGTACCTATGAAAGTCGACACGGCACACGAGCAGGTGGGTTACCAGTACCATGCCCGGCCAACTTTGTCTCCCTAGAGGCAATGTTTAAACACCCATTTCAGGCTGAGCCGACCTAGGGGAGGCCCAGAACCAGTTCAGCAAAACATCACTGGATTCGAAATCAAGTCGCCAGGTTTGTAACTCGGCACCCTAACCTCTGAGCCACCGCTCTCGCAACGCACATTCCCTCACACCCTCTGCACATGGCAGACAAGATCCCTGGTAGCACATGTT
Organism: Mordacia mordax; assembly: GCA_036362905.1. Taxonomy (NCBI): domain Eukaryota; kingdom Metazoa; phylum Chordata; class Hyperoartia; order Petromyzontiformes; family Petromyzontidae; genus Mordacia; species Mordacia mordax. Next base: position 8,737,645 of record JAZEWT010000018.1, read on the forward strand.
GCGAATTCCAATACAACATCCAGTTTGAGTACCGCTGGATATGACCTTCACCATAAACCGTGAAAACCGTGAAAAATAGAATCTTATTATTTATGAACTGTAAAAGAAAAAGATGCAGCTTGACAATTGTTTGCTCCCACCGATGCTGATGAGAGCGCCTGCACTAGAAAATCCAGATGTATTTTAATAGCAATAACAATATTTGTGTGTGTAACAGCCGATCAAACGCTTCGATGGGAACATTTTAAGTCGGTTTTTTTCCCCTTCAAATCTTGCGGCTAGCCAAGTCGAGACAAAAGGCCGCATTTAACAGCATGGCTGGAATGAGTTGGCGACTTGGATACGGGGGGGCACGTTGTTTTGTCATCAAATAAGGGCCCCATGCGTGCTGGCAGTGCAGTGCGCTCTCAATGCCAGACGGTGCCTCGGAAACACGGCTCGGCTGAAAGGCGGCCTCCTGCCACATAGCCCCTAAACTCGGCCGCATTGCTAGGTGTTTGGAATCCGCGCTTTGGAAGCTCCCTTAATGACCGGAGAGGAAATCTTGGGCTCCTATAGATAGACAAACGAGTTCAGAACCATCGAGTCAATGTCGAGAGAGAGGAGATGAAGACGAAAAAAACGCACGTTTTGCTTTGTGTTAACTTGCCCCAGCCAGCCAGAAATTTGTGAGATCTTTCTTTTTAAAACTTGCGTACGGACAGGGCGTGTGGATGATCCGTGCAGGCTGAGTGAGCTCAACCTTCCTCCCCATAGCATTTTCATTATGCGCGTGTCTTTTGCGGTGGCAATCTCCATCCTCACGTTTCCGATGGAAATGTGGAGAGTAGCTTTAGTAGCGCAGAGTGTTTCAGTATTGCCAGCGAAACGCACACGCCTGTGGGAGGACGAGAAGACTTGATGTGTACAAGATTCAGCATTGCAGAAGAACAAAACGAGTTCCTCTGCTGCTTGCGTACGATAATGTCAATATGGAGCTCCAGTAGTAGAGAGGGGACCAACGCCACGTGGGGGACGAGCAGAACAGTCTGGGGGAACTTTTACTGTAAGGGGGGGACAAAGCCACGTGGGGTGACGTCGGTTAGAACTCGCTAGAAGGGGCCGCGGGGATATATAGGCGGGGGTTGGAGGGGGCAAAGGGGGTCTCCTGGGGGAACGAGAAGGAGCGTCACGATATAGCAGCTCGTTGTGTGCCGCTACTCCGGCCCCGTGCACTGCTGGTTTCAATAAAGCATCTAAAATCAAGAAGTCTCTGCTCATCCGTGCTCGCTGGCTGATCTATCGCGGAGTGGGCGCTGATCCTCGCCGTGGTGTTGCCGCTGTAAGCCGTCACAAGCCCGCAGTCGAAGCCGTGGTGCCACATTTGGTGTCAGCAGTGGGGATGCGGACTCACGTCGGAGACTGCGGCGAGTGGCGGCTCGGAGAGCGGCGAGGAGTCTGGCGGCGGAGCCAGCGAGCGGAGTGAGGATGCTAGCAAGCCAGCAGTGGAACGAGCTGCGCGGGCCGGAGGGAGGGGCGGCGGCGGCGGCGAGAGTGAGCCACGGAGGAGAGTCGCAGGAGAATGGCGGCACGGCTCGGAGTGCAGCGAAGGCAGCAGGAGTCGGAGCTGTGGCAGGCTCGGCGGGCCGCGCCAGGTCGGCCTGGCGTTGCTCGTCGGGCCGCATGCGTGCGTGCGGCGCGCGGGGTGCCGGAGGCCGCTGGGAGCCGTTGGCGATGGGGGGGCTGCTGTTATAGTGGCGCCTCGTCAGCGCTGGAG
>JAZEWT010000018.1:8746359-8757719 GCA_036362905.1 Mordacia mordax
GGAAAGTGTTAGACAGTTGTTGGGACAGTGTGAGGCATTTGGTGGCACAGTGTGAGAAAGTAGGTGAGACCATTGTTGGAATAGTGTGTGACAGTTGGTGGGAGAGTGTGAGTCAGTTGGTCAGACAGTGTGTGACAGTTTGTGTGACATTGTGATGCAGTTGGTGGAGGAGTGTGAGACACTTGGTAGGACATTTGAGGCAATTGGTGGGAGAGTGTGAGACAGATGGTGGGACATTGTGAGGCAGTTGGTGGGACAGTGTTACGCAGTTGTTGAGACAATTCAAGACAATTGGTGCGGCGTTGTGAGGAATTTGGTGGTACAGTGTGAAACAGTTGGAGGACAGTGTGAGACAGTTGGTGCCACATTTCAGGCAGCTGGTGCGACAATGTGCGGTGGTTGGTGGGAACGTGTGAGACAGTTGGTGGTACAGTGTGAGACAGTTGGCGGACAGTTTGAGACAATTTTTTTGACAGTAAGATTCAGTTTGTGGGACAGTGTGGGGTGTTTGGTGCGACACTGTGATGCAGTTGGTCGAACAGTGTGAGACAGTTGGTGGGACAGTGTGAGACAGTTGGTAGGACAGTGTGAGACAGTTTCCTGGAAAGTGTGTTGCAGTTGGTAGGACATTGTGAGACAATTGCTGAGACATATGAGGCACACGGTGGTCCAGTGTGAGGCAGTTGGTGAGACCGTATGAGACAATTTGTGCAACATTGTGAGGAATTTGGTGTACAGTGTGAAAGAGTTGGAGGACAGTGTGAGACAGTTGTGGGAAAGTGTGAGACATGGTTTGGGACATTGTGAAATAGTTGGTAGGATGTTTGAGGCAATTGGTGGGACAGTGTGAGGCATTTGATGGCACAGTGTGAGACATATTGTAGGACATCTGGAGGCATTTGGTACCACAGTATGAGACAATAGGTGAGATCGTAGTTGGAATTGGTGGGACAGTGTGAGAAAAGATGCGACACTGTGAGGAATTTAGTGGTACAGTGTGAAACATTTATTAGGGCAGTGTGAGCTAATTGTTGGGACAGTGGAGTAATTTGGTGGCACAGTGTGAAACAGTTGGTGGGACAGTGTAAAATAGCTGATCCTATAGAGTGTGGCAGTTGGTGAGGCAGTGTGGGGTGTTTGGTGGCAGTGTGAGACAGTTGGTCAGACAGTGTGTGACAGTTGGGGGGACAGTGTATGACAGTTGTAGGACACAAGGCAGTTGGTGGGACAGTGTGAGACAATTAGTGGGACAGTGTATGACAATTGTATGACACTATGACGCAGTTTGTGGGACAGCGTGAGACAGTTGGTGAGACAGTTGTTGAGACAGCGTGAGACAGTTGGTCAGACAGTGTGTGGCAGTTGGTGGGACATTGTGAGGCAGTTGGCAGGACAGTGTGAGGCACATGTTGGTCCAGTGTGAGGTAGTTGGTGAGACAGTGTGAGACAATTGGTGCGACATTGTGAGGAATTTCATTGTACAGTGCAAAACAGTTGGAGGACAGTGTGAGGCAGTTGGTGAAACAGTTGTTGAGACAGTGTGAGACAGTTGGTCAGACTGTGAGGCATTTGATGGCACAGTGTGAGACATTGTATGACAGCTTGAGGCTTTTGGTACCACAGTGTGAAACAATAGGTGAGATCGTAGTTGTAATTGTGTAAAGCAATTGATGGGACAGTGTGAGAATAGGTGCGACATTGTGTGGAATTTGGTGGTACAGTGTGAAACAGTTGGTAGGACAGTGTGAAACAGTGGGTGGGACAGTGTAAAACAGCTGATCTGACAGTTCACGCCATGGGCACTTCCTGCCAGTGCACACATGCAGGCGTTAAGATCTTAAAGCACCAAAATAGACACATTGGACAATGTGTCTAGTTTGCAAAAGCCACACATACCCGTGGCAAAACATGGAAACAGGAAGCTTTGATAACATATGCATTGTCCTTCAAACTGATTGGCCGACACCAGACACATGTCTTTCTTTTGAGCCTGATTGTCAGTGTCAGCCAGATGATGCTAAAAGGCAGTCAGCTCAGGACAAGGCAATATCAATGCTTAGTAGCTCAGGTGGAGCCCTTCACGCCATAGGCACTTCCTTCCCATGGCGTAAACAGCTCCATTATTATTGGGATAGTGTGAGGCATTTGGTGGGACAGTGTGATACAGCTGATGGGATATTTTGAAGCACATGGTGGGACAGTGTGAGACAGTTGTTCGGACTGTGTGAATTAGTTGATGGGAAATAGCGAGAATGTTGGTAGGACATTGTAAGACAGTGGGTGGGACAGTGTATGCTTGTTGTATGACACTGTGAGGCAGTTTGTGGGAAAGCGTGAGACAGTTGGTGAGACAGTTGTTGAGACAGTGTGAGACTGTTGGTCAGACAGTGTGTGGCAGTTGGTGGGACATTGTGAGGCAGTTAGCAGGACAGTGTGAGGCACATGTTGGACCAGTGTGAGGTAGTTGGTGAGACAGTGTGAGACAATTCGTACGACATTGTGAGGAATTTGATTGTACAGTGTGAAACAGTTGGAGAACAGTGTGAGGCAGTTGGTGGGACAATGTGAGACAATTGATGAGACAGTTTCAGACAGTTCGCAGGACAGTGCTAGAGTTGACTGAGCAGTGTGTGGCAGTTGGTTGGGCATTGTGACACAGTTGCTAGTACATATGAGGCATATGGTGGGAGAGTGTGAGGCAGTTGGTGGGACACTTTGAGGCAATTGGTGGGAAAGTGTGATACAATTGGTGCGATATTGTGATGAATTTGCTTGTATAGTGTGAAATAGTTGGAGGACAGTGTGAGGCAGTTGGTGGGAAAGTTTGAGACACTGGTTGGGACATTGTCAAGCACTTGTAGGGACATTTGATGTAATTAGTGGGAGAGTGGGAGGCAATTGGTTGGACAGTGTGAGACAGTTGTTGGGACAGTGTCAGACAGTTGGTAGGACAGTGTGAGAGTTTTTGGGACAGTGTGAGGAATTTGGTGGCACAATGTGAAACAGTTTGTGTAACAATGTTAAACATCTGGTCTGACAGTATGTGGCAGTTGTTGGGATAGTGTAAGACATTTGGTGGGACAGTGTGAGACAGTTGTTTGGACAGTGTGAATCAGTTGGTGTTTAATAGCGAGAATGTTGGTAGGACATTGTAAAACAGTTGGTACAACATTGTGAGGCAGTTGCTGAGAAAGTGTGAAGCAGTTGGTGGGACAGTTTTTGACAGTATTAGGACACTGAGGCAGTTGGTGGGACAGTGTGATACAGTTAGTGGGACAATGTATGACAGTTGTAGGACACTGGTGAGGCAGTTTGTGGGACAGTATGAGCAGTTTGTGAGACAGGTGTTGAGACAATGTGAGACAGTTTGTCAGACAGTTTGTAGCAGTCGATGCATCATTATGAGACAGCTAGTAGGACATTCGAGGTATTTGGTCGGAGAGTGTGAGACAATTGTTGGGACAGTGTGAGACAGTTTCAGACAATTCGCAGGACAGTGAGATAGTTGACTGAGCAGTGTGTGGCAGTTGGTGGGGCATTGTGAGGCGGTTGATGGGACAGTGTCAGGCACACGGTGGTCCAGTGTGAGGCAGTTGGTGAGACAGTGCGAGACAATTTGTGCAACATTGTGAGGAATTTGGTGGTACAGTGTGAAATAGTTGGACAGTGTGAGACATTTGGTGGGAGAGTGCGAGACAGGGTTTGGAACATTGTGAAAAGTTGGCAGGACATTTGAGGCAATTGGTGGGACAGTGTGAGGCAATTAGTGGGAGAGTTAGAGGCATTTGATGGTACAGTGTGAGACAGTTGGTAAGACAATGTGAGGCAGTTGGTTTTGACATTGTGAGTCAGTTGTTGAGACAGTTGTTGGGACAGTTGTTGGGACAGTGTGAGACAGTTGGTAGGGCAGTGATAGATAGTTGTTGGGACAGTGTGAGACAGTTGGTCTGACGGTATGAGACAACTTGTGGGACAGTGTGAGGAATTTTGTGGCACAGTGTGAAGCAGTTGGTGGGATCGTTATTGAGATAGTGAGAGGCATTTGGTGGGACAGGGTGATAAAGTTGGTCATACAGTGTGTGACAGTTGTAGGACATTGTGAGACAGTTGGTGGGATATTTTGAAGCACATGGTGCTGTCCCACCAATTGCCTCACACTGTCCCACCAATTGCCTCGAATGTCCTACCAAATGTTTCACAATGTCGCAACACCCCTTCTCACACTTTTCCACCAGCTGTCTCACACTGTCCTCCAACTGTTTCACACTGTACCAGCAAATTCCTCAAAATGTCACACCAATTGTCTCACGCTGTCCCACCAATCGCCTCAAATGTCCTACCAACTGTTTCAGTTGGTAGGACATTTGAGGCAAGACAGTTGGTACAACATTGTGAGGCAGTTGATGTGAAAGTGTGAAACAGTTGGGGGGACAGTTTATGACAGTAGTAGGACACTGAGGCAGTGGGTGGGACAGTGTGAGACAGTGGACAATGAATGACAGTTGTTGGACACTGGTGAGGCAGTTGGTGGGACAGTATGAGCAGTTTGTGAGACAGTTGTTGAGACAGTGTGTGGCAGTTTGTGGGTCATCGTATGACAGTTAGTAGGACATTTGAGGTATTTGGTGGGACAGTGTGAGACAGTTGTTGGGACATTGTGAAGCAGTTGGTACGACATTGTGAGGCAGTTGGTGGAACAGTGTGAGGCACATGGTGGTCAAGTGTGAGACAGTTGGTAGGACAATGTGAAGCAGTTGGTACGACATTGTGAGGCAGTTGATGGGACAGTGTGAGACAGTTGGAGGGACAGTGTGTGCAGTTGGTGAGACAGTGCGAGACATTTGGTGCGACATTGTGAGAAATTTGATGGTGCAGTGTGAAACAGTTGGAGGACATTGTGAGACAGTTGGTGGGAAAGTGTGAGACAGGGGTTGGCACATTGTGAAACAGTTGGTAGGACAGAGGCAATTGGTGGAACAGTGTGAGCATTTAATGGCACAGTGTGAAGTAGTTCGTTTCGACATTGTGAGTCGGTTTTTGAGATAGTTGTTGGGAGAGTATGAGACATTTGGAAGGACAGTGTGAGACAGTAGGTGAGATTGTTGTTGGAATACTTTGAGGCAGTTGGTCGGACAGTGTGATACAGTTGGTCCGACAGTGTGTGACAGTTGTAGTACATTGTGAAACAGTTGGTGGGACAGTATGAGACACATGGTGGGAAAATGTTAGTCAATTGGTGGGAAATATTGAGAAAGTTGGTAGGACATGGCAAGACAGTTGGTGGGACTCTGTAAGACAGTTAGTTCGACATTGTGAGGCAGTTGGTGGGACAGGGTGAGACAGTTGTGATGACAGTGTATGACAGTTGTAGGACACTTAGGCAGTTGGACGGACAGTGTGAGACAGTTGGTGAGACAGTGTGTGGCAGTTGGTGGGTAATTGTTAGACAGTTGGCAGCAGATTTGAGGCAGTTGGTGGGAGTGTAAGGCAATTGGTGGGACAGTGTCAGGCAGTTCGTGCCACACTGGCAGGAAGTTGGTGCGACAGTGTGTGGCAGTTGGTGGGAAAGTTTGAGACAGTTGTTGGGACAGTGTGAGACAGTTGGTCTGACAGTAAAACTCTGTTTGTGGGACAGTGTGGGGCATTTGGTGAGACAGTGCGAGACATTTGGTGTGACATTGTGAGAAATTTGGTGGTACAGTGTGAAACAGTTGGAGGATAGTGTGAGGCAGTAGATGGAAAGTGTGAAACAATTGGTGAGACAGTTTGAGGCATTTGATGGTACAGTGTGAGACAGTTGGTAGGACAATGTGAGGCTGTTGGTTTCGACATTGTCAGTCAGTTGTTGAGACAGTTTTTGGGACAGTGTGAGACAGTTGGTTTGACAGTATGGGACAACTTGTCGGACAGTGTGAGGATTTTGGTGGCACAGTGTGAAACAGTTGGTGTGTGAAGTTAGAGCTTTCTGGGGGGCACGTGGGGGCCGCGTGGGGGGGGGGCGAATGGACAGTGCGGATTACGAGCTACGTCAGCTTCCTGTTGTTGTCAAGTGATAGCACCCCGTGATGTGGTAATTCATCGAACTCGTGACTCGGGGTGAGGTCATTTGGAGAGGGTGGGGGGCAGCGGGCATTTATAAGGAGGGCCAATCGAACAGACAGGGGGGTTCGGAGAGTCAGTCAGTCAGGAGTCAGTGGAGGGGACAGTCAGAGAGGAATCGCCTGGGAAACGGGGGGACGTCAAGATGTAGGCCGCTGCTCGTGTTTCGTTACACCCCGGGCCCGCGTCGTCGCTGTGTTTCAATAAACATCAAAAGTCAAGAAGCCTCTGCTCGCTGGCTGATCAATCGTGGAGTGAATGCTGATCCCCACCGTGGTGTTACCGCCGAGCCGTCAAGAGTCCGCGGTCCAAGTCGTGGTACCACAGGTGGGACAGTGCAAAACAGCTTATCTCACAGTGTTTTTTCAGTTGGTGGGAGAGTGTGGGGTATTTGGTGACCGTGTGAGAGAGTAGGTGAGATGGTTATTGAGATAGTGTGAAGCATTTGGTGGGACAGTGTGATACAGTAGGTCATACAGTGTGTGACAGTTGTAGGATATTGTGAGACAGTTGGTGAGACAGTGTGTGGCAGTTGGTGGGTCATTGTATGAAAGTTGGTAGGACATTTGAGGCAATTTGTGTTTCAGTGTGAGGCAATTGGTGGGACCGTGTGTGGCAGTTTGTGGGACATTGTAGGACACTTGGTTGGACATTTAAGACATTTGGTTGGAGAGTGTGAGACAGTTGGTGGATCAGTGTGAGGCACATGATGGTCAAGTGTGAGGCAGTTGGTGAGATGGTATGAGACAATTGGTGTGACATTGTGCGGAATTTGGTGGTACAGTGTGAAACAGATGGACAGTGTAAGACAGTTGGTGAGAAAGTGTGAGACAGGGGTTGGGACATTGTGAAACAGTTGGCAGGACATTTGAAGCAATTGGTGGGACAGTACGAGGCAGTTGGTTTCGACATTGTGAGTCACTTGTTGAGACAGTTGTTGGGAGAGTATGAGATATTTGGTAGGACAGTGTGAGATAGTCGGTGAGATTGTTGTTGGAATAGTGTGAGGCAGTTGGTGGGACAGTGTGAGACATTTGGGGGGACAGTGTATGACAGTTGTAGGACACTGAGGCAGTTGGTCAGACTGTGAGACAATAGGTGTGACATTGTCAGGAATTTGGTTGTACAGTGTGAGACAGTTGGTCAGACTGTGTGGCAGTTGGTGGGACATTGTGAGACAGTTGTCTGAGCCATGTGTGGCAGTTGGTGGGGCATTGTGAGACATTTGGTAGGACAATGTGAGGCAGTTGGTTTTGACATTGTGAGTCAGTTGTTGAGACAGTTGTTGGGACAGTGAGAGACATTTGGTAGGGCAATGTGAGATAGTTTATTGGTACAACAAACTATCTCACATTGTGGGACAGTGTGAGGAATTTGGTGGTACAGTGTGATGCAGTTGGTGGGACAGCGTAAAACTGCTAATCTGACAGTGTTTTTCAGTTGGTGGGACAGTGTGGGGTATTTGGTGACAGTGTGAGGCAGTAGGTGAGATCGTTATTGGGATAGTGTGAGGCATTTGGTGGGACAGTATGATACAGTTGGTCATACAGTGTTTGACAGTTATAGAACATTGTGAGACAGTTGGTGGGATAGTGTGAGACATTTCGTGGGATATTTTGAGGTGCATGGTGGGACTGTGTGAGTCAGTGCGAGACAATAGGTGCGACACTTTGAGGAATTTGGTGATACAGTGTAAAACAGTTGGAGGACAGTGTGAGACAGTTGTTGGGAAAGTGTGAGACAGGAGTTGGGACAGTGTGGGGTATTTGGTGGCGACTGGTAAAACAACCCCCCCTCCTCCTAGTTGTGCCAGTCGCCAGTCAGTAACACTGTGATAGCTGCTCTTACAGCTTTCAACAGCAGCCAATGAGTCTCTGGACGGGTTCTGGTTCTGGTAACCCCCCCCCCCACACACTTTCCATTCAATTACTACTATACCACGCAAGCAAAATAAAAACTCAAGTTTGTGTCGGAGGCCCTGGGGGAACAGGCGCTTCAGACATCTCCTGGCCAAACTCCATTTGGCGGAGTCATGAGACTGAGTTCCCACCCCCAGAAATAATAATAAGCCGCTGCGTGTGGCCACTTGGAATGTTCAAATGCTCGCTGCGGAGAAGAGGCTGCCAGTCGCGAACTGGAGGGGTACTTCCTGGACCTCTGTGGGATACAGGAGGTCCAGTGGATTGGTTCTGGCTCCAGTCATCAGGAGGGGTGGACAGTCCTCCACTCGGGACAGGAAACACCAAGCAACAGGGAGTGGCTCTTCTTCTTAATAAAAGTATGAAGGGGGCGTGGAAACGTAGCGGTGAGGTGTCGGAACCTGCGAGTCCCAGGTTACTCTGAACTCGCATCCCTATACATCGAAGATGAGGAATGGTGGTGGTGGTGGCTTACGCTCCCACTGAAGATCAACATCAGTGGTGGGATGCAGGCAAGGCCGATGAGTCAGATGCCTTCTATGACCTCCTGCTCGAGGTGTTGGCTATAGTGGCCCCTCGGGATAGAGTCATCCTTCAGGTTTTACTTCAATGCCCGAGTGGGTCATAATGCAGACACCTATGCTGGAATGATTGGAAGGCATGGGCCAGATCAGCTCAACAACAACGATAGGAAGCTGCTGGACTTCTGTGAAGCCCATGGGCTCGTAATAACCAACACGCTGTTCCGTCGTCGACGCATCCACACAACATCTTGGGTGCATGTCAGGTCCAAGCAAAACCATCTGTTGGACTACATATTGGCAGAGCAGCGGATGCGGCCTCATGTCCTTGACACCAGGACCTACCAAGGAACTAATCTGACCTCTGACCATCGGTTTGTCATCTCTAAGATCCGCCTGCCATTCTTCCACGGCAGTGGTGGGCGTCCACCAAGGACCCCATTCAAACCCACAGTGGCCTGGTCTCGGCTAGCTGAGGACAGCTTTACAAGAGAATTTCATCATCGTTAGCAACTGGGGCTAACATCGTCCCCCCACTCCTCCCAATGCTGAGGGGAAATGGATGAGGTTTAGGACTGTGGCTCATGCAGCTGTAATTGCTGCACTGGGTACACGGTCCAGACCTCTCTAGAAACCCTGGTTGACGGAGATGTTCAAGCTAGCCGAGAAAAAACGGCAGACCCACTCCCACCACTTACAACATCCCACGCCCCGAGAACGAGGATGTTTACTGCAGCCTTCGCTCAGAGGTTCGGAAGAGCTGTGCGGCGTTGCAAGGATAAGTGGCGGTCGTGGGCTGCTGAGGAGATGGAGTAAAAAATCACTCTATAATTCCATCAGAAGATTGACTTGCAATGCTGCACCGATTACCCTTCTTGAAGGGGAAAATGATGATCCAATCTCCGATCCCCAGGAAAAAGTTTAGAGATTTGCAGAGCATTTCTGTAGAGTCTTGGGGGAGGGGAACCCCTGGATCAAATAATACCATGGTACAACATGGGGGTAATCCTGCGGGGCTGTGGTACCTCAGATAATGGAAGAAGTAGCCACATATACGATTACAACAGGTTTTACCGTATCTGGCGATTATACAGGTGTTAAGATCTTAACACCAGCATAATCGCCAGATACAGTCAAACCTGTTGTAATCTTAGATATGTATACTGGCAAAAAAGCACCCATAGCGTTAACAGCTCCACCTAAGCTATAAGGCATTGATACTGTGTTGTCTTGAGCTGACTGCCTTTTGGCAACGGCTGACACCGGCAAATAGGCTCAAAAGGAAGCCACTGCAGGTGAAGGTTGGTCAGTTGAAGGACAATGCATAGGTTATCAAAGCTACCTGTTTGCATACTTTGCCACTAGTATGTGTGGCTTTTGCAAACTGGACGCATTGCAAAATGTGTCTATTTTGGTGTTTGGGATCTTAACACCTGCATAATCGCCAGACACGGTAAAACCTGTTGTAATCTTATATATGCGGCGATGGACTGGTGTCCAGTCGTCGGGTGTATTCCTGCCTTACGCCCTGTGTTTCCGGGATAGGCTCCGGCTCACCGTGACCCTATATAGGATTAAGCGGTTTCAGATAATGAGATGAGATGAGATCTTATATATGTATACTGGCAAAAAAGTGCCCATAGCGTTAACAGCTCCACCGAAGTAGCCACACCCTGTGAGAAGCTGGCGGAGATGCCACTTATAGATGAAGTACGTAAGGCGATCCAAAGCCTGAGACCAGGAAAAGCACTGGGCAGAGATAATCTTCCAAGCGAAATTCTGAGGGAAGGTGGTGCTTGTGTGCAGACTGCCCTGCACGACATCATTTAAACTGTTTGGAGCACAGGAAGGGTCCCGTAAGAATGGAAGGATGCCCTAGTGGTCCCCCTCTTTAAGAAACGGGACCGCACCGATTGTAATAACTACAGGGACATTTCGCTCCTCAGTGTGCCGGGAAAGGTCCTAGCAAGGTTCATTCAACATCGTCTTGATAGACATACTGAGGAGAGGCTTGCGGAACCCTAATGCGTTTTCACTCTGGGGCTGTCTTGCACATACGTCATATTCTCTGTCCGGTTGTTACAGGAGAGATGTAAGGAATTCCAACAGAACCTCCATCTCTGCTTTATTGACCTGGTCAAGGCCTATCAGTAGGCCTGGGTTGTGGATGGTTCTTCATGCTTTCGGGATCCCTGACACCCTGCTCACCATCATTAAGGACCTTCATGAGAGTGGGCAAGCCCGGGTAAAGCTACACGGTCAGGAGTTAGAGCCATTCCCTCTTCACCTTGGGGTGTGACAGGACAGAGATGTCCTCTGGCTCCTACATCATTCAACATCTTTTTTGACCACGTAGTTCGAGAGGCTTTCCATGGATGTTCCAGTGGAATTTCCATCTGGTACAGCTACAATGGGAAGCTGATTGATGCCCGAGTGCGGTCAAGGAATGGCTCCCTATTGGCCAACCATGTTATATGCCAATGATTTGGTGATTGCTGCTCATTCTGAGAAGGAGTTGGAGGCTCTGCTGTTGAGCCTGGAGAACGCCACAAAAAGGTGGGGTCTTACCATCAGCCCCACCAAAACCAAGCACCTGTCTGGGTATTTGATGCCACCAGGTACTCCACTTCCTGAACTCTCCATGAGTGATGGGGCAGTTGTGGAGACAGTGGAGAAATTTCCATACCTAGGCAGTGTGCTTATGGCCGGTTCTGGTTTGACAGGGGAGGTCTCGCTCCGAATCAGTCGGGCAGCATTATCGTTACGTAACGCTAACGCTGTGTGGAAGCTGCCTGGTCTGTCGCTCTGCAGAGTTAAGGAA
>JAZEWT010000018.1:8770457-8808580 GCA_036362905.1 Mordacia mordax
CCTTGCGCCCTGTGTCTGCCGGGATAGGCTCCGGCTTCACCATGACCCTGTATAGAACTAAGCGGTTTCAGACAATGAGATGAGATGAGGTTTCAGACAATGAGATGAGATGAGTGTTGAGACATTTGGTGGAACAGTGAAACAGTTGCTGGGACAGTGAGACAGCTAGTGGGACAGTCTGAGACAGTTGGTGAAAGAGTATGAGACAGTTGTTGGGATAGTGTGAGGCAGTTGGTGGGACAGTGTGAGGCAGCTCGTGGGACAATGTGAGACAGTTGGTGGGACAGTTTGAGGCATTTGGTGGGACAATGTGAAAGCTGGTGGGACAGTATGAGGCAGTTGTTGGGACAGTGTGAAACAGTTGGTGGGACAGTGTGAGACAGTAGGACAGGACTTCTCATTAGAGAGACCCCAAGGATCGTGAAAGACCAAGCATCTTCTTTTTCATCTTTCACGAACACCGACTCGCAGTTATAACGATGACACCAGACGTATCCAAGCAAACACCTGACTTATTCCAGAGTCTATAAGCTTGCTTATGAAACAATGCTAGCAGGGAGCAGCAAAAATGTATTTTATTGTTTGCTTTCTAGTGATTTATCAGCGCGGGAAGAATGAGCGAAAGCCCCCCAAAAAGGCCGGGTTAAACTTTGCTGAACAAAGACTCTGCAAATGTGTCAACATGCACTCACCGCGTCTCGGATTTTCACTTAGATTCTTTCACACGACGCGAGGCGTAGGCCGTGCACTGAGCATGCAAGACAAACGAACCCTGACTTTTTCATACCAAGCCAAAGCGTCTACTAAGGCACAGCGATCCTTTGTGTGCATCTCCATTGCTTTGTGTCGCCGCCAATTGCAAAAAAAAAGCTTGATTTGTACAGATTTTGTTTTTCAAATAAAGAGATTCCTTTCCCACCGTTTAATACCAAACGAATGTAAATGTTTGCGACGACATTAGAAAAGTTAATTAAAGCGTTACGTAAGAACTAAGCAGCAGCCGGTCATAAACTGGTGGATGGTCCTCTCACACCCGGAAAGACAGTGAGTGGAGCAGCGGCCTCTTGTGGCATGTGTGGCTGAGTCGTGCCATACTCACTGCTCCTCGCAGTCCAGAAGTTTGACAATAATGAACAAACAGTATATTGTACTGGTATATGTTTTTAAGGCTCGATGAGTGAGAACCGCTCCAAGACTATACTTTCAGCGACCATTTCTAAGTTTCTGACAGGCTCCAGAATCCTCCGGTTCTGATGATTCCTCCAACATGGCAGGCGGAACGTCGCGAAGGAGAGACAGACACTCGACACAGCTATCCAGAAATAATAGATTTTGAAGGCAGTTCTCAAATGTAATGATGCGAAACTTAGTTCAGTGCACGAAAAAAAGTATCGAAATATTCTGGATCTCGGAATATCAAACCAATCAATAATAATGATCATTGCATTTCAAAAGTGCGCAATAATGATTGTAATACAAAAACTGCCCGACCTAATATTTCTAGATGGAAAATATCTGTAGGACGGCGCGGTGGCCCAGTGGTTAGCGCAGTCGCCTCACAGCAAGAAGGTCCCTGGTTCGAATCTCTCGGCTCGGGTGCCTTTCTGTGTGGAGTTTGCATGCTCTCCCCGTGTCCGCGTGGGTTTTCGCCGGGCACTCCGGTTTCCTCCCACAGTCCAAAAAGCATGCTGCTACATAGGTTAATTGGCTCGCAGGCTAAATTGCCCCGCAGTGCCCGACGATGGACTGGCGTCCCGTCGTCGGTATATCCTTGCCTTGCGCCCTGTATCTGCCGGGATAGGCTCCGGCTTCACCGTGACCCTGTATAGGACTAAGCGGTTTCAGACAATGAGATGAGATGAGAAAATATCTGTAGTGTTATCCAAAGCCATTTATCGGATACAGTTCTCAGGAAACGTACGTGGCACGTTGGGCTAATGGCTCCTACCACATGCCAATGCTGGTCAAACGTTGGCATGTGATTGGCATGTTGACTGGGTGAGATGCTATTGCGAGAGGTTGATTACTTCGTACAGAGTAAATCTTTGCACTTCTACTGCCGTGTGTAAACCAGTGTTTTGTAAATCTCCTGTAAATCTTGACCAATTGCCCAAGAAAGGTTTTTCAACTGGTCTCTGGAGTGTATGTCTTCTGACACGTCCGATGTGCGTGTGTGTACGGTTTCGTGTATTCAAGCCGTTTTGTCGGTCTCCTGGGCAATGAAATCCGAGTCACGCCTACACACACAACAGACATGTATGTGTTGGATAATACATTGCGATACACATCAGTGAGTGTAGTCACCCGGAATAGACCATGGAACATAACGACACCGGGCACTGAGGGCAATTTAGTCTGCGAGCCAATTAACCTATGCAGTAGCATGTTTTTTGGACAGTGGGAGGAAACCGGAGTGCCCGGCAAAAACCCACGCGGACACGGGGAGAACATGCAAACTCCACACAGAATGGCACCCGAGCCGAGATTCGAACCCGGGACTTTCTTGCTGTGAGGCGACAAGCGCCCGACCAACTCAATGTGAAATTATAATTGTTTCTCTACATTTACATTCGCCGTACGATTAAGGAGATTGCTGTACACAATCTCGCTTTCAACCCTTTTTTCATGTTATCAAAACTGGGAAAAAATGTGTTTATTGAAATAAGTAAACTGAAAACACGCAGAAAAAAATATTTGCATTGCATTTATGACACCTCATTTTTACACGATTTCACAAGCGCCGTTCAAAGGCCTGGAACAAAAGAGACAATTTACCCTGAGCCTTGAAAAAAAAACAGAGGGCCACACAAGGGTTCTGGTATTCATCGCTAATGAATAAGAGGGCCCCACGTGGCATCCTGTTTAGAGCCCTCCGGGGACCCCTGGGTATCCCTGTGTTTCCCACCAAAGATCGTGGCTGGGGAGTAACGCTCGTTTCACGTAGAGGTCTACTCCTGCCCGACTCAGCGCACATACAGGACATCAAGCGCCCACTCGCCCATCTCCACATTAACCGCCGTTTTCATGTCAACTTTGAAACATTTAATGACAACAAAACATCTGCCTCGTGCTAATTAAGCAGGTGGTTCATTATTTATTTTCTTTCTGTCATCGGTGGTGGTGAGAAGGGTGGTGGGGTAGTGATAGTGGTTGGGTGGATTGGTCGTGGTGGTGGTGCTGGTGGTGGTGCATCTGCCAGTTGTCTCAGTCAGGCAACCCATAACACCTGGGTCTGTCCCGTGACGTCCTGTCAGCGAGCCTTAGATACTTCACGTGACTTCAAGGTGCATGTGGCCTGGCATAGGCGCCGTTGTGACGTCACCGCCATTTAGTGGCGAATGGACGGTTGTTGTTGCTGGTGGAGGGGTTGGTTGGTGGCTTAGTTTTGACAGCAGTGGTGATGGTAGTGACGGTGGGATGGGAGTGTGGGGGGGGGTAGTTGTTGTTGGAGGGGGGGGGAAGGGGTTGGTGGGTGGGGGTAGGTTGCCTGACAGTCGCCTAGTAATGTAGCGCCTGCTGCCATCACAGGCGGTTGCCTGGCAACCGGCGCCGCTCCACAGCTGTCACGGGGCCGCGTGTTCCGCAAGCAAAAGCGCTCCGTCAAGCGAGACGCTCGCACCAGAACCAAACGATTCGAGGGACTGAGAAAGAGAGAAAGAAGAGCATAAATACCCAACGCCACTCTCGTTAAACCTCGCCTCATGCATTTTTATGGAGTCTGGCGCATCGCACGTATACATTACACATACGTACACACAAAGCAGAGACACAGATCCCCACGCCACCATCACCACCAACCCGCTACCCCCCTCATCCCCATTAGCCTGGTACGCAGGCTGCTAGGGCAAGAGCTGTTGGCGAGCGCCTATTAATGCCGGTGCAGTGATTGAGAGTGGCCGTGTCATGCTTCGCTGGTGCTAACGTTTGACATGCCGTCACTAGTTTAAGGCTGAGTCTGCCTTGGGAAGGCACAGGATCGCCGCGAATGTATTTACCACGACGGGCCACCTTTCCTCCTCGAGGCTGCTGGCTCTTTACACGGCCGTGCTAAGGGGGCCCATGCTCGCAAGCACTCACTCACACACGGACAAAATGGATCAAAGATTCGCCGCACAGACGATGAACCTTTGGGTCAAGTGATGCCAGCGAGTAGATGAAGGGGAGGTGTGGCACATGTGGAAGGCGGAGTGGTGAGGACCAGGCCCAGCCACATTCATCTTCACTCTGCTGCTGTTTACACAACCGTACTGTTGAACGCAGGCTTACAGCACGAGTTCCAGTACTTTATAGTACACGCGTAAAGTGTAGGTGTTTGTTTTAAATGTAAATCACACGCACACACGTGTACTTTATGGTGTGTTTGGCTGAACTTTCCATACTTGTTATGTACACAGGATGATACGCACAGAAATGCGGTCTTCACGGACGATGTTAAATATTTGATGGGCAGACACGACGGTTAACATTACCGAGAGCAGGTGCAAAATGAAAGGCCCTGGGTATAATTAAAGACAAGTTGGATTGTTTCGGACATTTAATGAGAAAACAAAACGTAACGTGATGTGTTGACTGGAATAATTATCGATGCACGATCCACGAAAGACAGCGAGTTAAGGACATGTCTAATATCGAGAATTGTTCTTCACAGTTGTAATGTCGCGATGGTCGCGTCAAGTCTTCCTTTTCTGTCCATCGCGACGTTTCGCCTCCCACGTTGGAGGCATCATCAGGCGACACGCCTATCCCGAAACTACAGTGATGGAGAGCAATTCTCATGCATCGAGACATGAAAATCTACATCAGTAAATTTATATAAAAACGTTCCCCGTTCTGTTTGTTTGCTTGCTTGATCACGGTAAACTCTGCCAAACCGCTACCAAGTCGCACGGAACCTTCACAGAACGACGGCACTCGGTCCCAGACGGGTCTTTGCCGCCGTAGTGCGCGCCGACAGGGCCTTCCCTGGCCACCGGCACCGCTTTCTGTGCTTACGCCCGTGCCCTCACGGTACGGTAAGCGGCGCCGCCATTACAATTACAATACCCAGTTAGGATAAGGGCCGCTGCTATTACAATGCCCAGTTCGGATAAGCGGGCCTTCTATTACAATTCCTAGTTCGATTAGCATTCGCCATGACCATCAACAAGGCGCAAGGACAGTCGTTGAAGGTTGCTGGGATCAACCTCGAGAGCCCGTGCTTCTCGCATCGTCAACTTTACGTTGCTTGCTCGAGGGTTGGCACGGGAAGAAATGTTTAGATTCATGCACCCGGTGGACAAACCATGAATATTCTCATCTCATTGTCAAGAGTCAGAACCGCTTACTCCTGTACAGGGTCGTAGTGAGCTGGAGCCTATCCCGGCAGACACAGGGCGGCAGGCAGGGATACACCCGACGAACGGACGCCAGTCCATCGCCGGAGGATTCAGGAGTGATTTTTCTTAGTTATGGGGGAAAACCCGGAGAATTTAGAGGAAACCCCCAAAAGATGAGAAGAGAACACAATAAATCCGCATGGAAAGGCACACTGAGGGCAATTTAGTCTGCAAGCCAATTAACCTATGCAGCAGCATATTTTTTGGACTGTGCAAACTCCACACAGAAAGGCACCCAAGGCGAGATTCGAACCCAGGGCCTGCTTGCTGTGAGGCGACAGTGCGACCCACTGGGCCACCGTGCCGCCCACCATGAATATTTTGTACCCAAAAGAGTTGGAGTAGGCACATGTGCATTCGAACCATTGGATTTTTAGATACTGTTCATGATGAATACCCACTTTAGCTTTTGCTTTCGTACAGCGTTTTACTCATTTTGATTGTATGTTTTGTTTCGTCATGATTATTTTAAAGTTCATTTCTTGCACCGGGCACCATCGGGTTCGTGTTCATGAATTTCGTGTTCCTTTTTTGCACAGGTAAATCATAAAAATGTACCCGGACAACGCACATGAATCAACCATCAAATTTACCTGGGCAACGCGGGGTCGCCCCAGCTCGTATGTAATATGAACAAAAGTTTTTGAGTAATATCTTGCACAGAGCAAAATGGATGAACACCCATAATTGCCTTCGTATTTGATAAAGGACGCAGCACATAAGACATAGCAACAATATGTCCAAGAGTGAATGCAAAACGTAATGATTATTTTTCTCTTGGAACCAAAAAAATTGTCATCATTTTGTAAACAACAAAACGGATGCGGGTGGCGCGATTGCATAGTGAGTAGCGCTGTCGCCTCAAGGCAAGAACAGCACGGGTTTGAGTCCCGGTTCTCGGGTGCTTTCTGTGTGGAGTTCGCGAGTTCTTTGCCTGTGCCCACATGGGTTTTCGCTGGGTATTTCGGTTTCCTCCTACCGTCCAAAGATACGCTGTTGCCTGGGTTAAGTGGCTTGCTGAGTAAATTGCCCCAAAAGAGTGTGCCCTATGATGTACTGGCTACACATCCTGAGTATTCCCCCGCCTTGCGCACTCTGTCGGCCGGGATAGATTCTGCCCCCCCCCGTGACCCTGTACAAGATAAAGCGGGTACTGACAATGAATAAATAAATGATAGTGATAGTAAAAAAAACGACGCGTGAGAATGTTCTGCGAAGGAGAGGGGGAAGCGCTTGACATGGCTATCCCGAAAGAACAGGATAGCGAACAAAAAAAGTCCGTGGAAAAAGCGTGCGGTGGTAATGGGAAACCCAGCCACGTTTACACAAGTTGTGGGAAAATATGTTGAGCTCTCGGTCTTCCACCACAGTGTTATTTACACTTCTGGATATCACCGCACTCGGGAAATGTCACTGCTGCGATAGCTCAGCGTCGACGCGCACAGGCTACAGTCGCGGTGTGAAAGGAAACCGTTTTATTATCCACACAACCACGCACGTGACAAAAAGGACGCCCCAATACGCTCATTTAGTTCACGGGCCAGAGTTATAACTTGGTACTACCGACGGTAGCACAACGTTAGCCGGACCGATTTACGCAGCTAATGAGAGAGAATTGTTTGAGAACGCCACTCGTTCCACATAACTCACTGTTGTTGGCCACTTGAAGAAAGTGGGAACCGATAAAGCAGTGGTGTCCCAACCTTTTTAAACACAAGAATACTCTTAGATACAAATGCAACACATGATCTATCCTTAAACATTCGACTTCACTAAAAACTCCAAAAATCTACACTATGCATACTCTGTGCTGCCTGCACACTACCTGTGAGTGCTGCAAAATATCTGTGCTTGCTGCACTCTACCTGTGAGTGCTGCACCCTATCCCTGGCACCTTGCATTTGGGCCCACGTTTGCCATAGCTTTAAACACAACCACCGTACAGTTATCTCGGCTTTTCCCATTGCCCACATTTTGTTTTAATGTTACGCTCAACTGTTCCAGACTCCGGGATCGATCGGTCGATTCCGATCCATTGGATGGAGACCACTGCGTTAGAGTGATGGTACATACAGTATGAGACAACCGCATAAATGATTACTGTGATCATTTATGCAGTTTACATAATTGATCACAGTAATCACGTCCGACATTTTGCCTCACGTGCCAAACTGAGATCCTAGAAGATGACAGCACGTAGACTGAAACGTCGGACATAGAGCGTTGCTGATGAATACGCATTACGACCCGGACACATGGCGGAGAGCTGTATCTTACGTTACAGCTACACGTACTTGCTTGCTCGATTGCACACTTTACTTATAGAAAAGTGAAATTGTTTGACTAATCTCTACCCAACAAGGCCCAGATTAACACAAAGAGCCTCAGGGCCTGTAGCCGTATTTCTTATATAATACGGGGACATCAAAAATATATACACATAATGAATTAAGCACAAAACTGTATCACAAGTTCTGTCATTAAAGCCATAACGTCATTGTCAACTCAGTTAGGCATTAAAATAAAATCAATGTATCTTTTTGTTCATTTTTTTTTCACTTTGATATATCGTTTCAAATCGAACATCACAGTCAGAAAACCATACCTGAAACAACCAACATTTTATAGCAATGGGCCAAGTGGAATCATTGGATGTGGGTGGCGGTAAGAGAAGAGTTGGAGGGATTATTAAAGAGACCCCAACCTAAAATGGGCTCCCCTCAATCTTAAAACAACCCCCCCTCCCCCCCCGCACCCCCCAAAATCACCCTCCTCCAATGGATGCATAGACTGCCTAGACTGGCAGTTGTCATCATAAATACAGGTCACATATGCACACGTTTAATGAGGATTCTTTTTAAACGCAGCCAGAGAGTATTTAAAATAACCGGTATACAGCCACACTTAAAAGATCAAAGACTTTTATTGACTGTACAACATTAAGTATAAAAATGTCCCTCACACTTGCTTACACGTGAGCTTCCGATAAACATTGAAAACTTGCAGTGGAATGTCAGGGATTCTTTTTAGGGAGCCAAACAAAAAAAAGGGTGAGGACATCACTCACGTCTTGAAAAATTCCTAAAATGGAAGAACGGCACATGAAAGAGAGAAATGTTGTATATGTGCTCGCAACACTCATGAATTATCCGATGACAGTGCATACATATAGCAGTCACCGCACGTCAATTAACAGTCTTTTACAAACACGCAGGGGTGGCGGGCAAGATTTGTTGACTATTTGCATCGTAATTCTTCAACAGATTTCAAACCGTGTCATTTTTTTTTGCTGCCTACTCTCACACCGTAACAAACCGCCTCTTTCCAACTGCCAATTACAACGTTCCTTTCGAGCAAATTCTTCCGAGAAGAGAGCGGGGAGGGCTTCGGCGCGGCCGAGCGCGCGGCAAGAAACCGTGCGATTCCCGGGGCGATCGACAGCAGGATGCAATCCCAAGAACCTTCGTAAAGGTACGCGAGACCTTGCAGGAGTACCTTGAGTAAAGGTGCAAACGTAACAGCAATCGGATACAGCAGAGCCATGAAAGTGATGGGAACATTCACAGAAATAAGTCTCCCTCGTCAGTATTAAATACAACAGTACCATCCGTGGAGGGTATTCTTTAGAAGATATCCTCGGGTTATGTCGGAAAACTACAGAAGCTAGCCAAGGCTGCTAGTGCATAACATTGGTTTTTTTTTTACATGTTATTTTTTTAATTACTTATTCGTTTACTTTCTTTTTTTTACAAACAACAACAGGCATGCAATGTTATTGAGACCCACACCCTGCACTAATTGCATCCCAGAATGTTCCAACCCTCTTCTTTCCCCCCTCCTTCCTTAAATCGAGCTATACCCTCAGGAACTTTGTAACATGTGTGCAGACAGACAAAGAACGCACGCAAATAATAAACAGCAGACACAACAAACAAACAAAAATACAAAACATCAAGCTCAGGCCTCGTACATGAAGGTGTTTTGCACTTGGTTGTAAAATAAAATGGCCGCGATGAAATATTTCCCCATCCTGTGGCCGCTCGCGCAGCAAAACGATAACGGGAAAGCTTTTTCTGAATAGGCCGGCGTATTTAGGAAGAACTAAACGGGCAGGGCCATACGTATTGCTTGATTGACGTCACAGCTGAGGAAACATGGCTCTCAACACACCAAGCCCAGACATAGGGCATCGTCGGCAGCAGAGTAGGAACATCACACGGCGATTCTCTTCACGATCTTGCTTTCCTTTGTTTTACATCTCCTCCTAGGTCTTCTTCAGTTGTGTTGTCGCTTGAATTACCCTGTTGCGAGAACAGTTGCGTGTAGAGTGGTCTTCCGAAATGGGAGCGAAAAGGAGAATTTACTCGAAACAGTAGAGAAGCAGGTGTTGTCACAGTCGGTGGAACATTTTTTTCATAGGCATGCCACGCATTGCAAACGGTAGGTTTTTTTTTAGTTGTAGGACACAAAAAAGGGAAAAACTAAAAACTGTCTCTTGCATGCCAGTAAGCATATATTTATAGTGTTTTTCACTGTTTCCTCATTTATAAATAATACAAATGGCAAATTGGCCATCCTGTTGTTGCTGGTCCCTTTAATATAGAGCATCGCATATTAATCCATCGAAAGTTCGTCATGAGTTTGGGGAAAAGTCCTGTCGTGCAGGGGGCAGTAGGTCATCGAGTTCTCTGACGGCACCGGTTACTTCAGAAGGTCACTTCAGAACCTGAAAAAGACACGGTTGTTTACGCTTAACTCGATCAAGGCCGCGGCCAGCTCGCAGAAGTTGCGCTTCCAGGGTCGCGCCCGCCAGTTGATCGGCGCGACGTCCGTCATTTCGCTCCTGCGTCACAGGACTTGGGATTAATGCTTCTGAAAGGTCGGACATTACGGTGAACGGGGCACGGTACAAACCTCGAAAATGCAACTAACAGCAAAAAACTGAATGCAGCGATGGCTCGTGTAGATATTGCAGTGACCAAGAGATTTGAAAAAATTTGTTCGTTGGGTCACTATTCAACTTTAACCACTTAGCCCGCACAAGCTGACTTAAAATTGACACACTGGGCATGGAAGCCCAGTGTGTAACAAATCTTGAATTGATTGCATGCATAGTCCAACATTACAAAGGACAAACTATTGGAACAACTTGAGTCATAACTCACTATTACCACAGGTACACGGGAATACTGGCTCTCTGTTATGGCTAACATCTGTGGCGAATGACACCAGAACCCACGGAATATCACCAAGACACGCTGATCAGCATGGCGAAGTAAGATGCATTAATCCTAATGACCAGCACAATGTGGGAAGGAGGCCCTCATCCAGCAGTGGATTAAATAAAAGGGCTGTAGTATTAGTTCAGTGCTTTCGTCTTCTTACCTCTGTTGGGACCTGTTTTATACTGGGGTTAAGCAGAACATAACATGATAACTGATGATGTATGGACATAATGTGAGATATGATAGTACGAAGAAACGATAACATTTAAAAAAGGTGCGTCGCCATCATTATCATTGTTACGAGCACCATCATCATTATCACCAACACATTCATCACTAATCCCATCACCAACACGACCCCTGGCTTTAGCCAGCTCTGATGTTATTTTGTTGACATGCTGTTCTCTCCATGGCTCAGAATTGTAACAAAAAATGTTATTGTTGTTCATTTGCCATTCACATGTCGTTGTTGTTGCTGACATATCGTTCCCTGACATGCTGACATGCCGGGAGAACACTATTATTAATTATTATTTAGCAGACGCCCTTATCCAGGGCGACTTACATCATAACAGAGATGTGAGGAAAGAACAGAACAGCATGGGCAAAGGCAGCCATGCATTCAGACGGTGCCAACATTTGCCAGACACTGCGATATATTATGTTATTGGCCATTAATTAATGAGTATATTTTTTAGAAGTAGGAGGAAACTGGGGCGGCGCGGTGGCGCAGTGGTTAGCGCTGACACCTCACAGCAAGAAGGTCCCGGGTTCGAGTCTCTCGGCTCCGGTGCCTTTCTGTGTGGAGTTTGCATGCTCTCCCCGTGTCCGCGTGGGTTTTCGCCGGGTACTCCGGTTTCCTCCCACAGTCCAAAAGCATGTTCCTGGATAGGTTGATTGGCTCGCAGACTAAAATTGTCCTGCAATGCCCGGCGATGGACCGGCGTCCCGTCGTCGGGTGTATTCCTGCCTTGCGCCCTGTGTTTCCGGGATAGGCTCCGGCTTCACCGTGACCCTATATAGGATTAAGCGGTTTCAGATAATGAGATGAGATGAGAGGAAACTGGATAACCCAGAGGAAATCCATACAGAACAGGGGGAGAACACACAAACTCCACACAAAAAGGCACCCGAGCCGGGAATCAAACCTGGGTTCTTTTTGCAGTGAGGCGGCAGTGCTACGGACTGTGTCGCCGTGCCTCCCCCATGCCCTCGCCTGTGTCCCTGCCCAAAAATGTGGGCTCAACCATTTCAATGGAAAAACACAGTTGTTTCCCTCAATCACCTACACAGAGCATCCCTGCCATCATCATCGGCAAAATCACCGTCATGACAAACATCTATGTTACCTGGAATTTCTCCGCGGACTCTCCCGAGAGCTGTGTGAAAGTGACGTCGAGGAGTGTGGCTGTGAAAGCACCGCATGGCCTCCCGCAGGTGAGCGCGTCTCGTTGTAACGTCGCCACCGTTTCCTCGAAGCCTCGCCATGGTTGAAAACTCGCATAGCAAAACTATGTCGCTCAATGCATTTGCAATGCCTATACAGTAACATTGATCAATTTTAAATAATATTTACAACAGAAAAAAAACAATTCTCTCTTTTTTTTTACAGTTTCTTTTTTTAAGGATTTGCTGACGTAGCTATAGCTATAACATATTTTGAATACACGTTAGGAAATTGTTAATTGATGTTTGGTGAAAAAATCCCAGATTCTGAAGTAACCTGCAAAAGGGACAGGAGAGAGAGAGGGAGAGAGAGAGAGTGGTAGAAAGAGAGAGAGGGAGGGAAAAACAAATTAGAATTGAGGCATCTCCACTTTGACTGCATCTCCCACTCAGACGTTTGTTGTGTTGCAGGAATCCCGCATCTAGAACTTGCAAGCTCACTACGTGCTTTCTGCCCTAGTATTAAACATCTATAGCAATCTCTCACTCTTGGGCCTGGGGAGATTGCGGGCATGCACTCGTCTCAGCTGAAACTGGGGATTGTGTCACGAAGCTTAAAAGTTAGCGACACACAGAGGTGTGCTCACAAACACGGCAGGAAGACACCACTGCCATCACGCCATGCACCCATGTCACGTGACCACAACAGTACATGTACAATTCTCCCAGCCTTATCCAGACCACTGGTTCAAGAGATGAAGTTGCGGCTGCATTGTTGTCACTCATTGTTGTCACTCAGACCGCCGATTGGCGGAAGGGTGACGTGGTGGTAACATCTATGCCTCACCGAAAGTTCCGGTCGAGGGGGTTCTGTTTGTGACTCGGGTGCCTTTCCATGCGGATTTATTGTGTTCTCTTCTCATCTTTTGGGGGTTTCCTCTAGATTCTCCGGGTTTTCCCCCATAACTAAGAAAAATCACTCCTGAATCCTCCGGCGATGGACTGGCGTCCGTTCGTCGGGTGTATTCCTGCCTTACGCCCTGTGTTTCCGGGATAGGCTCCGGCTCACCGTGACCCTATATAGGATTAAGCGGTTTCAGATAATGAGATGAGATGAGACTCCTGAATCCTTAATTGGCCAAGAACATCACAATATACATGATGCAGTGTCTTTCTGGTTGGTGCCGGCTGACTGCCTGACCGACCCCTCTTCCCCACCCTCCTCCCACAACCCCCGTGGTTTCTTTGCTACGCCTCCGTTTCCACGTCTCACATTGAATTTGCTTGGCGCTTTATAAAACTTATTTTTCTTATTTACTATTATTGATTCGTATGGGTGGAAAATGCGACCAACCTAACACGCGCACATGCAGTCATAGCCGAATAAAGATAGACTGTGAAATGGAGAAGAAAAAAAGATTAAACACGATTTTATTTTACGCTAACATTTCCTACAAGACATTAAACGCTGCATTGGAGTTCCAAAAAAAACACTACTTAAAGGCATTGTTAAATCCGAGTATATTAAAGTACATCTGGATGTAAGCTTGGATCGGGGGTGGAGAAGCTTTCCCTTTGGTGGGCCACACACACACACCTCGGCGTTATTTAATAACAACGTAATGAACAACATTGATTGTAGGCCGAGCATAAAGAGGACTTTGCAGTGACGGAATTGATGGAGCATGTTGAAATTATGAACAGAGTGCTGTTGCTCGGTCGGAAACATTTCCCTTTAGTACCTAAGTTGCACGCACGAAGTGCTTTCAGGGATGGATAAATATCGTTTACAGGTAATATCGAGTGGTATCCTCTGTGGGTTACGGACACGTCGGTAGAAATTAAATAGCTGCTTGCATCTGGCCAATAAGCTGTAGGTTCTCCATCCCCGGATCAGATTTTGCACAGAACTGTGTTGGTTGGCAATGTTTAGCTCAGTGCACACTCCTACTTCATGTGGCACAGCTTGAAAACCAACTTCAACTGTTTTGCAAAATACAGCTGGGCGGAGTGACGGCTCAATGGTTAGCGGACCGCACTACAAATCTGGCAGTATGACTGATTCCTGTCCACGGCGATAACATCGGTGGCGAACGAGATTTGAACCTCCATCCAACACTGACCACATTAATGGTCAGTGGAGGGAGATCCTCAAACAACCTCCCATGTCTGAATCGTCGTGATTATTTTAACGGTGAGCAACATTTTTAAACGCACGTCTGAAATCCCTGGAATTCACCCCCCCCCCACTCCATGCAAAAAGGATCTCTCATGTACTTCAATAGACGACTCTCCTGCTCTTAAACGACACTGTTTCTAATTGTTTGCGAACTTTTACGTGGTGTAGCGTTAGTGACCTGCGTACGGTGCGCGCTTAGTAGCGCACTCGCTTTGTCCTCAGGCTACGCATGACACGCAGCAGTCGGTTAATTGAGCTGTGCCACGGCAGTCCACTCTTCGTGCGAATGCTACAGAATATTAATAGGAGAGTGGTCTGGAAGTGCGGGCCTGACGTCCCAATTCAAAAGACGTCGGCGCTGCACAGCGTCTATCCTCCTCCTCCTCCTCGTCGTCGTGTGTGGCTTCTGTGCAGTGGCCTACGTGTCCATGTAGAGGTTTGACAGCAAGAGCACGGCCCCGTAGGAGGTAGATGAATGGACATCTTCAGCACCTCCGCCAACTATAAGCGAAGTTTACAATGACTCTCACGATGTGGTCCATCGCCGTCCCAGTCGGGATGAGGTGTGTCGCGGTCGAACGATGCGACTTCGTCACCGCGGTCTGAATCATACCCCTACAGCTGGGGTCCCACGGCTGAGCGATTGATAGCACGCAACTTCGTTGCAACTCGGTTGCGTGTGGGGGAAACAGACTCGATTTTGCGAGAGTCGAGCTGCGCGACGTTTTATAGCCACATACGTCATCACGATACGGCATAATTATACAAACAATTGCCTGTGTCATCGAAAGTATTTGATCGTGGAAATATCACCCAAAACTGGACTTTACCATCCCGCAAAGGTCGTTTTCAACGAACCTGGAATTTGTATATCTACACGACAGAATAAGGCACTTACATTCCTTGCTGCACACCCGCTCGCTTAGATAAAGACAAAGCTATACACTACACTATACCATCCATCTGTATCACAGTATCTCACAGACAGCACCTCTGACCACCACCTGAACGCGAACCGTCTGCCCACGCCCTAACCATGCAAACACTTCCCGCGTGGGCTGAAGAGCAATCGCAGATCGATTCCCGAACAGTCACCGAACGTGGAGGTTTCGGAGCAACCGGCAAAACGCTCGTACCTCCCTTGACCTTGCACGACCCGCCTGCTGAAGTCACATGTAATGCCACTGGCCCTCCATCCCCATGCCCATGCCAGCCATAGGTCCTGCTACAGCACACAAGCGTCATGATTACCCACACTTGTAGGAACAGGTGGCCATGCCGGCATTACGTGCATCAGGTCAATGCTGCTGAGAGCCCGGAACGAAAAAAAAACATCAACCGATTTAACTGATGCGCGTTAAAGTATTATAATCTGTTGCAACGCATTGTGTGAACAAATTATATGTGTTCAGAAAGACAGTTAATTGGCCTGTGCACATTCTCGAAGAATGCTTTAACAGGCTACACTCTACTGATGAGACTCAGAGAAGTAGAAACGAACACAGCTGAAAAATATTTGTCAAAAGATCTTCGGGAGCAACGTCAACACAGAATGAAATCGCACTCCCACTGCGCGGTTATCCTCCCTCTTCCTCTTGGTAAACCGGTGCCTGCACTCCTCTGGCTGCCCCTGTGTGCAGCTGCACCGGCTGCACATGGACTGCTATGCCACTGCACAAATACAAAGATTCCCCCCGTATAGCCTTAACAGACTGTAGGGTCAAGTGTCGTTAGCGAGCACCTATAAAGGTCGACACGGCACACGAGGAGGTGGGTGACCAGCACCACGCCCGGCCGCCTTTGTCTCACTAAGTACTCATTTGAGGTTAAGTCGACCTAGGGGAGGCATAGGACTGGTTCAGAAAATCATCACTGGTGTTGGCCATGAGTGAGATTTGAATTTGGATCGCCAAAATACGTAGCCAAGCGCAATAACCGCTGAGCCACCGCTCTGACGTATGCACGTGCAGACATACATACACGCGAGCACACATACGTACCAGGTGGATGGAGGCCCATGTGCTGCTGCCCGTCCATTACAAAACCTCCCAAGTGCTGGCCCTCAGGGCTGTACCCCGATCCTTGAGCTGAGAAATTAAAATTTAATTAAATGCATAGTTATATATGGTAAGCATGTTTATTACGTTAAATTTCAATGCAACATTGATTAATTACACTACAGCCTTTAAATTATCAACATGATGAATGGTGTTTGACACAATGGCTGTGTCAAAGCAGCAAGGCCATTTCTGAAATTGTCACCCATCACAGATTTTTTTTCATTTCACAGCCGCAGTGTTATTGACGAAGTTCCTGTTATCCAAGTTCAGACACCACCGCCAACTCGATAACACAACGTTTCTTTGTACTTTGTATGACAATGTGTTCGCAATTATAAATTCACACGGCAGCTCACAAAGCAAGTGAAAAAAACCGCGCAAAAGCGTTGCTTGCATTTAAAACAAGAACAACACATACCTGTTCGATTTGACTGATCTATCATGGGCTGAACTATCCTTCGCCTGGCGTTGATAAACCTACGCAGAGAGAGAGATTAAACAAAAGCACGATATGAACAAAACGCGATCGGTAACGAACTGTTACATTTTTTTTTCATACAAACTGATGCTTCCCAATGTCTTGTGGGACATCTCCCACAAGACACTGGTTTCACTGTCGGGCCAGGAAGTGACAGCTCATGATAAACGAGCTAGGAGGTCAAATCGCTACGGCGTGACATCACCCGCACGCCAGCCTCACATCCACCCGAGCCAATCAGAGGGGGTCATCACGCTCAGCTGAGCCTTCCTCTTGGCACAAGGTGTCTGCAGACCGACGAGCTGCTGGGACCGTTAGAAATTCTGCTGCTATACACATGGCTGCTGTGTTATGAAGCACACACGTACACATGCATTACATTCTCAGGCTCATTATAAGATGCTCCGGTAAAGTAAAATGCGCTGAACATTGGGCCGCGTTTCTGCCTTTAAGCAGAATACGGCATTCGCGCACAAACGGAGAGATCATTAGTTCGGTCAAAACTCAATATTAATGTCGGCTCTGCTCTCTGGTGATGGGGCCGTTTGCGCGAAGACGGGATGCAGCGGAGCACCCAGTGGGAGAAAAAAAAATTCCATTGGGCAAATTGTCTTTCCTACCAACAGTGCTACCGTATTCTCCAGATTATAGGATGCTCCAAAAATCAAGGCTCATCTCAATGCACGTGCTGCAGGCCAATAAAGTTAAACAGATCTGGTCTCACACAATCTCACTGGTTCTTCAGGTGCACCCTCTCCTCTCTAACTATATTTCTTGAAATTACAGCAGGAAAAAAGTGCACCTTATAATCCAGAGATTACGGTATACACGATGTATAAGCGTGATCCATTTATCGATGCACAACCAAAATATGGGGCAAAATTACAGAAGAAATCGACATTTTTTTTTTAAACTTCTACAGCCACGATTCCCAACCAGTGGATCGCGACTCATCAGTGGACCACGAGCGCCACGTAGTGATCCTTGGAGATCAGACCCGAGTTGGCCACGCAGGCCTTGAGATGTTCAAAGCTGAGAATCCCCGCTCTACATGCCTCTCACGCGTCTTACCGATCTCAATGTGCCAAGCGCCGATTAAAACCTGTAAACATCGTCCCTCCATATGACGGCAGACCATCGCGATCACGATATTCAACCAATAGTCTGTTCAGTAGCCAGCGAAACGGCATACGTTCATATATGGCTCGGCCTTTCAGCGGCTCGTAAGGCCTGCGCTTGTGACATCTCCAGAGCCGTCGGTGTGGCTCTGCGTGGTTCGCGAGTGTCCGCCTCCGAGCCTCCTGCTATGCCATTGTTGCATCTGCTGCCCCCCCCCCTCATCAATTACCCCGTCTGGGCGTTAATCGCAATGGCCCCTGCTCTGTCAGGGCAAGAAAAGCAAGCCTGGTTTTTATTTTCTTCTCGTAAAGATCCAGGGTCATCTGGAGGTCATGCCAGTCCGTGCAAGAGCCTCCAATAATAGTCACATTTCAGTGCCAACGTTAACAAGAGCCGAGACCAAAGTGCCCCCCAAAATATCCCTCTCGCCCCCCCCACTAATTCCCACCTGCCCCCCACATGCCTGCAACCTTACATAGAGGATCAACTTCGCCCCTCCTTCAAAATATACAACTCCTTTCATCCACAAGCTCGTTATCCAGAATTCCTCTTATCCGTGGGGGCCAAAGGTTGAGCAAAGACTCCTATAATCCACTCTAGAATTCTACATCTGCATTGTTCTCTGTCCCGCAATGCAGAATTTATTCCCCTTATCTGTGAATTTTCTTGCGAAAATGTGGAAGTCATGAGCAAATTAGTCCTCTTATTTACCGGTTGTGGCGCATGTGCGTAAATATAAACAAAGCCAACATGTAATGAAACTATCGTAGATAACAGGATCCACGGATAAGTAGAGTTGCGCTATCGGTGGCAACTCTTGACTCACGTGTGGCACTACAGGGGCAACCACAACAGTTTTCGTTTCCGCTGAAATAGCTGAAATTGATACAAGGTGAAAAGAAGTGAGCTGCCAAACGGATAAAACACGTAACTACTGTGTTATTATTTTATATTATGCAGAGGGAAACAATAAAGCGTAAATTGACCATCGCAGCTGCTCTGGAGACAGAAAATCTACGTGATTGACGGCTGTATGCAAATGCGATGGCAAATGTAGCTATCAATGCAGTTCCCTGGCTGTCTGCTGACCCCTTGTCTAATTTCCCGCAAATCACAGGAACGGCTTCGCAATTACCGGCCCCTAAACCGCTAAATCGCTTATTTTCATTCCCTCTCCCCGCTCATTGTTTGATGCTGCCCGGCGCAAAGTCATGGATGTTGTAGGCAGTTGTGTGCACGCTGGCGCTGAAGGATCGGAGACCAGAGATGCATCCGCTGCATCGAGGGGGATTTATGAAGAGAAAGGATGCGAATCCGCACTTCCATTGCGGAGAAGCGAGTCGAGATACGATGCCGAGCGGTGTGCGGAATCGCTCACGATTCTCCGCCCTCAATCGATTTACTGCTTGACGAGGGTTCTCACCCCTGTTGGATAAAGGTCGTATTAGTTGTTCGGGTTGTTTGACAATAGTTCGCCACACTGGCTGGGAGAAGTTTCGGGTCATGACAAGTTCACATATCATGCGCCACTGGTGCTCGTGGCCAGGAATCGAATTGACTGTCCCTAGGTTCAATCATAACACGGGACACAATGTGCTGTGCCATTGATCCGTCGCGGTAGAAAATAATAACAATACTATGCAGATGTGTACATCGTCTGAATGCACCTACACCTCTAGAAAAACGGTTATTGTTGATGATATGCTGTTCATATGTAATATTTGTTGCTTTCATGGCGTTCTCTCCACAGCTCTGTGCAGCGCTTTGTGATCCTCGGGTGAAAAGCGCTCCGGAAGTGCTATTATTATTATTATTAAACGCTGTAGAGAAAGCGAGATAAGAATAACTCTTAAATATCCAGGAATCTAACTCAGGTCACGGAATTCAAAGCAAAACCCGCCAAAATTAATGAATTTTTTAAAGCGTCTCTCACCCAAAGATTGTAAAAGCACTGCGATTCCATCACACAACCCTCATGCTGTAATTACTGGACAGTATATAAAACACACAGAATACACGCTCAGCACGCTATAGATATGTAACACAACATGCTTCCGCTAAAACCTGTATAGAGCTATGCTTACACGTCAACCAATGACAAACCTGCATCAGTAAAATATATAAACGCGTAACCATCGTTGAAATGTGTATATATTTTCTGATGTCATGTGTCATGGACAGTGTGGGTTTTGTCAATGATAGGGATGATGCATGCTCTCCGCCTTGGTGTGTTTTGTTCCATACGTTAATGATAAATCCATCTCTCCTAAACTGCATGAATAGCCAGTCATGCGTGTTCATAATGATGCACCTTGGGATGGGATTAGCGACTGTTTTTTTTACCCACGGCTCACCATTGGAAAGCGAGCAGAGGCTAGAATATAATCTATGCAAAACGAACTAGGGATGGCAAAAGGACGAGAGAAGAGAAATGAGAAATAGGATGAAAATGAACCTGATTTTATCATTATTGATAATCATTATTTAGCAGACACCGTTACTCAGGGTGACTGACATCATTACCCACGTACACATTTCTAATTAACACCAAAATAAATATAAACAGTTGCCCAATTTTACAGAGTATCAAAGTGTTGTTGTTTTAGATGTCAAACCTATAAAAACTGGTTGTGTAGATGTGTGTAAAGCAGTTACCACAATTATGTGAGTGACTCTGTGGTAATGATTTATACTGGAAGCTATTGATGTATGTTTGCCATGCTCGATGTATGAGAATTGCTTTCGAAAGCTATTCTTTCGGGATTGCGATGTCGATCCTTCTCTTCTTCGCGACGTCATTCCGCCACGATGACTTGGGTAGCGAAGCAGCGAGCCTTGGAGCATAGAGAGCGCAAGACGGAACAAAGGGTCAGCGGAGAGGCCAATAGGGAGGCGGTGGCTACACGAGGGCCTCGGTGCCGCTGCATGGAGTGGTCGCTGTTTTTGCAGGGGGCGGAGACAGAGGAGGGGCTTAGAGTGGGCATTGCCACAATTAAGTCACATTCTTTCCAAGTGGCTTAAACTTATTTAGATAGAGTGTAACCATGCACTCACTTTCATAGTTGCATTCATAACATTTTCGTGAAGTTAATAATAAAATTTAGGGTGGTGGCAGTGGTGTCGGTTAGCTTTTACTTAAACTGGAAGAAACCATTGAGATATGTAGAACTTATTAACAGATATCCAGAGGGGAGGGGTAAGCAACTTACATCTCAGGGCAATGGGGGTAATTCAGTTATGACAGTTAACCTAGGCAGCATGTCTTTGGACTAAGGGAGGAAACCAGAGTAACTGATGAAAACCCACACGGATATGGAGAGAACACGTAAACTCAACACACAAAGGCACCGGAGCCAAGCTGAGCAGGGGTGAGTCCACCGCTGAATGTACCTGCTGACCTGAGTTGGAATCCCAGCCACGATTAACATCAGCGGAGCATGATATCCAGAATGATCTCTCATTCCCCCTGCCTCCCCCGCCACCCACTTTACCGATCTACACTGACCAATAAGGTAAAGTATGGTCAAACAACACCCATGATCAACGCTGTAGAGTGGCCTTCAAAATGCAGCAATGGATAGACAATGTTGAGTACGTTACTATGACCATTATTAATTATCATGATCATAATCCATGGTCAATCCCCTGCTGGATGAAGATATACTCCAAGGCACTGTTCACAAGCTTTAAACGCAACAAATTTTGTATTTTTATTAAGAATAAAATGAATCCTGGGATCAATAAATGCCAGGTGGGCACATAATTCTTCACGGTTACAATTATACCTAAAAAATACGTAAAATACAAACAGTGTATGTAAAAGATAAATCACAAACGTAAAAATAACGGTAAATTTATAAAATAATCACAGATGCGACGATCAGAAATCTTCCCCCGAATCTCCGGATCGGCTCTTGTAAGCGACGGCTGGTGGCAACGACCTCTCGTCCCGAGCAACCATCTCCACCTCCTGCTCCCTCCTTCCCCCTTCATCTCTATCTCCTCCTCCTGCTTCCTCCTCCATCTTCCCCTCCTCCCTCCACCCCCTCCTCCTTCCACCCCCCTCCTCTATCTCCCCCACACTTCCATTTATATCTCCTCCTCCCTCCATCCCCCCCTTCCTCCTTCATCTCCAACTCCTCCTCCATCACCTTCTCCTCCCTCCTCCCCATCCTCCCCCTCAGATGCAAATCCGAGCCCAAGTATCCCCCCCCCCAGCCCCCCATCCCCTTGCACACGTTAAAACGCCTGGCAAACAATCCGTGATCAACATTACCAGATGGTTTTGCAATGTAAAGTGTTTACCGTGTGCCAAGGAATAGAATAATGAGGGCTTAACAGCGATGCCTGCTCCGTCACCGTGCCCATCTCTCTCAGTTCCCCCTCTCTCTCTATCTCCCAGCTTTCTTTCTCTCGCCCCCCTCTCTCTCCGCTCCACACTCTTAGCTCCATTCCGCCCCCACCTCCTCCGCTCTCGGTTTCAGATGGCATCGCAGATTTACACGCCCTCCCCCTTAATCTCTGTTTTCTGTCTTAACACAGCTGTAAACCACACTTCTTCCTTCCCAGCGTGCGCGAGGAGGAGGGAGTCTCCTCCAGTGTTCCTGTAAACGAAGGTCTGCCAACGACCTCCGCTTGGCCCTCCATCCCCCCCCCCTACTCCTCCCCCCACGACTCCAGGGTGAGGGGGCGCGGGGCACGCTGGGGTCAAATCTTGCCAGGGGCCCGGGCAGTGCGAGAGGGGAGGTGGAGGAGTTGGGGTGCCGAGGGATTGAGGAGGGGGTGTGTGGAGAAAGGAGTAGGGGAAGAGGGGGTTGGATGGTGATGGTGCGGGGTTGGAACCCAACGCGCCGTCAAGTAGTTTAAGCTGCTCGGAGTACCTTGGCATGCGAGGGAATGGTGGGGATAGATACAGGCTGCTGCAGCAGAGAACTGCGGGGAGGGATGGGGGGGAGGGGTGCGGGGAGGGAATCAAAGGAACCTCTGCTTAAGTTACACTGACAACTGCAAATGCCGTGCTGCAACTATGTGGAATATCGTACGAGGCCGATTATTCTTATTGGTATTATCATTAATTGTTATTTAGCAGGTAGTTTGGAATTCTCACAAATCGCCAACCGTGAATTACCACCAATGCCCGAGCACAGGAATGTGCCACCGTTTCCTTGCTCATATATTAAAACGTTCCTTTTTAAACTCCGACCAGCCATCTCACAAATCTCATGAGCTGGATGGTGGTGGAAATACTCGCCTGTAAATCTGTACATCCAGTGCTGGGGGTGCTAGCGTTGGTGGATGATACAAATGTTGCGAAATTTCCTTCCCGTGGGCCTCGAGCTACCAAACCCTAGCTTGCCAACAGAAGACAGTACAGCAAGTGGAATGACTGCCATCTGTTTTCATCGGTACGAGGATTAAGTGTTAACCTGTCATGCATGTGAATAATCTCCGGGATTGGTTTTCGCCCATCTTAAATTAGCTGTAAATATTTAAAAAAAACTAAAACCCCAATTCCGGACCCTTATATAAACGACTCATAGAACTCAGTCTGGCTTCTCTGCATAAATAAGCAATTAACATTAATATTTATTGCTCGATAACACGAATACATTTGACCTTCCATTTAGACAAAAACGCAGCGTGGGTCTATAAAATGTCGACTCGACAAATAATCTTAAAAACTACCGTAAACACCGCCACATGTAGCCGAGGAATGTGTTGTGGTGGGAACCGCGAGCAGAATCCGGCGCTGGTTTCGTCGAAACGCCGCACCGCGCGCTACGCTCCTTAGCGGGAGACGCGCAGACTCGCGGGTACAGTACTCGCACTTTCATGTATAACTTCACTCTCTCGAAAAGGAAATTACCGCATACGGCAAAGTATTTCCTGAAACCCAGCCAACATTATCCCCGAAAATATTGTGCCGAAAATCATAATTTTCTCCTCCAGAGCTGAAGCTGCATGTCTCCCCTAGGTCATATGGTTAATAGGGGTGAAAGACAACACAAAGCATATCAATATTTTTGGAGTTGGGTTATTTTGCAGTACCGACCACGCACCGTCAAGTTTCTGCGGTCGGTACAAGGCGTTGTCTAAGCAGCGTCGGCGATGACGGTGCTCTGGCACCACGGGCGGGGTGTATATGTTTTTTCAGCGGAATGCCACTTTTCTAGTTTTTTGACCGCCAACCATCCCTCCTCCTCCTCCCAGCGGCGTTCACGCGCGTGTGCGTATGTGTCGGGGTTGTTTGAAAGCAGGGCTCTGGCTCACGAGTGTCAGCAGGCCTTTTCACGAGCGAACTGACGGCCTTATCGCGCGTGGAAATACCGCAACCAAGGCGAGGGCGCGCGCGTATTTGCAGCTGTTTATCCGTTACACAAGAAACCCAGAGCTGCTCTCTTTGTTTGCCGGGCGATTTAGGTGGCGATTATCCACACCGTTTGTGGCGCGTATCTTCACCCCGGTTGGTGGCGGGGTTTTTGGGTTTTTTTCCTTTTCCCCTCAACCAAAACAGCTTCATTCACTTTTTTTTTGTGTCACGGGCGGGAGATATCTTTGGGCACCGTTTAAAAACCCAAACCGTGACAATGTCTTCAAATTGTGCGGAAACTGTTTTTCGGATGTGCCGTTTCGGAGAAAATGCGACGCGGGGGGAGAAAATGCGTGCAGTGGTTTCAGATTAAATCGTCGACGTCCTTTGAGGAACAATGCCGCGAGGAGGTGCAACCCAGGCAAGTTGAGTGAGAGCGCACACAGAAATCACCAGCCTTCGAATTACCACACGCAGCACGAAATCAACAAATTGAGACCATTAATAAATCACTGCCGGATGAAGGCCTCCATTCCTGTACCACCACCGTCTAGGATCAATCAGTTGCTGGATTAAGGCCTCGCTCGCCAAGTTCTCAACAATCATCAATGCACGGTGGTGGAATATTGCGTTCATAAAAAAAGGAAATATTAACCACTGATGTAAAGTAAAAAATATTAAAACATTTTCCCGTAATATCACCTGGATTGGACAGGATATGTCACTTGGAGGGCTGACAGCCAGCAGTAGTGAGTGCAGTGACAGGCAAGAAATGGAACGCATCAAAAGTTACTGAGGAGGTGGACGGATGGACTTCATCTATCAATAGATTAGTCATGACTGCTGATGAAAGAGGATCACGGAGAAGGCTGGCAAAAATCGCTTCGATGACCGGCAGACGCTCTCGGAGGTAATCTCTGCGGCATCTGCTTCCTCAGGGGGCGGTTGTCATGAGACTTGCGAAGGGGATGGTGGCGGAGACGCGCCACCCTCTGGACGCCCGCCGAGCGACCGGCCCTGGCGACAGGGACCCGCGACGAGTCCCACAGACACGTCAACGGTGGCCCCGCGTCGGACGGGCCGCGCGGCGTGGCTACAAACGAGGCCTTTCAGCTCCCCGCAGAGGCCGTGCCCCTCCAGGCACCAAGAGCACTTTGTACGGCAGGACCTAACACTTCCTCTGTTTTTCCATCCCCCCCCCGTGCCTCCCACTACGTAACGCAGGCCTCGGACGATGGTGGGGGGGGGGCACCACTGGCCCCTCACTCATTCACACCCCCCTCCCATCCGACGACCCCCCCCACCATCCGCTTTTTATCCGATGTTTTGTCTCTTGTCGTGGCCACGTCATTTCCCCCGGACTCTCCGCCGTACGCCCCCACAAACACTGCTCCCCTTCATTTGGACCGGAAGGCTCGGTGTCTGCGCCGAGCTGCCAAGTTATGAATACATCTATCCGGTATCCTGTCTGAAACGCGAACCTCCTAACAGATACACCTTAATATGTCATGGAGGGACTGTTGCAAAAAATTATATATTTTTTTTATGAATCCAGCAGCGATCTTGTAAAAAAAACATTTAAGTAGGTGCCTCCTACACGTGGCGCTACACAGCCGTGCGTGATAATGTACCTCATGTCTCTTATATTGCACTACACCACGTTTAACCACTGAACACAGCAAGTTGACGTCATTTCCTGCTGCTCCTTCTCTTGCACAAATCCACTGGAGCGCATCCCTTCCATCGCTCCCAGTCGCCAAGTTCCGACACTCGCAACAGTGCTGTTTGTTGCTGGCCATTTTGCAATTTGGGCCTTTTCACTTACGCTCGGCAACCGTTATTTAAGAACGCACGACTGCCTCCAACTTCGTCGCTAAGCTCACATTTTCGCACGCAGCATACGACTTCGCTTGCAAACTGGGATGACGGCCGCTGGCGAACGGGACACGGGAGCGCGGTCCCAGCCGCAGCGCGCGGCGTTTGCCAGGGGAAAGAGAAATGGAAACGGCACGAGACACTGAAATAACCAGTGTCATCCCGCTCATACACGCTATAATTATTTATCTTTTTTGAGCAAACGCCCTTATCCAGGGCGACTTACATCGTTTCAGAGGCGCAGTGAGGAAACCACCGAGAGATGGAGGGAAGGCAGCCACGAAGTCAGCCGATGCCAATACCTGCCAGACACTGCATTCTATATATTATAATGTTATCGGTAAATTAATGAATTGGCTTGTGTATATGTGGGAGGAAACCAAAGAACTCGGAGGAATCCAACACAGAACAGGAGGAGAGAACACACAAACTCCACACAAAAAGGCGCCCCAGGCATGAATCGAACTGCTTCGGGCAGGACATTCTTTCTGAGAGGAGCAGACGTTACCATTGCGCCACCCTGCTGCATGTTAAGCGCTCGAACATTATACGCCCGCCTTGGCAGCGTTATAAATGGGTTCACCGCGGCTAAGTCGGTCGGACAGTCGCCTGTGGTGCTGCGGTGAAGTCGGTTGAACTCCCGCTTCTTACGGGCTGGGCGCGGTGGCAGTGCGGTCTCACAGCAAGAAGAACCCGAGTTTGATTCCCGGTTCTGGTGCTGCCACCTTTCTGTGTGGGGTTTGCATCTCTCGCCCTCTCTCCCTCCCCCATGTCCAGGTGGGTTTTCAGGAGGGTACTCCAATTACCTTCCACAGTATAAAAAGATGCTGCTGCATTGGGTAACTGTCATGAATGAAGTGCACCTCCGCTGCCTTGTAACGTGCTGATCCCTTCCCATTGGAGATAAAATAGTTACATCGGTCAATTGTTCCATCCAGCTGAAATAAAAACTGATTGACAAACGGTTGGCCAGAAAATATCCCAAAGAAGGGCTGTCGAGATCTCCCTCTAGTGGAGGCACATTCCGCCAACAGTGGCAAGAGAGGGAAATTGCAAGGCTACGCCTTTACCGCCCACCCCTCCCCAAACCCCAACCGCAGAGTCGCAGTCATTCTCCGCCAGGTGATTTCGCCGCACAATTTAACAAAACAAACGGCAATATAAATATCCGCAGACCACAACAATCAACATTGACGACCACCCCGAGTGTTACTTTTTTGTCGCGAGCGGAGTTATTTTTTTTCTCCACGCTTCTATCTGGCGCTAACGGGCGAGCACCGGCCCTGGGGACACGGCGCTTCCACGGCCCACCCAGCGCCGGCGGCCCGCACCGCCCCCCACAACACGCAGCTCGCGCCTAACAAGCCCGTGCTACGCAATCCCGACGGCAGCTGCAGACACATTATTTTCCTCTTCAGTCAGAACATCTCTGACCCAACCTTGACTCCTGCACATTGCTTGGGTGCACATGCCTATTGGTGTCAAGAAGACAATCCATATGGCACCTTCCCTCCCACTCCACCCCCACCCTCACACACAACATCACCGTATTCTAAGCCCTCGCTTCTCTTTTTTCACACGAAGATGTTGCTCTGCACGGACGCATGCATGGACGAAAGCACGCACGCAGATACGTACGCAGGCAGAAAGACAAAGGACACGAGGGTAACCTGCATAAGCTGTCGTGGAGAGTGTTGTGATTTGGGTGGTGTGGGTAGTGTGAGTAGTTTGGGTGGTGTGGGTGGTGTGGGTGGTGTGAGTGATTTGGGTAGTGCAGGTGGTTTGGGTGGTTCAGGTGGTGTGGGTGGTTTGGATGGTTTGGGTAGTGAGAGTGGTTTGGATGGTGTGGGTGGTGTGGGTGGTGAGAGTGGTGTGGGTGGTGAGAGTGGTTTGGTTGGTGTGGGTGATTTGGGTGGTGTGAGTGGTTAGAGTTGGGTGGGTGGTGTGAGTGGTGTTTGGTGGTGTGGGTGGTGTGAGTAGTTTTTGGTGGTGTAGGTGGTTTTGGTGGTTTGGGTGGCGTGAGTGGCGTGACTGGGGTGGGTGGTTTGAGTGGGGTGGGTGGTGTTGGTGGTTTGGATGGTTTGGGTGGTGTGAGTGGTTTCAGTGATGTGAGTGGTTTGGGTGGGGTGGGTTGTTTAGATGGTGTGAGTGGTGTGCGTGGTGTGGGTGGGGTGGGTGTTTTGGGTGGTGTGGTTAGTTTGGGTAGCGTGGGTAGCGTGAGTGGGGCGGGTGGTTTAGGTGGTGTGGGTGGTGTGGGTGGGGCAGGTGGTTTAGGTGGTGTGGGTGGTGTGGATGGTGTGGGTGGGGCGGTGGTGTGGGTGGTGTGGGTGGTGTGGGTGGTGTGGGTGGTGTGTTTGGGGTGAATACTATGGGTGGCGTTGGCCGACGCAGCTTGGAATGCATACCGAGTGCAGTGTTAACATTGTCACTGGGGAGACAAAGGCGCCCGGGTGTGGTTCTGGTCACCCACCTCCTCGTGTGCCATGTCGACCTTCATAGGTGCTCGCTAACAACACTTGACCCTACGGTCTGTTAAGGAAATACGGGGTATCTTTATCTTTGTTGGTGGTATTGGTGGTGTTGCCAACTGCCTGTGTGTTGATGTGTGAACATTATTCCACGTGCTCGTTTAAGGTTGAGTTACCATTGCACATACACAACCACCACCCTACAGGCAAACCAAGGCAGCTCTAAGAGCTGGATTGAAATGAAAAGTCAAG
Source organism: Mordacia mordax (assembly GCA_036362905.1). Taxonomy (NCBI): domain Eukaryota; kingdom Metazoa; phylum Chordata; class Hyperoartia; order Petromyzontiformes; family Petromyzontidae; genus Mordacia; species Mordacia mordax. The sequence goes on from JAZEWT010000018.1 coordinate 8,799,185, forward strand.
CGCCATATTTAGAGTATGCACTGATCGTAAAATATGACGGCGAATTGATTTAAGGGACGATGACATCGAAGACTACAGTGATAATTGGATTCCGTGCGGATGTTTAATAGCTTACTCTCGAAATATGTCGGCCGCTCGTTGTGTATCGAACACGCATCCGTAAAATGTAACTTTTGAAAACTACATCTGCAAAAATTAAGCGCCGCAAGCGGTTTATTGCGCCAGTGGCTTCTTGACCATATCTTTCAAACATTTTTTGTTTGAATAAAACAAATTCCAATAAAAAGGAAAAAAAATTACACTGACAATAAATTATCTTAAAACAAAGGGGAAAATCTTTACTATAAATAAGACAAAAGTTGTAAGGTTTTATGGTAGACAAAGGCATTCCTTTAAACACAGAGTAGGCCGGAACGCACAAAGGGTTAACGTTTTATTTGTTAATAAAAGAAAGTTCCCGTCATAAAAACCCATATTGAAATTCATGAAAATTAAGATCGTTCCGTAAATCTAGCGACCAATCGAGGCTTCGCGTTGAGCTTTCCCTGCTCTAATTTATTGTATATCTGACCACTGTTAAGCCCTTTTATGTGTAAGACTTTTCCCTGACCTTTCATTACCAATTTATAGGGAAATGTGCTCTTTTCCATGGTTAATGGCAAAGCTGGTCATCTTTATAGGCTAATAATAACACGCTGTTCCGAGGCAGTAAATTCATACACTGCCGAAGGTGCAGTGCATGACATGTGAACTGGGAAGATAAGGCAGTGTCTTTTGGATTTCCTCCACATTTCCTATGATTTCCCCTAAAGTCAGTGTGCCAAAAGCATGGCAAGATAAGGCTGAAAAACTCCATAATTCTCCAGATGCGTCTCATGCTGTGATACAGCAAATAAAACGGGATAAAAAATGAATGAGAGCAGAAGAGAAATCAATTGACCCCGGGCTGTGGATTGGGCCAGAAGGCTGATAAAGTTGTGGGGCTTGGGAATGTTTGTCTGTCTGCGGCCTGCAGATAAAGGGCTCTGTAAATGAAACATCTCAGATAAATACGCGGGGGTTAACTGTAAATGAAAGGGCCACCGTGTCATTTCTTGGAGGCGAGGCCTTGGAAGGAATTATCGCGGATTGCTGTAATTACATTTTCAGGAAACCTCGATCCAGACAAAACCCGGAAGCCTTCGGTTGATAGCTCGCAGCCTGGATACTGCTGGCGGTGTTTAACAAATACATCAGGGGTTTCGCCTTTTCGATTCGACGGTTGCGCCATCTAGATTTCCTTGCTGGGGAGGAATTCCACAGGTCAACAAACAAAACCGTCTGAGTCGTATTTTGACAACCATTAGAGCTACAGAGTAAATCGCTCCTTTAACAAAAGGGCGAGCAGCACAGAAGACAAGAGGACCTCTCACCAGTTGTTGACTTGAAGGATGGACAATCCCGTGTCTTGCGCCAGCTGTTTTTTCTGTTCTTCCGATGGGTACGGGTGCTGGAACAAATGAGCGAAAGCACATCAACTCTACGCCAGCATGACACAGCACAGGCGCACTCCAATTTTAATTTCAGCTATTTAACATAAACGCCTATCGATGCTTACACATGACAGATTATACCAATTAGCGACATCTGAATGCTAAAACACGCTCCCGGTTCAGCGGTGTCACTTATTAGGGGAAAAAAAAACAATGGGTTTCATTGTGGTTTTATTTTCTCTTTTTAATAGCTCTTCTTTTTTTAATGGAATTTCTAATTTGACACGTTTATCGCGAAACCGACGAAGAGAACCGTTTTTGTCGCTGTTTTGTTTTCATCTGCCCTTCGCGCATAGGGTGGCGTTTGCAAGACGTTTGCATGCGTGGCGGTGCAGCCCCAAGACTCCTGGGTCTGTCGATATTTACATCCCATCACCGTTGGTTAAGTCACCAGGCAGTGTTCCAGCTGCTTGGAGTTAATTTTATGTCACAACAGCAGATACGCAGAGACACCGGGAATGGGGGCTGTTCTGTGGTAGAAATCTGCGTAGTTAATGTCACAAAGAACGGCCTGGGAATCGCAAGCCCAGAGGGGGCATGGGAAATGAAAAGGAATATTAACCCAAATGTTCCGCCACACAGCACGACCCAACTTGTTTTTTTTGCCCTCCTGAACATCAAACCACAAGCCAGATCTCTTCTGAAGCCTCTCTCATCCATTCACTTGCATAGCATCAAGGATCACAACAGGGTGCTAATCTTATAACACATCAGTACACGTGGCCTCTCTTTGTCTGGTTATTTAAAACCGGATTGGAAGCTGGAAATTGGTAGGATGTAAATGCAACAAATCTCACACTCTTCATCTTAGAAAGAAGATGATTGCGGCTTCAAAGACAATTACACCTACTCGCTGTGATGTTCATTCAGTTCAAAGCATTAACATGCTGAGTCATATTAAAATTAATGTTTTATTGGTTGTTTTTTTTATTATAATAATCAATATAGCGCTCATGTAATTTGTGTTGATCGTTACTCTGCTTTTGCTGTTGACAAGGATTTTTATTTTCTAGAATGATATTTTAAAACGTATCTCGTCCTCACAGAAAGTATACAAGCAGTGTAAATAAAATTTACATCTTCTGTATAATTAATTAACAAGTGTATGAAATTATTCAGTAAATTTTTAAATTGATTTATATCTGCGTGTGAGGATTTAAGTCATCCTAGATAAGGGCATTTGCTAAATAATATTTAATTTTAACATATAGCGTTATGCACACAACATTATTTACAATTATGTAATCACATTATCGTGAGCATTGGATTGCAGAGACCAGTTATTACAACTGATAAGATTGCATCAACGTAACAACATTATACAATTCTCAATGTAATTCTCAGACCCTCTTGGAACAGCAGCTCGTCCAACACACTAAGCACCCTTCCTCGAGATAACAACGGCACTCTGCAATTAGGTCTCTTTAGGGACAGCGCACGACTTGAGGCCTTGTCTGTGTGGGCTCCAGGCAGCGGGAACCAGACCCGGAAAGGCAGGCACAATCCATCAGTCAACAACCTCTTGTGCTTGTCACGAACACAGGAAGTGAAAAATCTTACACGAGGCATCGCCGGCACGCGTCGCACACAATCGTAATAAACGCACATTTCGGTGTTTTTTCCTCTTTTCCTGCGGAGGCCGCAACCTAAATTGGGATTAACTTTAGCTCATAAATATGAAAACTGATGTGTGGCAACCTCGCAGTCAGTGCCTTCCCTCGACAGCCATGTTGGTTGATTGAGCGTGACCTCCGCTAGGCCTCACGTTACTTAGTTTATTAAAACAGCGAAGAAAAATGAAGGTATAAATCACAAAAAAATAAACAATGAAAACTGCCAATTTATGTTAGTACCGCGACGTAAAAAAATGCATCCATTCACATATTGTGAGTGCCATGAATAGAAAACTTTTATATATATCAAAACATTTTCTGCAAAACTAAAATTCCAACACATTTTTTATTCCTCAGGGCAGCTCTAAATGTTTTTTTCGTTCATTGCGTGAACAGAATGAGACAATTTTTGTACACTTTACTTACATAGTAGAATGCAAAAAATATATATGTTTCAATGGTTGCAATAGCATTTTAAAGAATATAAAGCCCATTTTTCCCGATTTTGAACAACGTTAAACCCGTGCGCGTGTGCATCACAAGTGAACATTTTTACATTCTGCAAGAGCATAAACCGTGTTTAATGTCTCTCAATTTTACGTGGCCGTGTTTACCGCCAAAATTAAATGTAGTTGAGCTGGGCTACGCCACAGAATTCATTTACTAATGCCAAGGGAAAACAGCAGAATGCAAAGGTCAAAGTTGAGAGTGCAGGAAGAAAGCCACCCATTTGTCATGTGGTTAGTTTATCGCTGGCAGAATCCCCTCCTTTCTGGAGCACCCCTCTCCGCTCCTCAGCAATGTCTTTGGTGGAGACAAATGCTCAGACTGCTTAAAATTATTTACACGGGCTGCTCTCGCACAGCAGACATCATTAATTTCCCTCAGCCAAGCATGACTGGAGCCAGGCCCGAGCTGTTTTGATTAACAGGCGGGGAGATGTGTGCAGGGCCTCTCGTCCGACAGAGTCCAATCCTCTCCAACCACACGGCGATCCGAGAAACGCGGCCGCCATGAGCCCCCTGCCGCCGCCCCCCCCCCACGCACCACCGCAGATCGCGGTGTCGAGTGAAGGGGTGACAGTGGTGTCACTCGCGCCCGGCGAAACGCGTTGGCGGTGTGCGACAAGTCGTACGTTCCAACCAGAGGCGCGGAGTACGGGCTCTCCGAACAGCGATTTTGTTTTATTATTTCAGCTGAAACGAACACAAACGGCTGGATTGGCGCACCGCATGCACCCTATGAGAAACACGCCACGAATTTTACGCGGAGTCATTATTTATTCCTATTAATTTTTTACGCGTAGCTCGCTTCCTACTTCACACAGATGGACAATGGCAAACGCGGTCTGTGCCATGGAGAAGTGATGTTTGCCGAAACGTTGTCAGGTTTTATTCTTCGGAGCAGGGCGATGGACGAATGTGTTGAGTTTTTTTTATCACCAACAATGGCCAGCCCGACCATTTGACGCGATACGGGGGTCTGTCTCTTTGCCCACCCCCACCACTCCCCTCTTGGTGCTTACACCATTAAACTGGAGCTATGCCGCCTAAAAGATAACGCGTTTCAACGAGCTCCAACATCAACACTGTCTGACTCTGGATTCCCGGCGCATCGTCGCATCGTCGAAAATATATATATCCAGAAAGCAAACTAATCTCGAGCAACAGAAAGGCTCCCACACAAAAACGACAAATATTCCACGACCACACCTCCATATCCGTTAACCAGCTTGAGAGGAGCATGGTTTGCGAGTGCCTATTTGGTTCTGCATGGAGCACAAGACCGTCTTTGTCTCACCAGCGCTGATATTTACACACCGTTCTAGGTATACGCATTTAAGGCTGAGTTTACTTAGGGAAGGCCAAGAGCCGGTGCAGATGTCACCTCGCCACTGATGTTAGCTGTGGCTGGAAATCGAACCACCAGGATCATAGAGAAATGCGGTCAACACTACACACCACAGATCCCCCGCATAGCCTTAACCGACTTTTGGGTCAAGTGCCGTTAGCGAGCACCTACGAAGGTCAACACGGCACATGAAGAGGTGGGTGACCAACACCACGCCCGGCCAACTTTTGTCTCCCCAGAAGCTATTTTAACACACAGCACTAGGTATTCATTTGTGGCTGAGTCGACCTAGGGGAGGCCCAGGACCGGTTTCGAAAATTGTCACTGGTGTCAGCTGTGAACCCAGGTGGCCAGTTTCGTTGTCTGGAGCCCTAGCCACAGAATCACCACTCGCCACACATGAACACGCTATCGCTCATGCACACACGCATACACAAATATACACAATCGTTTGACTGGAGTCTGGAATTGATCCTCTTGGGCTCTGCGGAGTTGTACTTTGTAACAATACTCGTCCTTAGGTATACACTATATAGCACGTATGTGTACATGCGTGTGCCTTTGTATGTTTGTGTATGTAGAGGCCGTTGTGTATATATACATATACACAAGCGCACCGGCATAACCCGTGCTCGCTGCACGCACGAGCACTGCAAAGTGCCCCCAAAGAGTCGCCGCCGTCGACACCGGAATTCTTCGCAAGACGGAACGGGTCGGGATATATTCATCAAAATAACCGCGTGTTTAAACAACCGGAGGGGAAGGGCGAGCTCGGTCACTCGGAGCAGCACAACCCTCGGAGCAGCACAACGCTCGGAGCAGCACAACGCACCACCGACGCGTGCTCGCCGCGCGAGGAGGGTCTCGCTGGGCGGCGCGTCCTCCTACCGGGGAGGGGGGCCGAGTCGGAGAGGTTCCTCACCCGGTTCGCGATGCAGACTTGGTCGAATTGCCTGCCTGTTAAGCCTTAGCGGTTTCGTGCATGAGGATTGCTCTTAAGGGCCGCTCTTTCGCGATGGGCGTGCGTCGCGTTCCTCCCTCTACCGCTCGCGATGTTTCATTGTCATGCCTCCGATGTGGGAGGCAAAACGCCGGCGAATGGAGAAGAGGAACGCTCGACACGGCTATCCCAAAAGAGCAGCGCTCAAGACCAATTTGAAAAAAAGTTCTACGTAAATATATTAGCACCTCTAAATAGTCAGATAATATGATACAACAAGATTTGTTAATTTGCTATTTCTGAAATGTTGGTATGAGGGCAACTGTCCTTTTTGCCCCCCACCCCTCACACACTTACTCCCTCCTTCCCCCTCCCCCTAGGCGTTTCACTCGGTGTCAATCTCGTCGCATGTTTCAGATGTGCCGGTGCAGTTACAACGAAGGAATGCGCCCCAGAGTGGGTCCACCGTGGAGATGGAGAGATGGTGTCACGCCGAGTGCACAAGCTGGATGGGACCATGAATGATGGCGCTAGCTTGGGGAGACCTTCATCCCAAGGTAGATTGAACATGGCTCATGATGAAGATGATGGCAGTGTAAAACTGTCTCCCGTCACTTCCTCCGCAAACGTTGACTATGTCTTGAGATTTAGTGAGATTTTATTTATTTCAGCAGTCAGGTCCAGATAAGCTGTTAGGCTCTATTTTATGAATGTCTTGCGATGGCAAAGGCATTACACAATGCACTGCCTGGCTAAAGGCCTGGCTACACAATATCGGTCGCTGGAGTTCTTTTATCATACTTCACCAAGCTGGTTAGTGTTGATTGTCGAAGGTCAATTGGAGCCCAGAACCGGTTGAGATATCAAACACGACTGATGCGAGCAGGTGGTCAGCTTCAACTGAAGCATATGTAATTAATTCTTAGCAATCGCAGTCTAATTTATTTTTACAAACAGGTGCATATTGCATAACCTCATACCCACACACATTAATACATTTACTGGTTTCGTGTACCAAAGGCAACTCACCTACTTGCACCCCAGATAGCACCAAGGGAAAGGGAAGAGGAAGAAGCCAGATGCGTTTCGCGTTATCGAAAGATAGAGGAAGGCACGTGAATGAAAAAAAACCTCACCCTGCCACCCTCCCTCTGGCATCTAGCAATGCTCAGGCTGTGTGCTGAATCTCGGCCTAATCCTTTCCGGAACATTCCACACAGATAGAGCTATTCTGGCTTACGGATAACATTAGTCTTGCTCTATCAATCACATTTCGCAGACAAAGTCTTCCATTATATTTTTCTCCCCTCCGGGGAGATCTTGTAGTTAATGCCTCTGTTTATAAGCCACGCTATTGCCCTCCTTGCAAGAACCAAAGCAAAATAAAGTGAGCGAAATCCCATCAGGTCGCCGCGATTAAGCACACACAGCAATCGCCGCATCTGCCTTCAAGTAGAATGTGGCATTCGCTCGCAAACGGCGCGATCATTAGTTCGGCATACACTCACCATTAATGTCCGCGACGCTCTCCGACGATGGCGACGTTTGCGCGTACACGAGAGGCAACGGCGCTCCCAGTGAAAATATATCGGAGAGGGCAAATTGTGATTTTTGCTCAACAGGGGCTACAATATTCTCCGGAATCTAACTCGCTTCGGAATGTAAGACGCACCCCGAAACGTTTATCAAATTTCAACACATTTGCGTAAATGTGTTGAAATTACACCTTCAAACACGGAGAACAGAAGTCGGAATTACACTAATGAATGTAAAAATATATCAGTGATATGCAACGGCAATCTTAATAGTTTGAGGGGGGAGGGCAACTGGCCCTTTTAGCCCCCACTGCCTCCAGAGGGCCTGCTGCAGGAGGGCAGACCCTCTGTGTGACGCTGCAGGAGGGCAGACCCTCTGTGTGACGTGTGCATATTGGACACGAGGTTGCCTACAAACAAAACCATCAGCGCATCCACACGGCAAGACATTGAAGAGCCCTTCCCGCCCTCCCAGGCGCTCTCAGCCAGGTGAACCGAAAATTGCGCAGCACCAGGCCATGGAGAATTTGGGCCCAATCATGCCAGATGTTCAGATGCCCCGCGTTGGTAACATTGCCATCGAGTGTGCAGGTGGTGCAGCTGCACCAGGGCCCGTGGGAGAGGGGTCCAGGTGCTGGGCCATGAAGGGGGAGACAGGGCACACACGCGACCTTGTCTCCAGAGGATCCATGCCGACCATGAGTGGACACCTATCGCACCTAGCAAGGCTAGGTGCACCTAGCAAGGCTAGGTGCGATAGGTTTCTACTCGACTACTGTAGAGGTCGGTGGTGGCGACAAATAGTCCGGCGCTTGCGGACGAAAAAGTTCGCGGTAAAAAAAGGAAACGGGCCTTCCGTCGTCTCCGATTCGACCGTGCCGCGAAACAGCCGGCGAAATTCGTTGAGCGCGCGAACTCTGCTGCGTCGAGTATCTGCGCGCGCGTCAATCCACCGCGAACGCTCAGAACTGTGTTAGCAGTGCCCCTCGATTGTTTCTTCCTTCCACATCGAAGACGATCACAAGGCGAGCACACCAACCACTAAGGAGGGCACCGTGGGTGGGACGATTCGGCGGGCGTGAGCGCGGGGCGCTGTTTTAATTCGGCGCGACCGGGCATCGCGATGAAAGCGCCAGCACCCGAGCCAAGGAAAACATACTGCATTATACGGTTAACACGAAACATTTTAACGAGGTTGGCTGGAATTAAAGGAACTTTAATGGGGCACTGTATCCACTTCAGTTGCAAAGATTCCAGCTCACTTAACATGGATCTTGTTACTATATTAAGCCCTCCCTTAAGGGGGAGCTCTGTTATCTTGAAATGACACAGGGTTTTAAAATGTGAATATTCCGGGCACAGACACTGACATGCACACAGCTCACGCACCACACACACACCGAACAACCACACACACTCACACCCAGTCTGCATGCCAACCAAAGTCCATTAAGCTCGTAATTGGGGCCCATTTAAATAACGATCATCCGCAAGGATTCACAAACGCTGGCTAATGGCAGGAGGGTGGCGAGTTGGGAAAGGGGGCGGGGGGGGAAGGGTGAAGGGGGGCCTCTTTATGGCAGTGGGCTGTTGATTGTGGATCTGCATAATAAATGTATTCTGGGATTTCCAATTTAAAACATGTGCACAAATAATGTGTGTGAAGTGGAAGTGTGTGTGTGTGGCTAAGGGACCAGGGTGCATGTGGAGCGATGGTGTCGCGGTTAGCGCGCTGTGCTCAATGAGAACCCGATGACCCGAGTTAGATTCCCGCTCATGGCCACCACCAGTGACGATTTTCTGAACTGCTCCTGGGCATCGCCCCCTAGGTCGACTCAGCATCAAATGAATACCTGGTTTGACGTGTACACATCGCCACTAGGCAGACAAAGGTGGCCCGGTGTGGGGCTGGTCAACCCCCCCCC